>CM014270.1:47550635-47595658 GCA_004135705.1 Alloteropsis semialata | reverse complement strand
TCTCATTGAAGCAAACCCTAGCCTTGAAAGAGAAAACTAAACTAGAGATAATGGGAGAAGTGGCTGAAAATTTCAGCCCCTTCACTACTTATAGTCCTTGGCCTAAAGTCTAAACTACCCCTACTGCAGAAAATAAGATACACACCCGCAGAGGGGCAAAGTTGTCCATCTTTTCGCAGACTCATCGGACGGACACGGGACCTTCACGACTTCGCTTCGTCTCGACGCAAGCTTCGCGATGGCGCCACGTGCCCTCCATTCCGCCATCCAGCCGCACCGGACGCGCCCCCGGTTTTGAGGCCCAAACCGGCAAACCCGCCTGCCTGGTGGTTTTGAGGCCCAAACCACCCAAACCGTCCATCTCCGCTTGGCCGCCACGCGACCTCCTCGATGTCGACGCGTGTCCGGCCTCCGCCAAGCCTTGACGCCTCCGTCCCGCTTGACTCGACCGACGCCGTCTTCATCACGCCGTGTACTCTTGCTCTTCCATGCACCATGCGGATCGCACGTGACTCCGCCGGACTCTTCGGGTCCCTCGGTCCAAGCCTACTCGTCCATCCTTCACCGCCCTTGGTTCATCGGCATGAACCTTTCGCGCCTGACCTTCACCGCGCGCCGTCGGCCGCCATGTCGCATCCTGCACCTGCACATCACGAGCCAAGAGACACATCAATCCACTCAACGGTTGTCAATCACTCATCATCTAGGGATGACCACCATTGGTCCTCAATCTCCCCCTTGATGAGTGCATTGACAACACCCAACACAAATGACTTGAAGGTAGAAACAGAACGAGAACAGAAAAGAAACAGAAAGAAAGAACTCATCCAAGTGATCAAAAACCTATCAAAGGCAAAGAACAAGTTCACTTGAGATGAGAAGTCTCAGTCCCCTAAGACAAGGGCAACGGCTCGACACAACTGAGACAAGAACACATGATCCCTCAAGAAGAGGCAGAACGGGCTCAACACCGATCAAGTGACAAGCGAAAGCTCAAAGCAAAAGAGCAAACTCCCCCTGAACAAATGCATGAAAGCAAAGAACTCCCCCTGGCTAAATGCATCCTATCTCACAAAATGCATGTAATCTCATGAACATCTCCCCTTTGAGCAATGCAGCATGAACTTCTCCCCCTTGTTGGCAATGCAAACATCAAGGAAGACATGAGAGAATACAATGCATGCTATGAAGTGCAAGAACTATCAAGCTTCTCAGATATATCACAAAGCATTTACAAATGCTACAAATGAACTAAAGCACAAAGAAGCAGTTCATGAGCAAGCACAAATAGCCAACATGAGGATGTTATGATAGAATCAGGAGGCTTAGGCAGAATTTCAAATTTCAATAATTTATAAAAGATATCACCACATGAGCAAAAGTCTAGCCATGATAACTCTAGCAAGGTCAAACTAGATCACAAAAGCTCATATAAGGATGACACATTCTCAACATAAGATCATTGCTAACACTTGCAAGACATCCCTACTCATTTTCAAACTCACTGAGACCATGAGCCTACTTCTATGGCAAGCACATGTAACAGTAGAGCAACCTGGTGAATGATTTTAAATGAGCAACATAGATTAACAGCATTTTCATGCAAACTATTTGCTTTCTTTCAAATTCTCATATTACTAGAATTTTTCATTAAGCACATATAAACCAAGGTTTATGAGGTGTCCCTTGACACAAGTGAAGCACAGAAATCATGCTCCCCCTAGGTAATGCAAAGTAAGCACAATGATAAGCCATATGCAAAGAATAAATCGTCCGAGTACAAGCTAGCACAACCTAGCATCTCAAGCAAGAGCAGCGCATGACAAAAGACTACTCATGGGTGATAAGCATTCAAGATTCATTTTTTATAAACAAGCTTAGCTCACAAGATTTCTTATGACAATATCATCAAGAGCATAAGCAGTACATTGCAAAATCACCACAATCCTATGCACTAGTTCTCAAGAGCATAAACAAATACTCAGGATATATAAGAGAAGCTCATCTAATGCAATATATTATACAAATGCAATATGAAACATGACATGCAAACGTATGAAACATATGATACAATATGATACAAGCGAAAGACCCCCCAGGAACCAACTCAGAAAGGAAAACAAACTCCTAGCTCTCCACGCAGGCGAGCAAAGGTGACTTGATCTAGCGGTTTTGTAAATATGTCTGCAAGCTGGTTCTGGGTGTCTATGTAGCAAAGCTCTATGTCTCCTTTCTCCCAGTGATCTCTCAGGAAGTGATAGCACACATCTATGTGTTTGGTTCGGGAATGGAGCACTGGGTTTTTGGCTACACTTATGGCACTTGTGCTGTCGCACAAGAGAGGAATCTGGGTGTCTATGTAGCAATACTCTATGTCTCCTTTCTCGCAGTGATCTCTCAGGAAGTGATAGCGCACATCTATGTGTTTGGTTCGGGAATGGAGCACTGGGTTTTTGGCTACACTGATGGCGCTGGTGCTGTCACATAGGAGAGGAACTCTCGAGTAGGATAGACCAAAATCTCTCAAAGTGGAAAGCATCCAAAGCAATCGGGAGCAACAGCTAGCAGCAGCGACATACTCAGCTTCTGTGGTAGATTGGGATACACTGGATTGCTTGCGGGAAGACCAAGAGACCAAAGAAGAACCAAGAAACTGACAAGTTCCAGACGTGGACTTGCGGTCCAGCCGACACCCAGCAAAATCCGCATCGGAGTATCCGCGGAGTGTGAGTGTCGAGGAGGCAGAGTACCACAAACCAAAGTCAGGAGTGAAGAGTAAGTACCTCATGATTCTCTTCACCGCTTGGCGATGAGAGGTTCTTGGTGAAGCTTGAAAACGAGCGCACAGACACACGGCGAAGTGTATGTCCGGCCTCGTAGCCGTCAGGTACAAGAGGGAGCCGATCATGCTCCGGTACTCCTTCTGGTCCACCGGTTCTCCATCTTCATCCGCATCCAGAGCCGTCGTTGTCGCCATGGGAGTTGACATGGGCTTGGCATCAGCCATGTCAAACTTCCTCAACACGTCCTTCGTGTACTTGCTTTGGTGCACATGGGTGCCTTCTCTGCTTTGCTTGATTTGCAGCCCGAGGAAGAAGGTCAGCTCACCCATCATGGACATCTCAAATTCCCTGCTCATAGTATCTGCAAACTTGGCAACAAGAGCATGAGAAGAACCACCAAAGATGATATCATCCACGTAAATCTGAACGATCAAAGTGTCATTGCCTTGCCTGAGGAGAAAAAGAGTTTTATCAACTGAACCCATCTCAAACCCATTCTGAAGCAAGAAGGTTTTCAACCTAGCATACCAGGCTCTAGGTGCTTGTTTTAGCCCATAAAGAGCTTTCTGGAGTTTGAAGACACGGTCAGGGTGTTTAGGATTCTCAAAACCCGGGGGTTGCCTCACATACACCTCTTCCTCAATGAACCCATTTAGGAAGGCACTCTTAACATCCATTTGGAAGAGCTTAAAACCTTTAGCCACGGAAAAGGCTAGAAGAATTCTAATCGCTTCCAAACGGGCAACAGGAGCAAAGGTTTCCTCATAATCTATCCCTTCTTTCTGGCTGAAACCCTGGGCAACCAACCTCGCTTTGTTTCTCACAACCAACCCATCCTCACCTTGTTTGTTTTTGAAAACCCATTTGGTTCCTATAGGATGGCAATTTGGTGGTGGTTCAACTAACACCCAGACTCGATTTCGCTCAAAGTTCTCTAACTCCTCATGCATGGCATTGACCCAGTTTGGATCAGACAGAGCGTGTCCAACATCTTGGGGTTCAAAAGAGGCAACAAATGCAGAATGTGCAAAGTGTGAAATATGCTTAGACTTGTGCCTGGTGGTGCGATCATGTAAGTTACCAATCATTTGCTGAGGTGGATGGCGACGCTGAATGTGCCATGGAGCTTCACACTCTGAAGTAGCCTCCCCCTCAACAGCAGCTGTGTCAACCTGATCTTCTTCACCTTGATCATGTAGTGGTACATCTTGATGGCCTGGTGTAGTGGAAGTAGGGTCTGGACCATCAAGTGAAGTAGTCGAAGTAGAAGGTACAGGTGCAATAGCTGGAAGATGATTGATCACATCCTCATCTTCATCACCACCATCTGCAAGTTCAACCTCTTCCTCAAAGATGCTCTGCCCCATTTCATGGTCACCTGCAAGCTCAAAGACAGGGGTTGTGCAAGGTATAGTTTCATCGAAGGTAATTTCACATGTCTCAATGATCCGGTTAGTTTCAAGGTTAAGTACACGATAAGCACGACTATGAGAAGCATAACCAAGAAAGATACCATCAGATGATCGAGACTCAAATTTGTCCAAATTACCTTGTTTCATGATGAAGCACCTGCAACCAAATACTCTTAGGTGACTCACCTTGGGGGCTCGACGATGCATCAGCTCATATGAGGTTTTCTTCATGAATGCTCGCAAGAAGATTCGGTTAGCAATATAGCAAGCAGTGTTCACGGCCTCGGCCCAATATTTCCTAGGAGTCCTATGCTCATCGAGCATCGTCCTAGCCATCTCAACAAGGGTCCGATTCTTCCGCTCAACAACACCATTCTGAGGAGGGACATAAGGCGAAGAAAACTGGTGCTCAAGACCATGATCACGACAAAAGGTATCAAAACGAGCATTCTTGAATTCCGTGCCATTGTCACTGCGAATCGCTCTCATGGCATCATTTGGGTGCTCATTCTTCAACCTCAAGATCAGATCTCGAACAAAAGGGAAAGCCTCCTCCTTAGACTCCATGAAGAAAACCCAAGAATACCTCGAAAAATCGCCGACCACGACAAGGACATACCACATCCCACCAACTGAACAAACGCGAGCTGGACCAACAGTATCCATATGCAACAGCTCCCCTGGATGATCAGTCATCACCTGGGTCACAGGTGGGTGAGAAGCAGCAACCATTTTGCCATGCCGACAGGGAGAACAAACAAGATCTCTCTCAAACTTGAGCTTGGGCAATCCTCGGACAAGGTCAAGAGCGCTCAAGCGAGTGAGCAAGTCAAAGCTCAAATGACCCAACCTCCTATGCCACTTCCAAAGCTCAGACGAAGAACCAGCAACAAGGCAACGAGAGAGACCGAAAGACTTAGAGAAGTCAACACGAAAAACTTGACCCTCGGGCACGATCATACACACAAGATCGCCTCGAGAGTCCAAGATCCGAGAGGCTCCTTTCTTGAAGCACACCTCAAAGCCATCATCAAGAAGTTGCGAAACAGAGAGCAAATTGAAACCAAGCGAATCAACAAGAGCTACCTGCTTCAGCATGAAATTATCACTTACCTTGATGGCACCTACAGACAATACCTTACCTTTGCTGTTATCCCCGAAAGTGATGTACTCCTTGGTCATCACCGGGGTGAGGCTGGAGAACCATCTATGATCACCGGTCATGTGACGAGAACAACCGGAGTCGATGAGCCATGTGTTCTCCAGGCCTCCGACCTGCTCAGTAAGAAAGGTAAGAGTAAGGATGAGCAAACGTCTCGACACTGGGGTTAGTGTAGCCAGTATAGTACCAGTGTCGAGCCATCTGCTCAAAAGTGGGGTCAGCACAATCCACAAACTCACGTCTCATCGGAGGAGGACGTTCCCCGAAAGGAGGGTAACGAGGTCCGTGAAACCTCCGAGACGAGTAACCAAGGCCGTGTTGTCCAAAGTCAAACAGAGGAGGCCTTGGATCACGCCTGACAAACTCACGTCTACCACCACGAGGCAAAGGAGCTGGCCTAGGCTCATGTACACCATGGGAAGGGTGGTACATGTCCTGGTTACCCCACTCACGCTCACGCCTCAAAGCTTTCTTCCTGCGAAAGCAGAACTCCTCAAGGTGACCATCCCTATTACAGAACTCACAGTGGAACCTCACACGCTCTTTAGGCTGTTGGTTTGCTCTCGGCTGTGGGTTCACTCTCTGTTGGGGGTTCACTCTTGGTTGAGGGTTCACTCTGGGTTGAGGATTCACTCTTGGTTGGGGTTTTACTTTTGGTTTTGGTGGAGGGCGCTCCCTAGCAATATCTGGAAGAGTGTCTAGCTTGTTCCGAAGGAAGTTTGGTTTCTCTACCCAGATAGCTTTCTTAGGTGGGTGTCTTGGTGGCTCAGTGAACACTCCATCATGGGATTTTCCTCACTTATGGGACTGGTTTGTTCCTCACTTGGAATGGGTGGCTTAGAGGTGCTGGCATCTGTTGGTTTCTTGTTTAGACTCACCCCTCGGCACTCATCCAGTTTCTCATACAACCAGTTCCACTTTTTGTCATAAGGCACACTCCCAACCCCAACACCATCAGCTCTCTTGAACTGCTGAATCATCATACCCAACTGAGGTTCCCTACTAGAGACCCAACTCAGAATGACACGCAAGTAGATATTCTCATCCTCAGCAAGACCCAAAGCAAACTTGGCATCATTCAATTCAACTAGTTGTGCAGGACAAACAGTGCATTCAAGAATTTTAGACTTAGCTAACACAGCAGATTTTTCAAGTTCTAAAATCCTAGCACATGCATCATCAAGTTTACTTTGCAAAGCAGGGCAAGACTTGCAAGCACCAAGCAACACAGGTCTAGTCTTAACTTCATCTAAAGCAGCCCTAGCCAAATCTAGTTCCTCAACCAATGAGGCATGCTTAGATTGCAAAGAAGCTAGACTAACCATATGAACTGAGCATTCATCACATTCAGGAACTTCAGAAACAGTAGGAGCAGCCCTAAGCAGTTCTAGTTCCAACAAAGCATTCTCAAGCTTGGCCTTCAGCTCGGATCGTTCACGAGCAGCCCTTTTCAACAGCTTTTCTTGATTGACCAAGCAATCATTCTGTTCATCATTCTCAAGAAGAAGTTGTTCGTGGGTTCGAGGTACCTCTGTGTCCGACTCGGAGTCACTGTCGATGTCGTCCTTCTTGTCATCGGCGTTGAGAGCCATGACGCAGTACCCTCCACGCTTCTCCTTGGAGTAGAAGCAGAGACCGGTGACGTTCTTGGCGTCCTTCTTCTTTTCCTTGCGATCGTCCTCACTTGAGCTTGAATCAGCTTGATCTTCAGTGTCGGAGTCGACGTCGCTGAGGGAGGCGATGAAGGCTCGTGCCTTGGCCTTCTTGCGGTCCACGTGCTTCTTCTTCTTCTTGTCCCTCGACTTGGGCTTGCTGTAGTCGTTCTCTTCCTTGTACTTGTGCTTCTTCGGACAGTCGGCGATGAAGTGGCCGGGCTTCCCACACTCGAAGCAGTTGTTGTGGCCCTTCCGCCGGTTCTTGCGGTTGTCGTTGAAGCGCATGAACCGCCTTGTGATCAAGGCAAGTTCCTCGTCCTCCAGCTCGTCCAACTGCTCCTCTGAAACAGTCAACAAAGAAGACAAGGCAAACGACTTGGTGGAAGAGTTAGCGTTAGCCAAGGAAGAGGACTGTCCAGATCCTGACATGAGAGCCATACTATGAGGATCAGTAGGGTTCACATGCTTGGATCTAAGCTGTATGTCAACCTCTGTCGACTTCAGCTTCGAGAAGAGCTCATCAAGAGTAAGAGTGGTATAGCTAGTGGACTCGATGATAGCATCAACCTTTGTTCCCCACACACTGCGATCCAAGGCATGTAGGAGCTTTAAAGCTCTATCATGATCGGAGTAGGGAATATTGATGATATTTGCTTTCATCTTGTTCACCACAGATTGAAAACGCTGGAAGAGAGAGTCTGTAGACTCACCGGGAAGATGAGTGAAGTTCTCATACTCGCGCCGGTAAGTCTCAAATAGACGTGCTTTGACCTGGCTGTTCCCCTCATGAGCCTCCTTGAGACGAGTCCAGATTTGGTGAGCGACATCCAGGCCATAGACACGTTCAAACTCATCACGACTCAAACTCGAAAGCAAGATATCAACCGCCTTACTGTTGGCATGAAATTTGTCTTTATCCGCTTGAGAAGCACGAACATTTGGAATCGCATAAGTAGTGTCCACAGTGATCTCCCAGACTGATGCTCCTTTACTATTGAGATGGGCTCTCATGCGAATCGACAATTATCGATAATCAGTCCCATCAAAGTAAGGAGGCGCAGTCGAGGAAGAGCGTTCAGCGGTCGCCATCTTGGATCACAGAGCCGGTTAAGGTGGAGTGATCCTAACCAAAGCTCTGATACCAATTGAAGGACCGGAACGGCGACCAGAGGGGGGGTGAATGGGAGCCTCACAAATTTCTCGCAATCGAGAACGGGCCTATGTCCCAAATCACACCACGCGCGAGAATTCTAGCACTTGCCAAGATCACGTAGCAACTGAGTGCCTACTGACCCTAGGAACAAGTCCAGAACCCAGCGAACCGAGCAAGCGAGCAAAAACGAACGAGTAGCGAAAACAGCCTGTGCTCAGCCAGCCAAAACCGGTGCCACCGGTTTTCCAAAACCGGTGCCACCGGTTTTTCCTGGAGCTGCTGAGCACCTCGGGAAAAACCCAAAACTAGACCAAATGACCTCCAAAATTCATCACAAAAATTTCAGAAGCCAAACACAAGATCTAGAACTTTTCCAACTCGAAAACCAGAGCAAACAACAACTTGCCTAAAACCGGTGCCACCGGTTTTCCAAAACCGGTACCACCGGTTTTTCCTGGGCAGAGACGAAACTTGAGAAGAAAACCCTAAATCCACTCAAACGAGGTCCAAACTCCGTGAAATTTGAGCCATAGCTGCGCAAGGACTTGGTGAGTGTTATCCAAAAGATCTCTCCAAGAAAGATCAATCCATCACCATGAATTTCACGGATTTGACCACAAACACAAGAACTCGGGGTAGAGAGAAGAACTTCAAATCCGAGGCAAATCCGTGGGTTTGAGGGGGAAAGATCATGGGGAAAATGGTCACAAGGAACCTATGAGTGATCCCCTCAAAGAAATCCCACAAGAATCGGCCTCAAATTCGAAGAACAAAAAATCCACGAAAAATAGCCCGAAAATGGCTAAAAAAGAAAAACGAGGGAGACAAGCCTTGAATCAACCATGAATGATTAAGAATTGAAATCTTAACAAGATTCGTGGCTAGGAAACCACCCTCATCCTCCCACTTTTGGATTGGAGCACTAAACCTAGAGTAATCACTCTCTAAGCCTAATCCTCTCTCATTTAAGCAAACCCTAGCCTTGAAGAAGAAAACTAAACTAGAGATAATGGGAGAAGTGGCTGAAAATTTCAGCCCCTTCACTACTTATAGTCCTTGGCCTAAAGTCTAAACTACCCCTACTGCAGAAATAAGATACACACCCGCAGAGGGGCAAAGTTGTCCATCTTTTCGCAGACTCATCGGACGGACACGGGACCTTCACGACTTCGCTTCGTCTCGACGCAAGCTTCGCGATGGCGCCACGTGCCCTCCATTCCGCCATCCAGCCGCACCGGACGCGCCCCCGGTTTTGAGGCCCAAACCGGCAAACCTGCCTGCCTGGTGGTTTTGAGGCCCAAACCACCCAAACCGTCCATCTCCGCTTGGCCGCCACACGACCTCCTCGATGTCGACGCGTGTCCGGCCTCCGCCAAGCCTTGACGCCTCCGTCCCGCTTGACTCGACCGACGCCGTCTTCATCACGCCGTGAACTCTTGCTCTTCCATGCACCATGCGGATCGCACGTGACTCCGCCCGGCTTCTTCGGGTCCCTCGGTCCAAGCCTACTCGTTCATCCTTCACCGCCCTTGGTTCATCGGCATGAACCTTTCGCGCCTGACCTTCACCGCGCGCCGTCGGCCGCCATGTCACATCCTGCACCTGCACATCACGAGCCAAGAGACACATCAATCCACTCAACGGTTGTCAATCACTCATCATCTAGAGATGACCACCATTGGTCCTCATAGTGCCAGCAACACGAAATCTGCAATGTTTATGATAAACGAATGCATCTACAACCAACCTCCTATACATTTTAGAAATGAGGACCTTAAGGTGGTTATAGTCCTCGTGTGTGCTTGTGGCAAAAAATGTGTTTGACTCTGGAGATTCGTTAAATGAGCATGACTCTTGTGGGATTTTGAAAGAGAAGGTTTCATGCTCATTTATAGAATCCTTTCGTTCGGACTCCAGAGTCAATGCTTCAAGCGTGTCCATGGCCTTTGGGTTCTCCAACTCAAGAGGTTCATCATTGAAAATCGGAGTTGTTTCTCGACAATTATCGAGAATAACATCCTGAGGGCCTAAGGGACACGGCTTTCACTTGATTGAAGGTGATGATGAAGGTCGTTCAAAATGCGAAGTAGGTTCGAATGGCGACACAAACATTACCTTCTCGAGCGAGCTATGCTGGGGTGGAGGCTTTGCACTTGGAGTTCTCGGGCAAGAGATATAAGTGGCAAGAGCAACTTTTCGAAGTGGGTCATGAAGGCTCCCATGAGATGCTTCTTTTTGGAGAAGCTTTCTAGTGGAAAGCCTATGAGAAGATCAAAATCGAGGATAGAAAAGATATGGAAATCTAGAAGAACCTTGATTTTGTCTATTTTGATCGGCACCGCCCTTGCAATTCCATGACATTCAAAGATGTGTCCTGAGGGACTTTTTGAAAAGCTTGTCGGTCAAGGCTAGAGGCGTATTGCCCAAGAAAGTGTTCGCAAAGGATTCAGACATGATGCTAGCCTCGACGGTTGGGTTGTAAAGGGCTTCTACAGTAATTCCCCATAAAGAGCAACGCATGGTTTTGGAAGGTGCAACCATCCGAATTGCTTCGGAAGAACGTTTTACTTCCTTTAACCATTCTATTGGTGGTTCCCTTATGGATATATCGGGGAAAACCTCCTTGAGTGGATCTGATGGATGATAAATGGGAGGTGTCGTAGCCTTTTTGTGCCTAGTGTGATCCGAGGGATTTCCAGAATCCTCAGATGCCGAAGGTTGAACTTCTTCTTCCTTCGGTAGCTTTGGTTTGGGAGTGGGCTCTAAGACTGGATCGTGCGAGGTAAAATGGTTTGGCTCGGGTATGACCATACTAGGATCATCTTGCTCGGATCTTGTCTTAGAGCTGTGCTGGGGTTCGTGCTGTGTTTCGATGGAGGGAGTGTTTTCCAGAATCTTTTCTAGAAGAGCTCTCCCTTCATCCAGGGTTACGTGCATGAACGAACCACCGGCGGCACCATCTAGGATGAAAGCAGCTTCCTTTTTTAGGCCCGATCGAAAATGTTGCATGAGCATGAAGTCGGGTATGCCTAAGTCTGGGCCAAATTTGTTCAGTGAAACAACCTAGAGTTTCCTTCTCACCCTGCTGGAAGCAGACGATCTCCCTCCGAAGGGCACATATACGGTGAATGGATAAGAAGTAAAGACAAAACTTGTCTCGTAGTTTTCCCCAATTTCCGTTTACGTCCCTAACGGTCTGGTAGTACCATCTCTTTGCCGTCTCATCGAGAGAGAACGGAAATAACTTCCATTTGATGGTCTCTTGTGTCATGCCTGATATTCTCAAACATGAGCACAACGATTCAAATTCTCGCAGATGATCATAAGGATTTTCATTGTTGGCCCCTGAGAAGGTTTTATTCCGAACCATGGCTATAAAGCCGGGGCAGAGTTCAAAGCTAGATGTGGTGATTGGTTGATCAGAAGGTGGTAGCTCAAAGAACTCACGCCTTGGAGCAGAGAAGTCTATAATAGAATATTGCTCCATGGTAGAGGGGGTAACTGGTAAAAGAAAATAAAAGGAAAATAAAAAGGTACGAGGACGAACAAGGTTTGAAGATAAATACAGCAACCGTTCCCCAGCAACGGCGCCAGAAAGCTTGTTGGTATTTCTTACGGTCGCAGATAAATCCGCAAGCGCACGGATACCGTTGTAGCTTTCACCGGAAGTATTCAGGGTATCGAATCCACAGGGAACGTGTGTACTAATCTTCTAACGAGATCGTCCAAGGACAACAAGAGAAATGATGGCGAGGGTAGAGAGGATTCCTATGGCAAAGGACCTTGATAAAGAATAAGCTCAGCGTCTATTGTTTACTTACTTTGGGCACCGGGGTATCCTAGGCCTCTAGGAAATTGCCGGCCAACAGCTCTACGCCATACCCGAACGTGGAGGATTACAAAGGACGGACAGGGCTGTCACCACCTGCCGCCTACCTCTACTAATCCGTGGGGCTACGAGGCAAACAAAGGTAACTTCTAGCCCAGACACCACGTCTATGCTATCAATTACTACTTTAGTCTTGTTCCTAGACCAAAGTATTCACTAAGCATTCACAAATGATTAATGAACGATGAACCCGCAAGCAACTATAGCAGAGAACTTACTTAATCAAGAGAACTTAATACCATAAGAGATCACGAACACTTACTAGAAGAAGAAAGCATACGTCGAGGTACAAGATCGAAGAAGAGTGCCGACAGACCCGACACTTTCCTCGGACTACCCCTCACTCTCTCCCTATTCTCTAAATACTACACTGGATAGAGCTTCGCCTTGGAGTGGAGCTTGTAGCTTCTCAATCTTGTGTGTTGTGAGAGTGAGGGGTAGGTTCTAAGGAATATTCCCCTCCCTATTCTCCCATTGTGCCAAGTGTCCTGGGGAACCGACCTTCTCACGTCGGTGGCGCGAAGGAATAGCGCGCGTAGACCTCCTTCCGCGCGACTGTGCTTCTGGGAGAAAATCTCGTACTCCCTCCATATTGAAATAGATGTCATTTTGGACAATGACACGGTCTTCAAAACGTAACTTTGACTTATTATTTTTCTAAAAATATTTATTAAAATATAATATATTTATACTTTTAGAAAAATACTTTTCAAGACAAACCTATTCATATGGTTTTCACATTTCCAAACTTAACGAATCAAAAGTTATTCGTGATTTATGTTCCCAATGTTTGACTAAAATCTTGTCCAAAACGACTTCTATTTCAATACGGAGGGAGTACGTGCCTTGGCTTCGATCCGCGTGAAAGGCTCCTGGGCGAATGGATGAGCGCCACGTGTCCCTGCTTTCGGTCTTCCTGCGAGCGCGTGCAGCGCTGACCGCTCCAGCGATCCGTGTGATGGCTCGTGGGCCAACGGCCGTGTGACACCTGCCCCTGGCTTGGTCTTCTGGTCCGCACGGACGGCCTGGTCTCCTGCAGCGCTGCGGCCGATCGCATGCATGGCCTGCTGGCCTGCTTGTGGCCGGCCCCGCCTAGATGAGTGCCCAGCACCCGGCTGTTGACCGGCCTGTGGCATTTGCCACCGCTGGCCTGCATGTAGGGCTGGATATCGAGCCAGCTCGGCTCGGCTCGGCTCAGCTCGAGCTGGCTCGTTAAGCTAACGAGCCAGCTCAGCTCGGTTCGTTAACAGAGTGAGCCAGAGGAGCTGCTCGGCTCGGCTCGTTTGTTGGCTCGAGCCAGCTCGATTAGCTCATGAGCCAGCTCGATTAGCTTCATTCTCCATGGAAGGCCGCGGCCGCATGATCCTGCAGGCCGCGTGCGTGCCTTTGGTGCTGCATCAGGATCAGCACCAGCCTCGCTCTGACCTGTGTGTGTAGTTTCAGGTATAGGTGGGGAGTAACCTTTAGCACAGAATTTCAGGCGGAGCTAAGCGAGCGAGCCACCTGCCTGGCTGCCTGGTGCCTAAGGCCGCCGCCCTGCTGCAGATCAGATCAGGTGGAGCTGAGAGGGAAATCAGATCACAACAAGGAAGGATGAGCGGTGGGGAGGCAGGCCAGCGGTGGACTGCCTCTCGCCTCTCGGTCTCGGCGTCGGCTTCCCGGCCGCCAGGCCACCAGCCGGCTGCCGCGTGAAAAAGGAGGGAAGGACCGGAGGACCGAAGCGACTGAGGGAAGGAGAAAGACCGTACCTTGGGCTCGGGCCTCGGGAAAAGGGGCGCGACGCGCGAGAGTGACGGCCGACGGGGGCCGCGAGCGTGACGGGACGGCCGAAGGGGGGCGCGACTGCCGACGGGCGGCGCGAGTCGCGACCGCGCGCGTGCGCCAGTCCGCCGCCGCCGCGCGAGGGACTGAGGGGAGGGGACCGGCAGACCGCGTTGGATTGGACTCTGGCATTCAGGGTCTCTGTATACATGGGCTGATGGGCCTCATCGAGAGTTGCTGAGTTTTTTTGACGCCGAGAGCTGCGGAGTTGTGGCCTTGTGGGCGCTTGATTGTAGCTCGTTTGGCTCGCGAGTTACTCGCGAGCCAGCTCGAGCTGGCTCGTTAAGGTAGCGAGCCACGACCTTAGCTCGGCTCGTGGACTTTTTCAAACGAGCCGAGCCGAGCCGAGCCACTAATGAGCCGAGCCGAGCGAGTTATCGAGCCGCGAGCTTTTCGTCCAGCCCTACCTGCATGGCAGCCGCGGTTGGCCCCTGCCTCCGCCTGTCTCTTTGGTAAGGCGGTGAGGTCAGCAGCACTGACGTCAGCAATGACGTCAGCGCTGCATATAAATATATGATTTCATATTATTTTATTCCAAGCTCCAATATATGTAAATAATATATTCATTTCGATCGTTTTGACGAGCTCTTCGCAATGGTACACTCCAATTAGGTATTTGAGGTAGTTTGTGATCCTGATATTTTTAATCTTATCTCAAGCCCATAATGTCATATCCTGCATAACTTGTAAAAACACCAGGACTTATGGAAATCATTAGTAATAAACCCTATCACTAAGTCTTGCAGGAGTTGACGGCCAAAAGTGGTACTTAAGGACCGTCAACAATCGGGCACCCTAGTTCCCATCAAGTGGTAATCAGAGACTCAGATATTACTGTCAGGCTTTATCCTAGTTTAGATTTTCGCCTTTGTCCCATAGTCCTCGAAACCCCTGTGTTAGCCTTGCAATTTCGTTTCAGTTTCGCTTTGTTGAGTTTGTGTCCGCGGTCGAGTCTTGTTGCTAGTTTAGGTCGTGTTCGTCGTCGTAGTTCAACCGCACCGTCGCTGTTTTTTGTTTCCGCCGCTATCCCATCCACCTTCATCCAGATTACAAGTCGAGCCACCCCACTACTCGACTTGCCCTCGCTAGCCGCCTTGTGTGAACTCTCGCCGCGCAAACCCTAGATAGGTTACAAGCCGCTTTGGTCGCCTTTTTGCATCGCATACCTAATCCTTGTTTCATCTGGTGAATACCTATTGCTTGCTACACATACCAGGGAGGATTTACCCTTGGTTTTGGTTGCTGAGAAGCTTTGCTCAGCCGTGATCGGATAGGGAAGCTTTGCCCTAGCCGCTGCTGTTCTATCGGCCGAATTGTGCCTCTCCGAAAACATTACTTGAGGTACCTTCGGTAAAACGGGCATAACTTTTCGCTCGGTGCTCCGTTTTGGCTCATTTTTTTACAACAGCTTGGCAACGAAAAGTTGCATATATGATTTACGGGCTTTGCCAGTCAGGCCATTCTCAGAAAAATTTAAAAAAATCAGGAAAAAATTGTTTTGAAATTCAAAAGTTGTTTTAGGGATTTTCGTGCTCGTTCCAGAAATTCTGTAGACCACATCTGATCTCTGTTTGAGCTCCAATTTTGTGTGGTTCCTTTTCTGGTGTTCCTCGTTGTGAGAAAAATATCAAAAAAATAAAAGAAAAAAGAAAATCAAAAACACATGTGATTCCTACTAGTGCCTTTTTGGCAATCTTAGTACAAAAATTACGGCACTGCCATTTTGCTTGTTCTTTGAGCTTTTTCCATTGTTCTTTGTTCCAACTTGTTGTGCTACGTCTAGAACACGTCTTAGCCAGCAATTGTGACTTGTGCTTTGGATACTTATTGAACTTTGCTACTCTGCATTCGTTAATTGTTCCACATATACATATTGTGCCTGTCCTAAGCTCCACAAACAGATACTTCAGATCAGTACAGCGAAGGACCCTTGCAATCTTGGTACCACGTCCTCACAGGTATCACGAACCAGCCACCGGTTGTACCATCCACTGCTTGCATTGGTAAGAACTTGGTAAGAACTCGGTAAGACGTGTGTGAGGGTGTGATTCCACCAACCAACCACATAGTTCATAGGGTCTTTACTAATACTTAACCATGCCAGACGACGTGCCTGTTTTGTCTAGTCAGTTGCAGGAATTGAAGGATTCCCTGATTGACGAGATGAGCAAATTAACAAAGGAAATCAGAGATGGCAATCATGCAATTGAGAGTGTGGACAAGCGAGTGGCCACCTTGACCGGACGAGTTGAGGCGCTTGAGGCTGTCCCCAAGACTGAAGATGTAGAGGTCGAGGATATTGATGACCTCGATGACGACATTGTGTACGGTCCTGATGGTTTGATTGATCACAGGCTGACCAGCGAGAAGAAGATGCGTAAAAGACTTGAACGCAATAAAACGGGAATGGGAGGTAACAAAACTCGACATCGACAAGGTAACGATGATCCTTATGCTAAAATTAAATTTACCATTCCATCTTTTCATGGGAGATATGATGCAGAACAATACCTAGATTGGGAGATGACAGTAGAACAAAAATTTGCTTCCCACCTTGTTCTCGATCGCCATAAGGTTAGACAAGCCACTAGTGAATTTAAAGATTTTGCTATAATCTAGTGGCAAGAGTGTGCTTCTTTAAACATGCAACCTGATACTTGGGATGGGCTTAAACTTGCCATGCGTGATCGTTTTGTTCCTGCATCTTATAAGCGTGATTTACGTAAGAAATTACAACGTTTAGAGCAGGGAGACATGTCTGTCCAGGATTATTATGCAGAGTTACAAAAGGGCATGATTCGTTGTGGGGTAGTTGAGGATCCTGAGGATAAAGTTTGTCGCTTTTATGGTGGTTTGAGACGTGAAATTCAGGATATTGTTGACTATAAAGATTTTACTACCACCAACCAGTTGTTCCAGCTTGCTATACTTGCAGAAAAAGAATTGTAGGGTCGACGCATGAGCGCATCCACGCCCAAGGCCTTCACGCCACCAGCCGCTAGATCGCCGACTGCCTCTCCTTCTGCGCCACCAGCGAGTACACGTTCGTCACCACCAGCTACGGCGTTTTCTTCTGCGGTAAGCAATGTGTCTAATGTGCAGGCCCAGCAGAACAAGACCCAGCCTACTTCTGCCAAGAGCTCTTCGAGTAAATCTGCAAACATTGTGTGCCACTGCTGCAAGGGCATGGGCCATGTCATGAAGGACTGTCCAAGTACTCGTGCTTTCATCGCTTCACCGGACGGAGATGGATATGTAAGTGCTAGTGATGTTGAAGACGATGTGGTTTTTGCTGCTAACATTGCTGCAGGTTCGGAGGAGAACACCATTAACTCTGAAGATGCTTCTGCGGGTTTTCCTAGCCTTCTTGTGCAGCGTGTGCTCTCCGCACAGGAGGAACATGAGGACGACACGAAGGCCCAGCGCAACAACTTGTTCCACATGTTTCTCGTCGTCCAGGAGCGACGTGTTCTCACCATTATTGACACTGGAAGCTGCAACAACTTGGTGAGTTCGGATTTGGTCAGCAGGCTTGGTTTAACCACTCGACCACTACGTTTTCCGTACCACATTGAATGGTTCAATAATAGTGGTAAGGCAAAGGTAACTCACTCCGCACGCATACACTTTTCAGTTGGCTCTTATCATGATTATGCTGATTTTGATGTCGTACCTATGCAAGCATGTTCGCTTTTATTAGGACGTCCATGGGAATATGATAAGGATGCTGCACACCATGGTCGAACTAACACATATACTTTCGTGCATAAGGATAAGAACATTACCTTGCTTCCTTTATCGCCTGCTGCTATTAGAAAATATTTTAATGATCTTGCTGAAAATGATAAGAATGCACCTAGTACCAATGAATCTTCTGATGCTAAACATGAAGGAATTAAGTTAAAGGGAGGTGTTTTTCTTGCTACTACATCTGCTCAAGCTGAACTTTGTGATAATCATGATGCACCTTGCTATACTATGCTTTGTCGAGATGTGTCTTTCTCCAATGCATCTATGTGTCGTATTTTGCATCCTGCGGTCACTAACCTTTTGCAGGAGATTGATGATGGGATGGAGTCGAGGATGACTCAGATTCAAGAAGGGGAGGATGATGAGGACATCACCATGCTGGACACGCACGCGCCATGGCCTTCCCCACGTTGGACTTCATCCCTGACTCAGCTGCCACGTCCGTCTCGGATTCAGCCTGCACCCCCACACGGTTTCGGCGATATCTCCATCATACAACATCGAAATGAAGTGTATAAGGACCCATTGGAAAGGGGATGACGACACCGTCGATCTGGTCCTGGTCCTAGCTCTAGAAGCCTCGTGGATCATGCTGTGTGACCACGACAAGTTGCTGCGCCACCTATTTTGGGCCAACTTGGCCTTGTATCGAGTCGGGCCTTCAGCCCATGTTGTGGGCGCCCCCTTTGGCCGCCCCCAACCCTAGTTCGCCAATAAACTCAGCAGCCGCCGCCAGTTTAGACTTAGGTTTTGCTTAGATTATTCTGTCAAGAACAGTTTCGCCGTTCGTCAGTTTGTAAAACCCCAACTCGTGTGCTTAATCATTCATCTGCAGTTTGTCACTTCATATTTGAGCTGCGTCTTTCGAGTTCTTGCTTGTGTTCTTCGTTTCGCAGGCAGGGATTAGCCTTTGTGGCGAGGTCAACTGGGTTGTGACACGGTTGATAACCAGAGGAATCGTGGTGCTAAGATTGCAGGAGTTTGGGTCTTGAGATCTGAAGCCGGATCTGTGCGTCACCTCCGCCCAAAACGAGTTATCCTTCACCTGACGGAAGATCGGGCACCCTAGTTCCCATCACTTTGCGTGTGTGCGGTCTCTCTGCAAGGGCAGCAAAGGCATGAATGGGGCCAGAAAACACAGTGGAGCAAGGAAGAGCTGGCACTCTTTGAGAACACCCTGCAAGGGCAGCAAAGGCATGAATGGGGCCAGAAAACACAGTGGAGCAAGGAAGAGCTGGCACTCTTTGAGAACACCGGATACGAGTGGCATTTCTTTGTATGGTAGAGATGATGTGCCCAATAGGAAACACCGCCAATCTAGATTTTTTTTCATGATGTGATCATGGTTATACATAGGGCAAAGCAATGATATTTCTCCCAAACCAAACAACCGGCTAGAGTTTATTTTTAATCCCATTATTTTCTTCTTATTTTTGTTTATAATAATAATTTACTTTCTGTTTAATATAATATAATCAGCAAGACATTTCCCCTTTTCTAAAAGTTTCTTTTTTTTTGAAAAATGCAACTATCACTCATCAAATCTATATTTGGTACTGGTCAAGTTACATCATTTTGGTTATCACCTCTTTTTTTTTGTTTTTCTATTTATCAATTTTACATTAACTGAGTTTACTTTATATTTGTAGATTTCATACATGCAACTTCCACTTCATACACTTCCTTTAGGGATGGGGATAGGCCCAGCCTGCTGAGCATTGGCTTAGAGACGGCTATCATGGGTTTGTTGGAGGAGATGACGGTGTTCCAAGCAAGTTTGCACAAACAAAGCCCTCCTCGCCTAAAGCCTATTCTAGAGGCTAGCCACGTGAGTAACAACTTCAGAACAAGCAATGAACTCCCAATGACAAATGAACAAGGCACATGACAATTTTTGAACTTCCTGTCATACACGGTAAAGAAGCCAATGAAAGGTCATTGAAATACGGTCTTGTTCGGTTGGGAGAAAATTGAAGACGATTGGAAGGGATTTGTAGGGATTAAATCCTTTGCATGTCAAAATCCCTCCTAACCCCTTCATTCCCCTTGGGAATATGATTAAATGATCAGGCCCTAAGTGGGGACTACCAGAGTTATTGATAGAGGTCACTATGTCCACTTGAGCAACCATAAAAAATGTGATAAGCACAAAATTTGAGTGACATAGTTTCAATTTTCACGAAGTATAGTCTCATGAATTTTTTAATAAGTACTTAACTAATTTATGCAATACCCCCATTTCAGAAATATAAGATGTGTTTTGACTCAGAACCTACATCTAGAACTAGGCTGTCTTTTAATTTATCTTAACCTACAAATTAGTATGAGCAAGTTCATAGGGATAAGAAAATTACTCGCAAACAAGAATCTAATGATATTTTTGTTAAAAATTCATATCATGTCAAGATAATTCTTAGTCGATATTTTGAACAATTCACTTTATCCATTCAATCGTCCAACTTTTCAAACAAGATTATATCACCTATTGTCCTACTGATTTTTTTCCTTTTTTGTGTTTGCTTGTATTAGTTTAGTTTTCATACAAATTTTAGTGGACAAACCTAACATTGTATCCGATGTTGCTGAAGTTCTTCATAATATTTGGCAGCTACTCGTGGTCGGTTTTGAACCATCTGGTATGACTTTAAGCCTCAGAGGTATGATAATACAAGAAAACAACCAAAGAAAGATCAGCTATATATGTTTCATGGATCATGATGGTGCCATGTAGTTGAACTTAGAAGGTAACTAGTAGTACAAATCTTTACTTATTTCTAAAAAGTTATGCTTTCAACTGTTTGTCCTAAATTTTTGCAAATAAAACCCTGAGCTTTCGACACTTCAACCTGCAGGACAGAACATCAGTTGTAATTTGTGCACAACCCCTAGGTTTTTATGTGAATCAACCGTGGTCCACAACGTCCATTGTGATTTTTAAAAAGAAACCATAATAAGCACGGGGCTAGACCGTGAGACCTTGCACTTCAAACACAGCATGCCCACGGCTGGGCTACAATCAATTGTGTGACTAACATAAATTATTAACTTTATTCGTACAAATGGGCCAAGGTGCTCAAGCTCCTCTTCGCAGCAGACCCACTGCTCTTTGGGTACTACCCCACCGGAATTCGTGAGTACATGACACAAACATGAATAGATGCACATTCAAATTTTATTCATTATTGATATGCGATGTTGGACCTATTGTCAGTTTGTCACCGTCAATTCTAAAAGCATTCCAAATTTTTCTAGGAACGAGAAAAAAGCTAGGGAAACATTGAAATCCAGTATTGTGTGGACATCATCCAATCATGAAACCCAAACCTAGTGATGCGGCCCTTCACCACCATGGGTCGATCAACTCCAGCGAAGGGGTGAATACATCGAAGTTACTCATTGGAGGACATGGACATGGGATATGGAAATTTAGGAGTTCAGTTAGTAGAAACAAAAAGAAGACAAATTTCGTTAGGGGTTAATTGAACTTATTATTTGAATAACTTTAGAGGTTAAATCAAACCGACATCTTAGGGTGTTAAATGGACCACATGGATTTATACTAGGACAGTAAATCCATACATTTAAAGGAAATTTGGTTCAGTTCACATTTCCGGCAAAGTGATATCAAATAAAATTTTAAAAATTACATAACTGATGATGGGATATGAGAGACACTACTGGAAAAGGTGCTTTAATCCCGGTTGGAAACTGGCTTTAGTCCCGTTTTCCCAACCCGGACAATGTATCCGGGACTACCAAACACATTCCATACAACCTTGCATATGGGTAGTGCACAATATTGTAGGTGCAATTACTGTAATAGTCCAACATTTTATTGCCAATTTAATGAGATCCTAATTATTGAGGCAATTACATGGACACATTATGATAGTATCTAACATATATTGCAACGACCACGAGGGAGAGATATAGAGAGCAGTATTTTTCTTTTTAATTACGCAATTACCATTTAGTTATCTTTCTCAAAAAACATTACCATTTAGTTATATTGTAGTTAAACTTGTTAAGTTACAAGATATGAATAAAAATGGAGCTGGATGGGAAGTAGGGAGCTATATAAGAGATCGGTTGGAGAGCACAAAGAAGTAGGGGTCCAGAAAATGGATGAGAGGCCCTCATATGGGAGAGTAGGGGCTCAGATTTGAGAGATCGGTTGGAGATGCTCTAAGGGTACGGTGTGACGAAAATTGCTGCAGAGTGGGAGAGAGAGAGAGAGAGAGGCATGGTTGCTTCGTAGGCAAGAAACCCTGCAGTGTGACAAAGCTGGGAAAAAGGTTGTGTCCCAAAAGAGCTAAAGGAAGAAAAGACGACAGTGGGGTCCGGAATTGCAGCCCCATGTTTCTACTCTTTTCTCCACTGCCACACGGTGGATTGGTGCATCTAATCTCCACACACCAATTTACCCGATGATTATGTTTCCCTATACCTGGATATACGGTTGTGTCACTCCATGTCTCTACGTACATACAAATATGAGGACTTAAAATCAAGCTTTTCCTAGTTCGAACTATTGTAAGTCTGACCAATATTGTAAAACATATCAATAACTTTTATGATATTAAATAAGCAACTAAACATATTTTATAGAGGACCAATAATGTTTGTGATGAAAATAAGCAATAAAATATACTTTTTCATACAAATATAGAGAACATAAGATTGAGGTTGTCCTAATATCTATCAAATATATTTTCATATTTTTCTTGTTTTGATATGGTAGATGTTAATACTCTTTATCTATAGACACAGCCAAATTTAACATAAGTTGACTTGGACAAACTTAGAAAATACTTTGTTACTAGATAGAGAAAGAACACAATATGATATAGGCAAAGCAATTAAAACTTTGTACATTATATGTTTTCTAGTAGTGGCCCTCTAGTTAATTTCACTTGTAAACATACCAAATTAAATCAAAAGGACTGTTAGATTACAACCATGACCTTTTAGTATCAAGGTCTTCTAAGAAAAAGCTTTCATAGGCAAACATGCATCTTTTTTTTGCGACGAAAGAGAGCTTTATTAACTAGGGAGTGGTCGTACAATCGTTTGCGCGCGATTAGGTTTGTAACGCACACAGGCGCACTACCAAGCCAAACCGCGGTGTGAACGTTCCTCTAGCTAAACTTGCTAATTCATTTGCAACAGCATTGCGCTCTCTCTTCACCAAGCTAACCCTGCCCTCTTTGGTAGAGCTCCCAGAGCTGATTCTCGGCTGAATCCAGCAGGAGCTCTGCCAAACAGTTTTCTGGAGAGAAGTGATTCTCTGCTAATTCTGTGAAGTGATTCTCTGAAATGAACTAAGGGGCTGGGAGCTGAAAAAAGTAGCTTCTCCTGATTCTGTGAAGTGATTCTCCATCCTAATTTTGAGAGTTTTTGGTAGAGAATCAAAGAGAATCACTTTCAGCGACAGAATTACTTCTCTCGGAGAATCAGCTCCCACAGAGAATCAGAATCAGATGGAGCTCTACCAAAGAGGCCCTAAGAGTTGAGTATATGCTCTTTAGCTTCTCTGAACAAAAATCCCAGCTCCGATCTGTCCACTTCCTTCTGCATTGCTTGTGTAACTCTAACGCAGTCGGATTCAAGAATGACCTTTCCTTGTATCCATTGTGCAGCTAGCCACAATCCCTCCAAGCACGCTCGCCCTTCTGTTTCCGCGGCATCCGTACACCTAAAAAGCACTCGCCAAGCAGCTAGTAAAACCTTCCCTTCACTCCATCTAATCACGACACCAACTCTTGCTTCACCTGTATGAGGAACAAATGATCCATACACATTAACCTTTACCCATCCAGGGGGTGGCGGTTCCAATTTAATATTCTTCCACTGCTTTCCAGTATCCTTACCCTTCGCGCTGCTTTTGTCGGATTCTAAATAGTGAACGTCTCCCAAACACTGAGCTAGCGAACTCTCCAAAGCGAGCAGCGACTGGATCGCTTCAATTATACTAGAAGATCCGGATTGATGAGTAATATTGTTATGTATCTGCCATGTCTTCTAGAGCAGAAGCTTCACCAGATCTCTTTGGCTGGAGGGGCATTGGTCAAGCAGCAGCAGAAGCCAATCCGGCCCAGAACAGGAAAAATGAGCTTCATCTGGCAAGTTCCAGTGATCTCGCATGGCCTATCTTAAACCCCTTGCTTGTGGGCAGTTCACCGTAGCATGGTAACTTGATTCATCTTCTCTATCACTGATCGCACATTTTTTTTTGAGGGAAACGGCAGGGGAGGCCCCTACCTCTATTTTTTATATATATGAAAACAAGTATTTACATTTTACAAGGCCTCAGGTCCAAGAGAAGAAAACAAATTACAAGAGACTATTCAACCAAGAAAGAATCTTCTCACTGATCAACAGCTTTACCCTCAAGGTAACCATCCGCAGCTCCTCCTGAAAGGAAGTCCTCCAACGAGCAAAGGAAAGGCTGCCCCCATCAAAAATAATACTGTTTCTATGGCACCAAATCGACCAGGCTGCAACAATGATTACCTCTCTGAAAATAACAGAACCAAAAACTTCTCTTGCCTTGATAAACATATCTTGTGTGTTCAGGGTCAAGTCCCAGTGGATGTCCAGATAGAGCCAGCAAGCTTGACTAAAAGGACATGAGAAAAAAAGA
This sequence comes from Alloteropsis semialata, assembly GCA_004135705.1. Classification (NCBI taxonomy): domain Eukaryota; kingdom Viridiplantae; phylum Streptophyta; class Magnoliopsida; order Poales; family Poaceae; genus Alloteropsis; species Alloteropsis semialata. Next base: position 47,571,390 of record CM014270.1, on the reverse strand, counting down.
TGGAGAATATCTTCCTCAATGTTGTCAACACAAAGCACACAATTGTAACATTGAAGAAACATATTCTTTCGATGGAGTAGGTTTCTAGTATTCAACCTGTCCTTGAGCAGTAGCCAGAAGAAGAATTTATGCTTATTTTGCACTTTTGATTTCCACAACCACTTAAAAAGTGGAGAGGCTGGGAAAGAGCCACTCAGGCTAAGATAGGCCTTCTTACTCGTGAAAATGTTGGATCCCCAAATATAGGACCATTCATCATTCTGAAAGGGATCCCGATCCAGCTGCTGAATACCCAAATTAGGGTCCGGTTCCAGTTTTCGGTGGACATTCGCTTGCTTTGTAGGTAGAATGTTCCTCTTAGGACAGGTTTGGTTTGCGCCATATTTTGCCCCCATTAAAATTTGGTCATGACCAAATCGCAGGCGACGTCAAGACGTGGGCAAAATTGTGTTTGGATGGTAGCGTTGCCAAAATTTACCAAATTTATTTAACCTTTGTGTATGACATGTGGGGCTCACATGTCATTAATTTTTTTGCGTCGAAATATAGTCAAGTGATATCTTGTTTTGTAGCTTTAATTGCAAGCAATATTAATATACAAACGGATTTAAATTAGTGAAACCATTAAAGAGATATTAGTGGTTGAATGCGTTAATAAGCTATTCTTGGATTCCGTGCAGCCAAGCACTTAGCTGCTGCGTTGCTTCTCCATTTGGCCGTTGGCACCCAATTCGTGGGCGAGCATTTCCCTCACTCGATTCTCGCCAGCAATACCACTGTGTCTGTATTAGTGTCAGTTGGCGAGCCAGTCTTTGGCTCCAAACCAAATATAGCCCTTGTTTAGATTGGGCGAATTCGATCGAATTCATTGTAGCAGATTCTCTTGGGAATTGAAAAAGTAGAGAGAGGGCATGAAGTTCAATACGGTTGCTTTTGATCGAATTGGGCTCTTTTTGCGAATCTAAACAAGGCCATGGACTAAATTGTAAAGGCTCATAAAAAAATTGGTATGGAAAGCATTGGCCATCAACCAAACATGCCCTTAGTTTCCAAAAAAACATTTACTTTAGCCATACGTGCATCTTGTTTTTTGAATCCAGACTAAAAAGAAAAACCAGCATATATGCTCATCTTTTGGATGGTATTCGCGCCACATTTCCATTTATTCTCGGCATTTGAGTTGATGATAAATAATATTTTTTGGAAGAAAAAAGAAAGACTATCGGTAATTATTTTATATAAAGTGGGGTGGGAGAATCTTCATACAATTTTTCAGGGATCCGACAGGGCTACTGTCATATCGAATATTTTGATACTAATTAGAAGAACTAAATGTAGACTAATCGCAAAATTAATTGCATAGATGGAGGCTAATTCACGTGACGAATCTATTAAGTCTAATTAGTCTATGATTTGACAAAGTGGTGCTAGTGTAACTATTTGCTAATGATGGATTAATTAGATTTAATAGATTTGTCTCATGAATTAGCCCAGGACTTCTGCAATTAGTTTTATAATTAACCTATGTTTAATTTTTCTAATTAGCATAGGAACGTTTGATGTGACAAGGAAACTGCCGTGTTCGGCAGTTGGGGACAATTTTTTGTCCCCAAATACTGTCGCATGCATGGAGCCCTAAACGAAGTTTATTTACAAAACCTTTTCACAGATGAGTGCAACTTTGCGCGACGAATCTAATGAGCCTAATTAATCTATCATTTGCTACAGTAATGCTACAGTAACCATCCTCTAATTGTGCGGTCAAAGGCCTCATTAGATTCGTCTCGCGAATTTGCCAGGGGGTTGTGGAGGTAGTTTTGTAAACTGATTTTATTTAATACCCCTAATTAATAGTCAAAGTAGCATTTAATGGAGAAAAAAAAAATTTGTCCCTCCAACCGAACACGGCAGCCTATCGTGACCAAAAGCAAACTGAATGGTCATCTCAAGTCAGTCCACCTCTATGTACGATCCCAGCATGAACTGCGCCATGATCGGTCGCTGGGCTCGAGTCTAGTCTCCTTTGTTTATCTTTTCCAGTCACCCTGAATGGTCATCTCAAGTCAGTCCACCTTTATGTACCATCCCAGCATGAACACTTCGCCCTGATCGGTCGCTGGGCTCGAGTCTAGTCTCCTTTGTTTATCTTTTCCAGTCACCACACCAGTCACTCAATACCACTTTCCCTTGGCTCTTCCCTCACCTCTGGCAGCAAGCTTGAAGCTCGGTAGCTGAACAAGCGAAGCAGCAGCAAAAGATAGTGATCCTCCATGGGAAACACCCTCGGCCTCGGCCTCTGCCTAGGCCTCGGCCTTGGCGCCGGCGCCGCCGCCGTGATGCAGGTTGGAATCTACATCCGTGCTGGTCCAAACATTTGTTTACATTAAAATTTTACACTCGCAGGATCTAAAGTTATGATCTGTTCTGAAGTAGTAGTCGGATCCATGCTTGTAATCCTCTGACAGATCGTGCGCGCACGTCTTAATTTAATCTAGGAAATATGAGGAAACTCAGCCTTTGACCACCTTCCATGAAAAGTTTTCTTTTTTGAAAACAAAGATAATAGATTATTGTTTCTCGAGAGAAACTGACGAGGCCTCTTGAATCTATGTTGGTCCAGTATTTTTTTTTTGCAACGTATCAGGTGCAAACCAACCTCTTCGTGCAAACCGTGCAAACTTCTAATCTGGGCCACACGATGTTGATCCAAGGGGGGCGCAGAGGAGGTGCGAGGGGTGATTTGCAAAAGTGTGATTAGAGGCGCTTTTGCAAATCACCTCCTTCCACCTCCCCTTTGCGCCCCTTGGATCAACATCATGTGACCCAGATTAGAGTTTGCACGGTTTTTCCACTTGAATGTTTTCAGTTTCCTGTGCGTGATTGGGTATTTTGGGCAGGCTGCTGGCCCAAACATGGAACACCTGAAGAGGACCAGCCAGGCATATGCCTACAGAGACAGAGTGGTGACTCCTCGGCATCAACACAAGTGAGATGCTGCTCTTTGTTGCTTCGTCAGAAAATTGCGAGAACTTCTCCCTGCTCCGTTGCCTCTCTGACCGTGGCCATAGACTCATTTTGCTCTCTGTGTTCATAGCACCGAGGACATCGACGAGTCGTCTGCCGAGGAGCTGTGCGAAGCGTCGCACTACGCCAAGGTCACCGCGATGATGATCCAGGTCCCGGTGTTAGGAACATCGAAGAGATTCTGGCGAATGTCTGACAAGGCGACTAGGATCAGCAGAAAGCTTGCATTGATACTGAGGAGCCAGCACTCAGTTGGCAAGTGCCTCACTGCTCCTCTGCAGGTGTCCAACGTCTGGATTGGGAGCAGTGGGAGTGTCAAGCTAAGGGGGGCCAGCTTCACTGCTAAAGGCTTCAGCATTCAGCGTGTGAGAGATGACTACAAGCACCTGTCCACGGTCCTGAAGCTGCTCATTTTTCACTCGGGTGGGGATATCAACAAATTGCCTCCAGACTACATGGAATTCCTTGCGCTCTTGCAGAGCAAAGACCTTACAATGGAAGATGAATTCTTGATTGTAAACAACGCTGCGCTGCTGCCGATGGAAAACCGGCAAGTTTTTGAACTCATCTTTGTAGTCTTTAATTTGTTCCCATCTCATTTTGTTGCTTGTGTTCACAGCACTGAGGTCTTCCTGATGCTACACGATAGAATTGTCAATTATCTTCGTCGCACTAACGGAGCAAAGAAGAAGAGGATACTTTCCAGTCTCCCCTACAAGAACAACTGGTTGGATACTGCCACGGCAAATACTGAAATCAACCAGTGGGTTGTTAATGTTCAGAATAAGGAGTATAGAAGGACTCCGATTGATCTACTGCGGCTCAACAGAAATGTAAGAAGCCACTTGCATCAGTACAACAACAACGACATTGAGGAAACTCTGTATTGTGAATGGCCCGAGCTGCTCATGGTGATGGTCAAGAGATTACACATGGAAGGCGAGCTCAAGGGCACTGACATTGAAAACAAGTTCGGTTAGTTGTCCCACCGCAAAACAGATGTATTCTGCATTTCCTGCGGTTGTTAAGCTACTGTTCTTCGATGTTCAGTGTGAGTGTTTATGGTGATGGAGTGATATGCTACCTGTTCTATGTAATATGCTAGTTTCTTTCTGCAGTTCTATCAACTTAAAGGTGGATCAGCTTTATCTATTCTGTAAAATGCTACCTTAAACTCTAAAAGTGTGCTGTAAAATCAACTTGTTATCGAGTTTGCATTCATCCTTTTGTCTCTGATTCTTTTAGGAGTGTCTGGATTTCATTAGTAAGCAAGATTTCAAGTACTAGGATATTCTTCAACGGCACTGAAAGTCCTCATGAAGCTGACCTGCGGTGACATGTAGCTCATTGTGAGTTTCTGTGAACACTGAAAGTCCTCATGAAACTGACCTGCTCACCGTGGTCTATATCTTTGTGATCTGATTCTTGCATGTTGTGTTTGAACATACTAGAAGCACTACCGGAATCGCCCTCTTTGCCGTGTGCCAGGGGCACACGGCAAAGGTCCTTTTGCCCACGGCAAAGGCTTTGCCGTGTGCCGCCCACGGCAAAGGGCACACGGAATTCGCGCGCCGTGTGCCGTCCATTTTTCGCGGAAAATTCGCGCGCTGCGCGGTTGGCAGGATTCGAACTCGTGACCTCTCCCTCGCGCGTGACCTCCTCTACCACTGCACCACTCTCTCACTTGTGACTAGAAACTCTTCTGATTCCTACCATATTATACTAAACTGAGTGTAAATTGCTTGTTTGAGACCCTAAATGATTTCAAATTAAAAAGTTATCAACTACAAACTTTCATAACTTTTTGAAATCTACAAGTCTTGTTTTGGTAGTTTCTCCATCCGAGGTCGTTTACAAAATTTGAATTTCAAATTTGAGAACATTCAAACTTAGCTATCGTTGACAAGATGATTTCAAATTAAAAAGTTGTCAACTACAAAGTTTTGTAACTTTTTGTGATCTACAACTCTTATTTTGAATGTTTCTTCATCTGAGGTCGTTTGAAAAAACTCAAATTTCAAATTTTGAGAACTACAAACGTACTTTTCATTAGCAAAACAAATTCAAATTAAAAAGTTTTAAACTACAAAGTTGTATAACTTATGAAGATCTACAACTTTGATATATGTCATTTCTTCATCCGATGTAGTGAGAGTAACATTGTTTACAAATCTTATAGATCTCTCTTATAGTTTCAGGAAACTCTACGAGAGTTATAGATTTTGTGAACAATATTCATATGAATTTGTCGAATGAAGAAATGACCAAACTAAAAGTTCTACATCTTGAGAAGTTATACAACTTTATAGTTCAAAACTTTTTGATTTGAATTGATTTACTACTTCAAAATGTGGTTTTAATTATAGCTTTGCCGAGTGTAAAAAAAACACTCGGCAAAGAATTTCTTTGCCGAGTGCATTTCAAAAAACACTCGGCAAAGAATTTCTTTGCCGAGTGTATTTTTTTGACACACGGCAAAATTTGACTTTGCCGTGTGTCCCCCGAGCAGCTCACGGCAAAGGGCGCCGGCAGATGGCCGTTATGTTGTGACGTCTCCTTTGCCGTGTGCCGGGCGTCAGGCACACGGCAAATCCGTGTTTTGCCGTGTGTTCTGTCTTTGCCGAGGGCTGGACCCTCGAGGCGCACGGCAAAGCTGCTTGTTGCCGTGAGTTGCGAGTTTGCCGTGAGCCTCTGGGCTGGCACACGGCAAATAGGTCCTTTGCCGTGTGCTCGCATTTTAGCTCACGGCAAAGGCGACGGCACACGGCAGCGAGGCGATTTCCGGTAGTGAAGGGGGTGTTTAGATGCCCACTTTATGCATAAAGTTTATGCATTGGGCCACGTGTACAGAGAGAGAAAATGAACTGACACGGTTCTCAAGGTGAAAACTTTATGCATTTTGTGTGGAACTAAACACGCCCGAAAGGAACTTTCCAAGTTACATCCTCTAAATTATTGATGGCCTGGGGACCACAAATGGACTTTGAACCTATTTTGTTGCATGATTTGTTATTCAGTTTGGTTATTCTTAGAGCAACTCCAGCAACACCCTCTAAATTAGCCTTTTATTTAGTTTGAGTAGAGGCCACCTCTATTTTGTAAGGGCTTAATTTTTCTCCAACTCCAGCAATACCCTCTAAACAACTCTCCATTTTCGTTGACCTACATGTTAGTGTTTATTTTGGGATAGAGGCCCCCCTAGAGACCCTTAGTCCTGGGGGTGTCGGAGGGGATTTGGGGGGCTCCCCATTTTGAGAGCCGAAGTAGAGGGTCTGCTGAAGTTTGGTTTTCGACCCTCGGCGTCTAAATCTGGAGTAGGGGCTGATTTAGAGGGTTTGCTGGAGTTGCTCTTACCCATTCACTTCAGCTAGCGCAGCACTTGCTTATTACATAACATCTAACATTGTCAAGCGCCGAGGTAGCTAAAGCATAGATATTAATAATAGAATGATATCGATATTGGCTTCATGTATTGCTCAAGTTGAAATATTAAAGTATTGCATATGTTTCCATTTTTATAAACTCAGTGAACATTTATCCCAAATAATCTATTAATCCTCATTTTAAATAATAACAAAAAAATTCTTTCAAAACTAATTTTATAGAAATGACTTGTAGGAACGCCTGATTTTTTAGGGGTGGATGAGAAGTTCCCAGCCCGAGATAACAGTGTGTTGTATTATAATAGCCAAACCGTCCGTGAAATAGATTTCTGGTCATGTTGCAATCCTTGGGAATCGGGATGATTTCTAGGTGCGAATTGCAACATGGAACACCCTTAGAAATCTACAGGATTAACCACTCCTAAAAATGGGCAAAGATTTATTATCTTTTAAATAACTAAATGTGGAACACAGTGTGAAGTATCATGCAAAAATATTACCTTATACACCCCATAAATTTTATACATGTACTAGATGACACATATATTGTTGTGTATGAGTTCCAATTGTTACCGAACTGAGTTACTATTTACTATGTTTTAAATGAAATTTATGTCTGATAAGTGACAGTGTTGAGGCCATAATCTCAGGGTGCCCTATCACGAGGATTACCGACTACCGACTCTACGCGAAGAGAACTCCGAACAGGACATGACAGCTGGATCACAGGAGGAAGGCTCGAAGATAGTTAGAGTCCTACTAGGTTTAGGTCTGCTTTGTCTTGTAAGGAAAGTCTCCCCGGATATAAATAGTGGGGGTCCTGTATATAGAGGGTATCCCAATTTTCATCAATCCACCTGAGGATATTTGTTACATCATTGTAATCTGTACTCGCCGAGATAATACAAGCAAGCAACTGGACGTAGGATTGTTACTCGATCTCGAGGGCCTGAACCAATATAAAATCCCGAGTCTCTTTGTTCATCTACTGTAATCGTTCTTTGCACGAAGCGAGGTGCCTGCCGGACAAATATCTGCCGAGTATAACCTCGACAGATAGTAATTCCAATTTGAACTACATTTATGTAAACTAAGTTTTAAAAAATTCCTCAAGAATCAAATTTTGGTTTGTATGTTCCATTTTAGCTCATGTCCTCACAACATTTGAAAAAAGTATAGTTTGATAGGGATATTTTAAGCTTCTACTTGCATCTTTTATCATAACAAATAAAGAAATAATTTACATGGTAGTATTTTTTTTACTATCCTTAAATGCTAAAATCAACCATCATTCCTGCATAAAAAATTGTCAAAGATTAAACACCACACATAGAAATAAGGTTTATCATTAACTATTTTCACAAGTGTTAGTGAATATTTGTATTTAGGTTAATAATTATAGAAAAAGAGGAAAACACCTTTAGGGAGGTGAAGGAAACACAACTTTAGCCAACCAGAGTACAAAAAACTTCAATCCACTAGAAGCCACCTCGTACCTACTTGAGGATCCACCTAGCAGATGGCCACACAAAGGCGGTTGCGAGAGGGCTAACAAACGGCTCGGCCGAACCCCTGATTCCACCGAACCGCCTCAAGCTCCCCTCGTCCCTAGCTGCCCCTGGTAGTCGGTACATCGACTGGGGAATGCTCCCTCGGTGATCCTCCGGCAGAACCACCTCCTAACATCTTTAAATAGAAGGGTAGAACTTCATTTTAAACACACACAACTGAGAGCCACATTTTCAAGGCGAAGCTCTGCAGTAGTAGTGCTTAGATTAGAAAGAGAGTGAAGGGTAGTTTGGAGAAATGCTGGACCTGTGGGCACTCTACTCCAACACCTCTTTGGATACTTGCCTTCTTCCAAGTAAGTGTTCGAGCTTCATTGTGGTGGTGAGTCTCTTCATTTAGTAAAGTTCTATTCTTACCTACTTGTGGGTTTAACATCTAGGGTTTGAGCGGCGAGAGTTCACACAAGGCGGCTAGCGGGGCAAGTCAAGTAATGGGGTGGCACGACTTGTAATCTGGTAATGGTGGATGGGATAGCGGCGGAAACAAAAACACGGCAACGGGCGATTGAACTACGACACGAACACGACCTAAACCAGCAACAAGACTCGACCACGGACACAAACTCAACAAAGCGAAACTGAAACGAAATTGCAAGGCTAAAAGAGGTTCTAGGACAGCGGAATACAATGAACAAATATTTTTGTAGGGCTATTTTCTGGACTATAGGACGGAGGCACAAAACTAAACTAGGGTAAGCCTGACGGTAATACCTGAGTCTCTGATTACCACTTGATGGGGACGTGGGTGCCCGATCTTTCGTCAGGTGAAGGATAACTCGTTTTTGGGCGAAGGTGACGCACCGATCCGGCTTCAGATCTCAAAGACCCGAACTCCTGCAATCTTAGCACCACGATTCCTCTGGTTATCAACCGTGTCACAACCCAGTTGACCTCGCCACGAAGGCTAATCCCTGCCTGTGAAAACGAAGAACACAAGCAAGAACTCGAAAGGCGCAGCTCAAATATAAAGTGACAAACTGCAGATGAATGATTAAGCACACGAGTTGGGGTTCTACAAACCGACGAACGGCGAAACTGTTCTTGACAGATTAATCTAAGCAAAACCCGAGTCTAAACAATGGCGGCTACTAAGTTTAATAGCTAGGGACGTCCTAGGGTTGGGGGCGCACCAGGGTGGGGCGCCCTCAACATGGGCCAAAGGCCCGACACGATACAAAGCCTGAAAAGGCCCAAAATAGGTGATGCAACACATTTTCGTGGTCACACAGAATGATCCACGAAGCTTCTGGAGCTAGGACTAGAACCAAAAGAAGCGTCTCGTTGTCACGGTTCCAACGCATCCAAGAACACCTTGATTGGACGTCGTATGAGGGAGATATCGCTGTTTTGGTGCAGACACGTTGGCTGAATCCGAACCGAAGATGCTGTCCAACTTGGCGACGACTGGTAGCTTCGAGATGAGGCCGGCTCATGTATGTCCAGCGCAACAACTTGTTCCACATGTTTCTCGTCGTGCAGGAGCGACGTGTTCTCACCATTATTGACACTGGAAGCTGCAACAACTTGGTGAGTTCGGATTTGGTCAGCAAGCTTGGTTTAACCACTCGACCACTACGTTTTCCGTACCACATTGAATGGTTCAATAATAGTGGTAAGGCAAAGGTAACTCACTCCGCACGCATACACTTTTCAGTTGGCTCTTATCATGATTATGCTGATTTTGATGTTGTACCTATGCAAGCATGTTCGCTTTTATTAGGACGTCCATGGGAATATGATAAGGATGATGGGCACCATGGTAGAACTAATACATATACTTTCATGCATAAGGATAAGAACATTACCTTCCTTCCTTTATCGCCTGCTGCTATTAGGAAACATTTTAAGGAGCTTGCTGAAATTGATAAGGATAAAACTGCTAGTGATGCATCTTCTACTGCTAAAAATAATGAGATTAAATTAAAAGGAGGTGCTTTTATTGCTACTACATCAGCTGCTGCTGCATTATGTGATAACCCTGATGCTCCTTGTTATACTATGCTTGGTCGCGCTATGTGTCTTGCCTCAAGAATTACCATGTCTCGTGCTGTGCATCCGGCTGTCACTAACCTTTTGCAGGAGCTTGATGATGAGATGGAGTCGAGGACGACTCCAATTCAAGAAGGGGAGGATGATGAGGACATCACCATGCTGGACATACATGAGCCAGCCTCATCTCGAAGCTACCAGTCGTCGTCAAGTTGGACAGCATCTTCGGTTTGGATTCAGCCGACGTGTCTGCACCAAAACAACGATATCTCCCTCATACGGCGTCCAATCAAGGTGTTCTTGGATGCGTTGGAACCGTGACAACGAGATGCTTCTTTTGGTTCTGGTCCTAGCTCCAGAAGCTTCGTGGATCATCTGTGTGACCACGAAAAGGTGTTGCATCACCTATTTTGGGCCTTTTCAGGCTTTGTATCGTGTCGGGCCTTTGGCCCATGTTGAGGGCGCCCCACCCTGGTGCGCCCCAACCCTAGGGCGTCCCTAGCTATTAAACTCAGTAGCCACCATCGTTTAGACTCGGGTTTTGCTTAGATTAATCTGTCAAGAACAGTTTCGCCTTTCGTCGGTTTGTAGAACCCCAACTCGTGTGCGTAATCATTCATCTGCAGTTTGTCACTTTATATTTGAGCTGCGCCTTTTGAGTTCTTGCTTGTGTTCTTCGTTTTCGCAGGCAGGGATTAGCCTTCGTGGCGAGGTCAACCGGGTTGTGACACGGTTGATAACCAGAGGAATCGTGGTGCTAAGATTGCAGGAGTTCGGGTCTTTGAGATCTGAAGCCGGATCGGTGCGTCACCTCCGCCCAAAAACGAGTTATCCTTCACCTGACGGAAGATCGGGCACCCACGTCCCCATCAGGTAGGTAACCATAATCTTCTATAAGCATGACGTTGTGATTAGGGGAGTGATTGGTAGTGTACACATGGTGTCTTGATAGAGGTTGCTGTTGTTTGCCTTGTGCCCAATGGTTTGTAGAGATAGGTGGCAGATGGTGACAACCCTATTTGTCTCTTGTAATACTCCACGCTCGGACATAGCGTAGAGTTGTGGGCTGGAGTTTCAAAGCAGATCACAGGTAAGCTGGTGCCTGAAGCAAGCAGCTAATCATAGAACCTATCTTCTCCATGATCCTCAACACATAGGAATCCTCTCTATAATTGCCTTATTTATCATGTTCTCAAATGGAATCCTCTCTATAATTGCCTTATTTATCATGTTGTTCTCAAATGCATCATGCATAGTTTTCATCAATCTTGGAAACATACCATAAACATAAATGAACACGTACGTTAAACTTACACTATAAATGATGCACATACACACATTTTACTCTTATGTGACACCTCAAACAAACGGGCCCACATATCTTGAGATTAGTGTAGTCGCAAAAATTGAGTCACTATCAAGAAATGTCGTCTACCACTAAAAGGAATAATTAGCCATGCGTTCAAGTACTTGATCCGAGTTGAAGACTTTGAACCTAGATGGCATGATTTCATCACAAGAAATCCAATCAATTTAGCATATCTCACTTTGCTTTTATCAACTTAAGCACCTAGGAGACACCACGGGCCACCTAATTGTTTAAACCAGACATAATTGGTCCTTTGGGTGGTTTCAAAGGTGGTTTTTCACTTTTTGGAAATTATAATATAATTTGGTTTAATGCAAAAATCAAAGATATTTTATAAAATCACAAAAATGTGAAACCAATACCAACTTTTTTCTAAGATTGCATCATATCTATTGATGATCTATTTGGAGTTTTTGGGATGATATTTATTCATGAATGAACAAGACATGAGTAACTATAAATAGAACGTTAACAGATTATTACTTTTTAGAAAAAAATTGGACCTGGTTTCCTACTTTTCTAATTTCAATGAATTAATTATGATGTTTTTATAAAACTAGAATTTTTAAAATTCTCAAAAAATGCAAAAGCACCTTTGGAACCACCCAAAGGATCAAATTTGTCTTGTGTCAACTGTTGAATGGTCCTTCAAGTCTTGTTTTGTAGTTCAACGTAAAAAATCAAACTTTTGTGCTAGTTGAAGGGTGTAAACTCGACTATTTCCCTATAAACAACCACTTCAAGGCACAGTGCCTATCCAAGGATGGAACCGCATGCAATAATTAAATGGGATTAAATATATACAAAGAACCCTATCTTCCCTATTGTCGTGTTTTTAATGAAACCATACTGTGTTATTTGAGACACCTTGAATTTTTCGTGTAAGTCATCTTGTACTCTTTCAATTGCTTGCATATCGCATTTTCTTGCATCGTAAGCCTTGACTTTGCCCCGTGCAAAAACTTGCCCTACACTACTACATAAAAGGTTTTTAGGAGCGGGTCATTTTGATTTTTAGGCGCGGGTCGGAGGCCCGCTCCTGCTTTTCGCACCTAAAAATGGCGTGTTTGCAGGAGCGGGGCTCGACCCGCTCCTAGAAATTATTTTTCATTTTTTTTAAAAAATCATAAAAAATAGAAAACAAAAAGAGAAAATATTATCCAACCAGCCAACTGCAGCTACTAAAAGCTCAAGAATTTTCAAACCCATATTATCATATGCTTCTGTCGCGTTTCGAACTCGTTCTGAACTTCACCACTGCACTACACGTTCACATATGCCCACTTAGCATATGTAGTTTATTTGCATTATTGTTTCTTAGCATTTGTAGGAGCGGGTGTGGGTGTCACCCGCCCCTGGAAATAATCTTTAGGGGCGGGTCACACAACCACCAGCCCCTAAAAATACTTTTTTTTAAAAAGTTTGTTTATATCATTACACCACTTAGATCATTTCAGAAAGTTTTCAAACTTTTACACACTAATAGACATATAGTCTATTACACACGTAAAAAAATTATTGGAATTCATCTAATAATTTTTTGGTAAATAGTTTGCAAATTTCAAAGTGTGCCTTGAGTTATACAAAACATGGTCCTTAGTGTCTTCATTTGTGCACAATGTATTATCCCAATCCTTGAAGTGTATATATTTTGTTATGAAGCTTGTGCAAGTATACAAAAGATTATATGCCAAATTTTAAAATTAACAAAACACTTCTAGATGTTATTAGAATTTATGCGATACACAATTATTCATAGAACATTGAATGAGGCCTAGCAAACCCGAGTTTCTTTCATCTATTTTAGTTTTTTTTAGACAAAATATAACATCTTCTCTTAAATGGTTGAGTGAATTTTTCAAATATCATTTGGTCATAGTTTAAATATAGATTAATAATTAATTAATGTCACACAATTTATATAGGATTTGCAGGAGCGATTGACCACACCGCCCGCACCTATTTCTAGGTGCGGGCCTCGCCGCCAACCGCACCTGGAAATGCCACCATTTCCAGGTTCGGACGAGGGGTCAACTGCTACAGTTTCACCATCTTTTTATTGGCGCAGGTAATGCTATTGTCTGCACCTAGAAAAAAATGGTTCCGCACCTACATATCTTTTCTGTAGTAGTGCTAGCCTTTACCTTAGACTACCCATACCTTTATAACTAAAACCCCTCCCAACATACTGTGGACATACCCAGAGGCGAAGACAGGGGGGCTGGGAGGGGCAACATCCCCCCCAAGCCCATGTATTTCCCATTGTAAAAATTCAAAACTTATGAAATTTTGAAAAAGTCTCTGTTGCTTGTCCCCCCTAATCATGAGAAAATATGATTCCTGGCTTCGCCCCTGGACATACCCCTGCCACATCTTTAGTAGGAGAGAGAGTCCTTATTGAACCCCCACTTCCATAATGAGAATGAAAGGTTCCTTGTGGCTTTTCATGGTTTTTTGATAAATTTAAGTAAACTAAAGGGTAGGAAGCATTGGTTATGTTGTTGCATAAGAGAAGCCAGGTCAAAAATCAAGAGGATCGAGTAGCAATTGAGGGGTGGGGACAATAAGAAGGGGTGGCTTAAGGTAAATTGAAGAGGAAGAGTTGCATGAGGACTATAGGTTGTTGTAGCTTTGTTGGTAATAAAGAATACACAATAGGTGGCTGATTGTCAAAAACAGTCCTTGTTGATTTATATCACACCTATTATACTCCTACTCCAGAACTTTTTCTCCATTCATAGTCTGTATCCAATCAATGGTCTATGAATTCCTTCTCTAGCACCCCTATCTCCTCAAACATTATTTTTGTTGATCTTTAACCACCAACGAGCTTGTCTACTGTAGCATTATGCCATCATGGCATCTTTGGTGGCACCCTCCATCATCTAGCACTACATAGTAAGGAGGGAATTTGTAGTGGGTAGTAGGGGTGCTACGCACAGCCCCAGCCCATGAATGTGCAAGAAAAATTAGTCCTTTAGCCTTGAAGGTAGTATATAGAACATTTAGGAAGTTATCTTAGTTAAAGGGGCAGCACCGTCTTTGGCCTAATCCTGGACATGCCCCTAGCTGTAATAACCTAGCTTCACCATGATGTCTCCATGTGATATGGACATTTTGTCTTGATTTTCACAATATAGAGAATCATGAACAGGAAAACTAGCTGAAAATCAGCCAAAATGACTAGCCGCGAGCAGCCAGATAACTAGTGCAAACTAACGTTATGATTAAGAAGCCAAGCACCATCTCTATGCAACAGCCTAAATTAAGGATTCGCCTAATCACACTCTCAAAGAACCAACCTAAGAAGAGCATAGATTGGGTGTAGACAAAGCGGATGCTTCTGTCAATCTCATGAAGGAAAGCAGTAAATCACAAAGCAATCTATTGGGTTTGTAAGTATATAGCTGAACAAGGTGGGTTGCGTTTGATTATGAATGTTGTAGATGAGTTTCATAGGTACATGGGAAATATATACTAGGAATAGTCCTCCTAGTTGGATGTGAAACTGAATTGGGAGTTTATGAAGATAGACGAGGTGAACAGTCTCCATGAGACGTAACTCTTGTCATTTTGCACATGTTTATTCAGCATGAACACACTGAAATGAACATTATTACTCCTTATTGGATAGTCCAAATAATGAGTTGTTTGGTGGATTGGAAAGTAGACTTGATAGTCTTCCAACCATGTGTATCATGTTCCTCGAAACGTTGTACTGTACAGACTTGGACACGAAGTTGAAGCACTTGTTGTGTAAACTAATGACATGTGGTTGTGGTAACCCATCTCTATGTGAGCAGCAATCTTATTTGTCTTCATGTCATCCACATGCCTTTGTGTAAGCCTGCTCAACATGTGTCGCATCCTTGGTGTCCCCCATGTAATATTCTATGTCCTCTATGTATGTGACCTTTCTTCATGAGATTAAGAACTTGTGACTCCTCATATGTAAACCTAAGCAACACCAATGTAGAATATTTAGGTTGTATATATAACATTCTGATATACTTTTTAGTTAAATTCAGCTAGAAGTAAAGTAACCTATTGTTGTAGTATGTCTAAAGCTTACTAATTCTCTTGGTTGGGCTAAATGTAAGTTTTTCACCTGCTGTTTGGACAACATGTCCTTGGTTTCACTACCGAAAACTGCATATTTGCCATGTGCCGGAACCTTTGCCATGCGCTTTATATCGGGCACATGGCAAAGGTTGCTTTTGCCGTGTGCCCCTGAGAAAGCGCACGGCAAACAAAAGGCACACGACAAATAGCTGATTTTCCGTGTGCTGGGAGGAGCAACACACGGCAAAACAAGGCACACGACAAATAAGCTGTGTTTGCCATTGTCGGTTTTTTTATGCTGTCTAGCCTACTATGGGGGGTTTCCAAGGTAGTGATTTGTGCGGTGGGGGATCACCAGACCTGAAGCATGAAGGTAAACGCAGGACACAAGACACAATTTAGACAGGATCGGGCCGCCAAGGTAGCGTACCCTACGTCTTGTAAGGGGTGTATAGTATTGCGCCCTGCGCTAGGTTGATTCCGATTGCCCATCTAGGTACCCCGACCCTCCTTTATATAGTTCAGGGGGCGGGTTCCTAGTCGGCTACAAAGTAGGAGTTCTAGTAGCATTACACAGTATGAGTCCTAGTAGGATTACAGGGGAATTCTAATAATAGTCCGCCTTNCAAGTGGTTGTGGTAACCCATCTCTGTGTGAGCAGCAATCTTTTTTGTCTTCATGTCATCCACATGCCTTTGTCTAACCCTGCTCACCATGTGTCACATCCTTGGTGTCCCCCATGTAATATTCTATATCCTCCATGTATGTGACCTTTCTTCATGAGATTAAGAACTTGTGACTCCTCATATGTAAACCTCAACAACACCAATGTAGAATATTTAGGTAGTATATATAACATTCTGATATACTTTTTAGTTAAATTCAGCTAGAAGTAAAGTAACCTATTGTTGTAGTATGTCTAAAGCTTACTAATTCTCTTGGTTGGGCTAAATGTAAGTTTTCACCTGCTGTTTGGACAACATGTCCTTGGTTTCACTACCGAAAACTGCATATTTGCCATGTGCCGGAACCTTTGCCATGCGCTTTATATCGGGCACATGGCAAAGGTTGCTTTTGCCGTGTGCCCCTGAGAAAGCGCACGGCAAACAAAAGGCACACGACAAATAGCTGATTTTCCGTGTGCTGGGAGGAGCAACACACGGCAAAACAAGGCACACGACAAATAAGCTGTGTTTGCCATTGTCGGTTTTTTTATGCTGTCTAGCCTACTATGGGGGGTTTCCAAGGTAGTGATTTGTGCGGTGGGGGATCACCAGACCTGAAGCATGAAGGTAAACGCAGGACACAAGACACAATTTAGACAGGATCGGGCCGCCAAGGTAGCGTACCCTACGTCTTGTAAGGGGTGTATAGTATTGCGCCCTGCGCTAGGTTGATTCCGATTGCCCATCTAGGTACCCCGGCCCTCCTTTATATAGTTCAGGGGGCGGGTTCCTAGTCGGCTACAAAGTAGGAGTTCTAGTAGCATTATACAGTATGAGTCCTAGTAGGATTACAGGGGAATTCTAATAATAGTCCGCCTTCTTCCTTCCTTGCAGATACTGGGGATTCTATCCCCGACAAGCCCCCGAGCGCTTCATAGCCGTATGCAGCAGTCTTCGAGTACTTTTCAGATCCTCGCCGAGTAGTTTTAATGCTTCTTGAGTACTTGTCTGGCTGAATCTTCAAAATAATGCAAGCTGCCATGAGGGTATGGTGTGCTCAAAGTTTTCATGTTCGCCGAGTTGTTTTCCAACAAATTTAGCATCAGCCGAGTTGTGCCTCGCCTTACTGCGCCTTCATTCAAAACCTCCAGTAGTGAACATCTTGATATATGGAGAGCAGCAAAAGTCGCACTCCATATGGAGTAGCCCCTGAGCCTTAGGTTGAATCGAAGAATCAGGCCGAGGGTCAAATCTTGAATCTGCTTCTTCCATCTTGAAAAAAGTGATTGTTGGGTGTAGCTTATCAGCCCCCGAGCCTTGGAATGATTGAATAATCAATCCAAGGGTCTTTGTCTTCACGGAAGTCATCATCTGAATAGTTCTGCGGCGTCCCCTGTGAACAGCAACCTTCTTTGAACCTACGACCTTCTGCTTTAGGAAATAGTCTTCTCATCTGAGTTCTTCAAGCTTCATTTGAGTTCCTTAAGCTTTATCCGAGTTGTTCTGCGGCATCCAGCCCCCGAGTTTATGCGCCAGGTGAGCTGCTGGAGCCACGTCGAGTAGTAATTGGGTGCTTAGCTCCCCGATCTTGAGAGCTAGCAGAGCCGCCGAAAGTATTTCCGAGTAGTAATTGGCGTTGAGCCCTCGAGTTTAGGAGCTGTCACCAAAGCTTGACCTGAAAGAAAAGATGCGTACATTATGTAGCATTTTGGTAGAGTACAATGAAGGTACTGAAATTCATTGGATAATGAATATAAGCATAAAAGATGTGTCATGCTCTTGTTTCGGTCGTATTTCTCCTGGGTAGTTAGCCTATTACGTTTAAGCACCTGGTCCTTGCATTAGCCGTTGCTCGTAGCATGTATGAGACGAACTCGTTTACGCATGTAGAGACGTTAGGCATGACAAAAAGAGCTGAGGTTTCACGGATTAAGGCGTGTGCTACTCGAGTGACCTTAAGAGATAGACAAAAGTAGTCGGCATTGCGACGAAGGAGAGCGCGGATTGTGCGGAAAGGATTTGTGCCTCCTTAGGGTATAGTCACTATGGTGCCTCCAGTACTTAGTACACAAAACTTCGTGGCAAAGCCTCTTGATTCGATGTACCAAGCATGTGGCGGCGCCCTACGAACTCAATCTACCAAGCGCGTGGGCAGCGCCCTACACACTCGATCTACCAAGTCTGTGGGCTGTTCGTCAGCAGACCCCAGAAGTAGTCAACCACGGAGTAGGCCCCGAGGGTAATTCCCATCAAAGAGCATACCAAAGTAGTCGGTGCATGGCCAAACATGTAGAAAATAGTTAGAAAAATAATATCGAAAGAAATAAGTGACTTAGCTTGATTCGTGTCTGAGAAGAATCAACGCGTCGTTGCCACGTTCGAGGATAAGCCCTCGGGCGTCGTCCTGGTCGGCGTGACCGAGTAGTTGGTAGTTGATGAAGCCAAACTAGTCAGAACTTGTCCCTGACTGGGTCTTAAATCAAACCAAGTTGTTTTAGGTCGAATCCAAATAGCTCCGAGTTGTTCCAAGTCGAGCCGAGTAGTTCATCATCAGATTCGAGTAGTTTGAAGTGGAGCCGAGTAGTTGATGTCAGCAGCGATGGGTGTTGATGAAGCCGACTAGTCGGAGTTAATTCCGACTAGTTGTTGGGGAGTAATGTCCGCTTCCGACTAGTTGCTTAGTCGAGATGTCGACGGGTAATCGAAGTAGTCGTCGGCGAGTAGTCGAAGTAGTCGTCAGCGAGTAGTCGAAGTAGTCGACGGCGAGTAGATCGACTTTGCTTCGGACTCGGCAACGATGCAATCTGCACCTTGAACTTGACTAGGAAAATCCACCCGCAAATCATCGAATAGGAATCCACTGCGGATTGGGAACCAACGCCCGCCGAGACAACGTGCTGCTGCCTCACATTGGCTAGATCGAAGTTGATGATGAGGTCCTTCAAGCTCGCCCGATGATCTCGACGATCACCCCTACCTGGCGCGCCAGCTGTCGGTTTTTTATGCCGTCTAGCCTACTATGGGGGTTCCCAAGGTAGTGATTTGTGCGGTGGGCGATCGCCAGACCTGAAGCATGAAGGTAAACGCAGGACACAAGACACGATTTAGACAGGTTCGGGCCGCCAAGGCAGCGTACCCTATGTCCTGTATGGGGTGTATAGTATTGCGCCATGCGCTAGGTTGATTTCGATTGCTCATCTAGGTACCCCAGCCCTCCTTTATATAGTTCTGGGGGCGGGTTCCTAGTCGGCTATAAGGTAGGAGTCCTAGTAGGATTACACAGTATGAGTCCTAGTAGGATTACAGGGGAATTCTAATAGGAGTCCGCCCTCTTCGTTCCTTGCGGATACTGGGGATTCTATCCCCGACAGCCGTGTGCCTAACGTCAGGCACACGGCAAATACGCGGTC
Source organism: Alloteropsis semialata (assembly GCA_004135705.1). Lineage (NCBI taxonomy): Eukaryota > Viridiplantae > Streptophyta > Magnoliopsida > Poales > Poaceae > Alloteropsis > Alloteropsis semialata. The sequence goes on along the minus strand of CM014270.1, from coordinate 47,551,920 downwards.
CAGTAACGGCCGTCGCCCGAACGTCACGTTTTGCCATGTGCTCGATAGAGCACACGGCAAAACAAAATTTTTGCCGTGTGTTTTATGTTTATGCCGTGTGTCTCTAGTAGGGCACACGGCAAAAGTTTTATAAAAAAATTGATTCTGCCCTCCCAACTTTTTCTTCTGACCACTTACTTGACTTTGTATTCCATGTTAATTTTTGGTATGTTTCTTGGTCCTGTTGCTATATTTAGTCATTTTATTTCATTAGATTGATTTTTTGCCGATAAGGCAAATTTGAATGGCAAGTGTTTTCAACAATGGAATATAATGATTTGAAAAATGATATTCACGTTATTGAGTCCAATGTGAGGCCATAGCCAAGAAATGGAAGGGCATTTTGAACATCTTGCTCATGAACCATGACCAGGAGCTTGTTGCCGAATCGTTTTGAAATACTATAAAAAGCAAACAAAGTCTAAAAATCATAAAAGTTGTCCAGATGTCATGATTTCACACGTGGAGTCTGTGGTAAAAAATTGAGAAGGTTTCGCACAAGTTGTCACGCATGCTCCTTACAAATCGAAGCGTCCCTGGAGATGATCCATATAGTTGAGAAAGAGCTGTTATGATTTCGAAGCAAAGTGACGGTCGAATTGGGGTTTGACTTCAAAACTTTATGTATATGCAACACACAACTTAGATTGTTTTGTGCCAAAATTTGGTTTTTTTTCAGATATGTTTGATAATTTTTTATTTTCTTTTTCATTTAAACAATATCATATTTGGTATTCATTGAAATTGAGCTATAACTGCATAAAATAATGGATTATTTTCCATAGAATCATCAAACATGAATTGTCGAGTGACTTTGGCAAGGTATTTAAGGTACATTCAATCAAATTTAGTTATAAACGTTATGGAAACGATGTATTTGATATAAATTGAATTTGAACATGAAACACATGAAATAATAAATTTTTTCGCTTATAATCATCCAACATGAATTATTGAGTCACTTTGGCAACGTGTAAAATGTGACAAAGTTATGCAAACATTAAATAGTTTAAATAATTGAAATGTACAAAATTTGAAAAAAAAAGAAACAGTGGATTTGCCGTGCGCCTCCGATCTGGCCCACGGCAAAGGGTTTGCCGTGCGCCAGATCGTGCCAGATCAGAGGCACACGGAAAACGTATGTACACTTAGCACACCGGCCAGCCACACACGCACGTGCAGCGTCGCCACCCCGCCGCCGTCTTCGCCGTCCCCGCCGCGCCCTCCCACCCGCGGCCTCGCCGTC
>CM014270.1:47513529-47549635 GCA_004135705.1 Alloteropsis semialata | reverse complement strand
GCATTTTGTGTGGAGCTAAACATGCCCGAAAGGAACTTTCCAAGTTACATCCTCTAACTTATTGATGGCCTGGGGACCACAAATGGACTTTGAACCTATTTTCTTGCATGATTTGTTATTCAGTTTGGTTATTCTTAGAGCAACTCCAGCAACACCCTCTAAATTAGCCTTTTATTTAGTTTGAGTAGAGGCCACCTCTATTTTGTAGGGGCTTAATTTTTCTCCAACTCCAGCAATACCCTCTAAACAACTCTCCATTTTCGTTGGCCTACATGTTAGTGTTTATTTTGGGATAGAGGCCCCCCTAGAGACCCTTAGTCCTGGGGGGTGTCGGAGGGGATTTGGGGGGCTCCCCATTTTGAGAGCCGAAGTAGAGGGTCTGCTGAAGTTTGGTTTTCGACCCTCGGCGTCTAAATCTGGAGTAGGGGCTGATTTAGAGGGTTTGCTGGAGTTGCTCTTACCCATTCACTTCAGCTAGCGCAGCACTTGCTTATTACATAACATCTAACATTGTCAAGCGCCGAGGTAGCTAAAGCATAGATATTAATAATGAGAATGATATCGATATTGGCTTCATGTATTGCTCAAGTTGAAATATTAAAGTATTGCATATGTTTCCATTTTTATAAACTCAAGTGAACATTTATCCCAAATAATCTATTAATCCTCATTTTAAATAATAACAAAAAAATTCTTTCAAAACTAATTTTATAGAAATGACTTGTAGGAACGCCTGATTTTTTAGGGGTGGATGAGAAGTTCCCAGCCCGAGATAACAGTGTGTTGTATTATAATAGCCAAACCGTCCGTGAAATAGATTTCTGGTCATGTTGCAGTCCTTGGGAATCGGGATGATTTCTAGTTGCGAATTGCAACATGGAACACCCTTAGAAATCTACAGGGTTAACCACTCCTAAAAATGGGCAAAGATTTATTATCTTTTAAATAACTAAATGTGGAATACAGTGTGAAGTATCATGCAAAAATATTACCTTATACACCCCATAAATTTTATACATGTACTAGATGACACATATATTGTTGTGTATGAGTTCCAATTGTTACCGAACTGAGTTACTATTTACTATGTTTTAAATGAAACTTGTGTCTGATAAGTGACAGTGTTGAGGCCATAATCTCAGGGTGCTCTATCACGAGGATTACCGACTACCGATTCTACGCGAAGAGAACTCCGAACAGGACACGACAGCTGGATCACAGGAGGAAGGCTCGAAGATAGTTAGAGTCCTACTAGGTTTAGGTCTGCTTTGTCTTGTAAGGAAAGTCTCCCCGGATATAAATAGTGGGGGTCCTGTATGTAGAGGGTATCCCAATTTTCATCAATCCACCCGAGGGTATTTGTTACATCATTGTAATCTGTACTCGCCGAGATAATACAAGCAAGCAACTGGACGTAGGGTTGTTACTCGATCTCGAGGGCCTGAACCAATATAAAATCCCGAGTCTCTTTGTTCACCTACTGTGATCGTTCTTTGCACGAAGCGAGGTGTCTGCCGGATAAATATCTGCCGAGTATAACCTCGACAGATAGTAATTCCAATTTGAACTACATTTATGTAAACTAAGTTTTAAAAAATTCCTCAAGAATCAAATTTTGGTTTGTATGTTCCATTTTAGCTCATGTCCTCACAACATTTGAAAAAAGTATAGTTTGATAGGGATATTTTAAGCTTCTACTTGCATCTTTTATCATAACAAATAAAGAAATAATTTACATGGTAGTATTTTTTTGACTATTCCTTAAATGCTAAAATCAACCGTCATTCCTGCATAAAAAATTGTCAAAGATTAAACACCACACATAGAAATAAGGTTTATCATTAACTATTTTCACAAGTGTTTGTGAATATTTGTATTTAGGTTAATAATTATAGAAAAAGAGGAAAACACCTTTAGGGAGGTGAAGGAAACACAACTTTAGCCAACCAGAGTACAAAAAACTTCAATCCACTAGGAGCCACCTCGTACCTACTTGAGGATCCACCTAGCAGATGGCCACACAAAGGCGGTTGCGAGAGGGCTAACAAACGGCTCGGCCGAACCCCTGATTCCACCGAACCGCCTCTAGCTCCCCTCGTCCCTAGCTGCCCCTGGTGGTCGGTACATTGACTGGGCAATGCTCCCTCGGTGATCCTCCGGCAGAACCACCTCCTAACATCTTTAAATAGAAGGGTAGAACTTCATTTTAAACACACACAACTGAGAGCCACATTTTCAAGGCGAAGCTCTGCAGTGGTAGTGCTTAGATTAGAAAGAGAGTGAAGGGTAGTTTGGAGAAATGCTGGACCTGTGGGCACTCTACTCCAACACCTCTTTGGATACTTGCCTTCTTCCAAGTAAGTGTTCGAGCTTCATTGTGGTGGTGAGTCTCTTCATTTAGTAAAGTTCTATTCTTACCTACTTGTGGGTTTAGCGTCCTATATTGGTAGGTAACCATAATCTTCTATAAGCATGACGTTGTGATTAGGGGAGTGATTGATAGTGTACACATGGTGTCTTGATAGAGGTTGCTGTTGTTTGCCTTGTGCCCAATGGTTTGTAGAGATAGGTGGCAGATGGTGACAACCCTATTTGTCTCTTGTAATACTCCACGCTCAGACATAGCGTAGAGTTGTGGGCTGGAGTCTCAAAGCAGATCACAGGTAAGCTGGTGCCTGAAGCAAGCAGCTAATCATAGAACCTATCTTCTCCATGATCCTCAACGCATAGGAATCCTCTCTATAATTGCCTTATTTATCATGTTGTTCTCAAATGCATCATGCATAGTTTTCATCAACCTTGGAAACATACCATAAACATAAATGAACACGTACGTTAAACTTACACTATAAATGATGCACATACACACATTGTACTCTTATGTGACACCTCAAACAAACGGGCCCACATATCTTGAGATTAGTGTAGTCGCAAAAATTGAGTCACTATCAAGAAATGTCGTCTACCACTAAAAGGAATAATTAGCCATGCGTTCAAGTACTTGATCCGAGTTGAAGACTTTGAACCTAGATGGCATGATTTCATCACAAGAAATCCAATCAATTTAGCATATCTCACTTTGCTTTTATCAACTTAAGCACCTAGGAGACACCACGGGCCACCTAATTGTTTAAACCAGACATAATTGGTCCTTTGGGTGGTTTCAAAGGTGGTTTTTCACTTTCTGGAAATTATAATATAATTTGGTTTAATGCAAAAATCAAAGATATTTTATAAAATCACAAAAATGTGAAACCAATACCAACTTTTTTCTAAGATTGCATCATATCTATTGATGATCTATTTGGAGTTTTTGGGATGATATTTATTCATGAATGAACAAGACATGAGTAACTATAAATAGAACGTTAACAGATTATTACTTTTTAGAAAAAAATTGGACCTGGTTTCCTACTTTTCTAATTTCAATGAATTAATTATGATGTTTTTATAAAACTAGAATTTTTAAAATTCTCAAAAAATGCAAAAGCACCTTTGGAACCACCCAAAGGATCAAATTTGTCTTGTGTCAACTGTTGAATGGTCCTTCAAGTCTTGTTTTGTAGTTCAACGTAAAAAATCGACTTTTGTGCTAGTTGAAGGGTGTAAACTCAACTATTTCCCTATAAACAACCACTTCAAGGTGCAGTGCCTATCCAAGGATGGAACCGCATGCAATAATTAAATGGGATTAAATATATACAAAGAACCCTATCTTCCCTATTGCATTGTTTTTAATGAAACCATACTGTGTTATTTGAGACACCTTGAATTTTTCGTGTAAGTCATCTTGTACTCTTTCAATTGCTTGCATATCGCATTTTCTTGCATCGTAAGCCTTGACTTTGCCTCGTGCAAAAACTTGCCCTACACTACTACACAACAGGTTTTTAGGAGTGAGCCATTTTGATTTTTAGGCGCGGGTCGGAGGCCCGCTCCTGCTTTTCGCACCTAAAAATGGCGCGTTTGCAGGAGCGGGGCTCGACCCCCCGCTCCTAGAAATTATTTTTCAATTTTTTAAAAAAATCATAAAAAATAGAAAACAAAAAGAGAAAAAATATTATCCAACCAGCCAACTGCAGCTACTAAAAGCTCAAGAATTTTCAAACCCATATTATCATATGCTTCTGTCGCGTTTCGAACTCGTTCTGAACTTCACCACTGCACTACATGTTCACATATGCCCACTTAGCATATGTAGTTTATTTGTATTATTGTTTCTTAGCATTTGTAGGAGCGGGTATGGGTGTCACCCGCCCCTGGAAATAATCTTTAGGGGCGGGTGACACAACCACCAGCCACTAAAAATACTTTTTTTAAAAAAGTTTGTTTATATCATTACACCACTTAGATCATTTCAGAAAGTTTTCGAACTTTTACACACTAATAGACATACGTAAAAAATTTATTGGAATTCATCTAATAATTTTTTGGTAAATAGTTTGCAAATTTCAAAGTGTGCCTTGAGTTATACAAAACATGGTCCTTAGTGTCTTCATTTGTGCACAATGTATTATCCCAATCCTTGAAGTGTATTTATTTTTCTTACGAAGCTTGTGCAAGTATACAAAAGATTATATGCCAAATTTTAAAATTAACAAAACACTTCTAGATATTATTAGAATTTATGCGATACACAATTATTCATAGAACATTGAATGAGGCCTAGCAAACCCGAGTTTCTTTCATCTATTTTAGTTTTTTTTAGACAAAATATAACATCTTCTCTTAAATGGTTGAGTGAATTTTTCAAATATCATTTGGTCATAGTTTAAATATAGATTAATAATTAATTAATGTCACACAATTTATATATAGGATTTGCAGGAGCGATTGACCACACCGCCCGCACCTATTTCTAGGTGCGGGCCTCGCCGCCAACCGCACCTGGAAATGCCACCATTTCCAGGTTCGGACGAGGGGTCAACTACTACAGTTTCACCATCTTTTTATTGGCGCGGGTAATGCTATTGTCTGCACCTAGAAAAAAATGGTTCCGTACCTACATATCTTTTCTGTAGTAGTGCTAGCCTTTACCTTAGACTACCCATACCTTTATAACTAAAACCCCTCCCAACATACTGTGGACATACCCAGAGGCGAAGACAGGGGGGCTGGGAGGGGCAACATCCCCCCCAAGCCCATGTATTTCCCATTGTAAAAATTCAAAACTTATGAAATTTTGAAAAAATCTATGTTGCTTGTCCCCCCCCCTAATCATGAGAAAATATGATTCCTGGCTTCGCCCCTGGACATACCCCTGCCACATCTTTAGTAGGAGAGAGAGTCCTTATTGAACCCCCACTTCCATAATGAGAATGAAAAGTTCCTTGTGGCTTTTTATGGTTTTTTGATAAATTTAAGTAAACTAAAGGGTAGGAAGCGTTGGTTATGTTGTTGCATAAGAGGAGCCAGGTCAAAAATCAAGAGGATCGAGTAGCAATTGAGGGGTGGGGACAATAAGAAGGGGTGGCTTAAGGTAAATTGAAGAGGAAGAGTTGCATGAGGACTATAGGTTGTTGTAGCTTTTGTTGGTAATAAAGAATACACAATAGGTGGCTGATTGTCAAAAACAGTCCTTGTTGATTTATATCACACCTATTATACTCCTACTCCAGAACTTTTTCTCCATTCATAGTCTATATCCAATCAATGGTCTATGAATTCCTTCTCTAGCACCCCTATCTCCTCAAACATTATTTTTGTTGATCTTTAACCACCAACGAGCTTGTCTACTGTAGCATTATGCCATCATGGCATCTTTGGTGGCACCCTCCATCATCTAGCACTACATAGTAAGGAGGGAATTTGTAGTGGGTAGTAGGGGTGCTACGCACAGCCTCAGCCCATGAATGTGCAAGAAAAATTAGTCCTTTAGCCTTGAAGGTAGTATATAGAACATATAGGAAGTTATCTTAGTTAAAGGGGCAGCACCGTCTTTGGCCTAATCCTGGACATGCCCCTAGCTGTAATAACCTAGCTTCACCATGATGTCTCCATGTGATATGGACATTTTGTCTTGATTTTCACAATATAGAGAATCATGAACAGGAAAACTAGCTGAAAATCAGCCAAAATGACTAGCCGCGAGCAGCCAGATAACTAGTGCAAACTAACGTTATGATTAAGAAGCCAAGCACCATCTCTATGCAACAGCCTAAATTAAGGATTCGCCTAATCACACTCTCAAAGAACCAACCTAAGAAGAGCATAGATTGGGTGTAGAAAAAGCGGATGCTTCTGTCAATCTCATGAAGGAAATCAGTAAATCACAAAGCAGTCTATTGGGTTTGTAAGTATATAGCTGAACAAGGTGGGTTGCGTTTGATTATGAATGTTGTAGATGAGTTTCATAGGTACATGGGAAATATATACTAGTAATAGTCCTCCTAGTTGGATGTGAAACTGAATTGGGAGTTTATGAAGATAGACTAGGTGAACAGTCTCCATGAGACATAACTCTTGTCATTTTGCACATGTTTATTCAGCATGAACACACTAAAATGAACATTATTACTCCTTATTGGATAGTCCAAATAATGAGTTGTTTGGTGGATTGGAAAGTAGACTTGATAGTCTTCCAACCATGTGTATCATGTTCCTCGAAACGTTGTACTGTACAGACTTGGACACGAAGTTGAAGCACTTGTTGTGTAAACTAATGACATGTGGTTGCGGTAACCCATCTCTATGTGAGCAGCAATCTTATTTGTCTTCATGTCATCCACATGCCTTTGTGTAACTGATACATCCGGCCCAGGCGGGGGTTGGCCGAGGCCCAATAAATTAAGGTTGCCCGGCCCCCAACAGTTTTTAGGCATACCCACTCGGGAAAAGGCCCAATCTCCCTAAAAGACTAGTCTGATAGGGGAAGGGTGGCTCTCCCTTTTAAGGTGGCGTCCTCCTCCCAAGCTAAGCAAGGTGGGATTATTCAGAGGCTCACACGGTCGCCGCCCGACTACAACTGGGCCACTTGGCCCATTTTGTTGCGTCTTTGCCAGCGGGTAATAGTGGAGGAAGATGTCCTCATCAGTAACCCTGCTCAACATGTGTCGCATCCTTGGTGTCCCCCATGTAATATTCTATGTCCTCTATGTATGTGACCTTTCTTCATGAGATTAAGAACTTGTGACTCCTCATATGTAAACCTAAGCAACACCAATGTAGAATATTTAGGTTGTATATATAACATTCTGATATACTTTTTAGTTAAATTCAGCTAGAAGTAAAGTAACCTATTGTTGTAGTATGTCTAAAGCTTACTAATTCTCTTGGTTGGGCTAAATGTAAGTTTTTCACCTGCTGTTTGGACAACATGTCCTTGGTTTCACTACCGAAAACTGCATATTTGCCATGTGCCGGAACCTTTGCCATGCGCTTTATATCGGGCACATGGCAAAGGTTGCTTTTGCCGTGTGCCCCTGAGAAAGCGCACGGCAAACAAAAGGCACACGACAAATAGCTGATTTTCCGTGTGCTGGGAGGAGCAACACACGGCAAAACAAGGCACATGGCAAATAAGCTGTGTTTGCCGTTGTCAGTTTTTTATGCTGTCTAGCCTACTATGGGGGGTTTCCAAGGTAGTGATTTGTGCGGTGGAGGATCACCAAACCTGAAGCATGAAGGAAAACGCAGGACACAAGACACAATTTAGACAGGATCGGGCCGCCAAGGCAGCGTACCCTACGTCCTGTAAGGGGTGTATAGTATTGCGCCCTGCGCTAGGTTGATTTCGATTGCCCATCTAGGTACCCCGGCCCTCCTTTATATAGTTCAGGGGGCGGGTTCCTAGTCGGCTACAAAGTAGGAGTTCTAGTAGCATTATACAGTATGAGTCCTAGTAGGATTACAGGGGAATTCTAATAATAGTCCGCCTTCTTCCTTCCTTGCGGATACTGGGGATTCTATCCCCGACAAGCCCCCGAGCGCTTCATAGCCGTATGCAGCAGTCTTCGAGTACTTTTCAGATCCTCGCCGAGTAGTTTTAATGCTTCTTGAGTACTTGTCTGGCTGAATCTTCAAAATAATGCAAGCTGCCATGAGGGTATGGTGTGCTCAAAGTTTTCATGTTCGCCGAGTTGTTTTCCAACAAATTTAGCATCAGCCGAGTTGTGCCTCGCCTTACTGCGCCTTCATTCAAAACCTCCAGTAGTGAACATCTTGATATATGGAGAGCGGCAAAAGTCGCACTCCATATGGAGTAGCCCCCGAGCCTTAGGTTGAATCGAAGAATCAGGCCGAGGGTCAAATCTTGAATCTGCTTCTTCCATCTTGAAAAAAGTGATTGTTGGGTGTAGCTTATCAGCCCCCGAGCCTTGGAATGATTGAATAATCAATCCAAGGGTCTTTGTCTTCACGGAAGTCATCATCTGAATAGTTCTGCGGCGTCCCCTGTGAACAGCAACCTTCTTTGAACCTACGACATTCTGCTTTAGGAAATAGTCTTCTCATCCGAGTTCTTCAAGCTTCATTTGAGTTCTTTAAGCTTTATCCGAGTTGTTCTGCGGCGTCCAGCTCCCGAGTTTATGCGCCAGGTGAGCTGCTGGAGCCATGTCGAGTAGTAATTGGGTGCTTAGCCCCCCGATCTTGAGAGCTAGTAGAGCCACCGAAAGTATTTCTGAGTACTAATTGGCGTTGAGCCCTCGAGTTTAGGAGCTGTCACCAAAGCTTGACCTGAAAGAATAGATGTGTACATTATGTAGCATTTTGGTAGAGTACAATAAAGGTACTGAAATTCATTGGATAATGAATATAAGCGTAAAAGATGCGTCATGCTCTTGTTTCGGTCGTATTTCTCCTGGGTAGTTAGCCTATTACGTTTTAGCACCTGGTCCTTGCATTAGCCATTGCTCGTAGTATGTATGAAACGAACTCGTTTACGCATGTAGAGACGTTAGGCATGACAAAAAGAGCCGAGGTTTCACGGATTAAGGCGTGTGCTACTCGAGTGACCTTAAGAGATAGACAAAAGTAGTTGGCATTGCGACGAAGGAGAGCGCGGATTGTGCGTAAAGGATTTGTGCCTCCTTAGGGTATAGTCACTATGGTGCCTCCAGTACTTAGTACACAAAACTTCGTGGCAAAGCCTCTTGATTCGATGTACCAAGCATGTGGCGGCGCCCTACGAACTCAATCTACCAAGCGCGTGGACAGCGCCCTACACACTCGATCTACCAAGTCTGTGGGCTGTTCGTCAGCAGACCCCAGAAGTAGTCGACCACGGAGTAGCCCCCGAGGGTAATTCCCGTCAAAGAGCATACCAAAGTAGTCGGTGCATGGCCAAACATGTAGAAAATAGTTAGAAAAATAATATCGAAAGAAATAAGTGACTTAGCTTGATTCGTGTCTGAGAATAATCAATGCATCGTTGCCACATTCGAGGATAAGCCCTCGGGCGTCGTCTTGGTCGGCGTGACCGAGTAGTTGGTAGTTGATGAAGCCAAACTAGTCAGAACTTGTCCCTGACTGGGTCTTAAATCAAACCAAGTTGTTTCAGGTCGAATCCAAATAGCTCCGAGTTGTTCCAAGTCGAGCCGAGTAGTTCATCATCAGATTCGAGTAGTTTGAAGTGGAGCCGAGTAGTTGATGTCAGCAGCGACGGGTGTTGATGAAGCCGACTAGTCGGAGTTAATTCCGACTAGTTGTTGGGGAGTAATGTCCGCTTCTGACTAGTTGCTTAGTCGAGATGTCGACGGGTAATCGAAGTAGTCGTCGGCGAGTAGTCGAAGTAGTCGTCAGCGAGTAGTCAAAGTAGTCAGCGGAGTAGTCGAAGTAGTCGTCAGCGAGTAGTCGAAGTAGTCGACGGCGAGTAGATCGACTTTGCTTCGGACTCAGCAACGATGCAATCTGCACCTTGAACTTGACTAGGAAAATCCACCTGCAAATCATCGAATAGGAATCCACTGCGGATTGGGAACCAACGCCCGCCGAGACAACGTGCTGCTGCCTCACATTGGCTAGATCGAAGTTGATGATGAGGTCCTTCAAGCTCGCGATGATCTCGACGATCACCCCTACCTGGCGCGCCAGCTGTCGGTTTTTTATGCCGTCTAGCCTACTATGGGGGTTCCCAAGGTAGTGATTTGTGCGGTGGGGATCGCCATACCTGAAGCATGAAGGTAAACGCAGGACACAAGACACGATTTAGACAGGTTCGGGCTGCCAAGGCAGCGTACCCTACGTCCTGTATGGGGTGTATAGTATTGCGCCATGCGCTAGGTTGATTTCGATTGCTCATCTAGGTACCCCAGCCCTCCTTTATATAGTTCTGGGGGCGGGTTCCTAGTCGGCTATAAGGTAGGAGTCCTAGTAGGATTACACAGTATGAGTCCTAGTAGGATTACAGGGGAATTCTAATAGGAGTCCGCCTTCTTCGTTCCTTGCGGATACTGGGGATTCTATCCCCGACAGCCGTGTGCCTATCGTCAGGCACACGGTAAACACGCGGTCCAGTAATGGCCATCGCCCGAACGTCACGTTTTGCCATGTGCCCGATAGAGCACACGGCAAAACAAAATTTTTGCCGTGTGTTTTATGTTTATGCCGTGTGTCTCTAGTAGGGCACACGGCAAAAGTCTTATAAAAAATTGATTCTGCCCTCCCAACTTTTTCTTCTGACCACTTACTTGACTTTGTATTCCATGTTAATTTTTGGTATGTTTCTTGGTCTTGTTGCTATATTTAGTCATTTTATTTCATTAGATTGATTTTTTGCCGATAAGGCAAATTTGAATGGCAAGTGTTTTCAATAATGGAATATAATGATTTGAAAAATGATATTCACGTTATTGAGTCCAATGTGAGGCCATAGCCAAGAAATGGAAGGGCATTTCGAACATCTTGCTCACGAACCATGACCAGGAACTTGTTGCCGAATCATTTTGAAATTCTATAAAAAGCAAACAAAGTCTAAAAATCATAAAAGTTGTCCAGATGTCATGATTTCACACGTGGAGTCTGTGGTAAAAAATTGAGAAGGTTTCGCACAAGTTGTCACGCACGCTCCTTACAAATCGAAGCGTCCCTGGAGAAGATCCATATAGTTGAGAAAGAGCTGTTATGATTTCAAAGCAAAGTGACGGTCGAATTGGGGTTTGACTTCAAAACTTTTTGTATATGCAACACACAACTTAGATTGTTTCGTGCCAAAATTTGGTTTTTTTCAGATATGTTTGATAATTTTTTATTTTCTTTTTCATTTAAACAATATCATATTTGGTATTCATTGAAATTGAGCTATAACTGCATAAAATAATGGATTATTTTCCATAGAATCATCAAACATGAATTGTCGAGTGACTTTGGCAAGGTATTTAAGGTACATTCAATCAAATTTAGTTATAAACATTATGGAAACGATGTATTTGATATAAATTGAATTTGAACATGAAACACATGAAATAATAAATTTTTTCGCTTATAATCATCCAACATGAATTATTGAGTCACTTTGGCAACGTGTAAAATGTGACAAAGTTATGCAAACATTAAATAGTTTAAATAATTGAAATGTACAAAATTTGAAAAAAAAAGAAACAGTGGATTTGCCGTGCGCCTCCGATCTGGCCCACGGCAAAGGGTTTGCCGTGCGCCAGATCGTGCCAGATCAGAGGCACACGGAAAACGTATGTACACTTAGCACACCGGCCAGCCACACACGCACGTGCAGCGTCGCCACCCCGCCGCCGTCTTCGCCGTCCCCGCCGCGCCCTCCCACCCGCGGCCTCGCCGTCNGGCCGCCACTGCCCCCGTTCCGGCCAGTCCCGCCGCGTAGCCCACCGAGCCGGCCCTGCCCACCACTGTAAGCACCCAGCTGTCTCCCTCTTAGTTGCTCCACTGACTGTTCTGCGTGGATCCATTGCAACTAAAATTATCAAATCTAATTTTGGTTAATGGATCTAAATAGTATTGCTTCAGTGGAAATTGCTGAAATTACATTTTGTAGGAGAGGGTATTGCAACGTCCTCGCCTGCCACGCCTACACCACCGACCTGTTCGATGAAGACCCGGAGCCGGAGCCGACCAGGACTGCGAGTCCACACCACGCCGGCCATGCCTACACTGCCAACCCACCGTAAGCACCATGATCCCGCCCATGTATCTTGTTCGTAGATCACGTACCCTGTTAGACGTCTCCTGTTCGAAAAATATACGGTTGGAAATATGCAGAACTTTGCATATCAATGACCGTATCTGTTTTGAATTGTCCACGTTATTTGGACAGCATGAGGATGCGTAGCGGGGGTAGGTTTCCATGGTCTACTCTGACCTAGGATAGAATTTCGGTAGCACCTCCCTGTTGTTCTCCGTATACACAATTTCCCTACTGTGATATGTATTTGGAGAACAGCGGGGAGGTGCTGCCGAAATTCTGTCCCAGATCGGAGTAGACCATGGAGACCTACCCCAACTATGCATCCTCGGGTGGGATTAGGACCTATCTTCACCCAATAGAAAGTATAGACATCGTGTAGATGCAAATGACTTTTACATTACTCGCTAATATGATAGAGGATGGATGACCGTGCTGGGATGTACACAGGCTGGAAACATGGCGGTGAGTTGACCGTGGATTAGATTGAGAAGACCGAGGCTTTCTTGGATCGTGATTTGCAAAGCTTAAAGGAGCCAAGACCACTTGGTGTCCCTGCAGCAAATGTGGTAACACGCATCGACAAACAAAGCAAGACATGACACAACATCTTTGCAATTATGGATTTACGAGAGACTATACCCGGTGGACCTTCCATGGTGAAGGCAGTCGTATGAGAGACGAGGTCGTGAGACAGCGCATCGAGGAACATGATTCTGATGCCGGGGTAGGAGAAATGTTAGATGACTTTCATGAAGCACACTTTGATGAAGGACGTAGGGAGGATGAGCCGGAGCCAACCGCGAAGGCGTATTACGACATGTTGGCTGCAGCACAGCAACCCCTTCACGGGCATACCAAGGTTTCACAATTGGATGCCATTGCGCGCCTAATGGCCGTGAAGTCCCAGTTTGCCCTGAGTCAAGATGCCTTCGATGTTATGATGACAGTTTTTGGCAGCCTGCTTCTGGAAGGTCACATTCTGCCAAAGAACATGTATGAGGCACAAAAACTCCTTCGTGCACTTAAGATGCCATATGAGATGATACATGTTTGTCCCAAGGGATGCATCTTATTTAGGAAAGAACATGCTAAAGCAAAGTACTGTCCAAAGTGTAAATCCTCTAGGTTCGTGGAGGTAGGCTCTGGTGATGGTCAGAAGAGGCAGCTCGCGGTCCCCGTGAAAATCCTACGGTACCTTCCGTTCATACCGAGGATCTAAAGGCTTTACATGACCGAGGAATCTGCGAAATAGATGACATGGCACAAAAGGGAACTCGATACAAACCTGAGAAGCTTGTACATCCATTCGATGCTGAATCATGGACCCATTTTGATGGGATTCATCATGATAAAGCTGATGAAGCTTATAATGTACGTGTTGCGCTAGTGACAGATGGCTTCAATCCTTATGGAATGTTGGCCGCCTCTTACACTTGTTGGCCCGTGTTCATTATCCCCTCAATCTCCCTCCCTCCCCGGCGTTATCTTTTAACGACAGAACATATTGTTGTCATTGATAATTCCTGAACACACGAGGAATAACATGAGTATTTACATGGAGCCTCTGATTGATGATTTGATCGATGCTTGGAAAGAAGGTGTTTGGACATACGACCGAGCTGCAAAGACAAACTTCAGAATGTATGTTTGGTTCCGCTACTCCCTGCATGACATGCCGGCATATGGGATATTCTACGGCTGGTGCGTCCATGGGAAGTTTCCTTGCCCAATATGCAAGGCAGCTCTGAGGTTCATTTGGTTGAGGAAGGGTGGCAAGTATTCTGCCTTCGACAAACATCGACAATTCCTCCCTCTGGAGCATCCATTCAGATGAGATAAGAAGAACTTTACGAAAGGTGTCGAAGTTAAAGATCCTCCACCGCACATGATGGCAGGTGATGAGGTTCGTGCTCAGTTAGACACTCTCGTGATCACTGAAAAAGGTGGTGGTTTTGTGGGATATGGTGAGCAACATGCCTGGGCACAGAAGTGCGGTTTGTGGAGGCTCCCCTATATGCAAGACTTTCTTCTTTCACATAACATTGATATGATGCACACCAAAAAGAATGTCGCCGAGGCAACCTAGGGTTCAATCATGGACATTCCTGATAAGACAAAGGACAATGTTAAGGCTAGAGTGGATCAAGCTATGTTATGCAATAGACCAAAGTTCGACATCCCGCCTCCCAAAGACGGCAAGAGAAGGAAAAAGCCTAAGGCCGATTTCTGCCTGACCCCGGCCCAAAGGAGGAAAGTACTAGTATGGTTTCAAGGCTTAATGTTCCCTGATGGGTACGCAGCGAATCTGAGTAGGGGAGTGAACTTGTCTACTATGTGAATTAACGGGCTCAGGAGTCATGACTACCATATGGATCGAGCAGCTTCTTCCGGTGATGGTTCAAGGCTATGTCCTTGATCATGTCTGGCAAGTGCTAGCAGAGTTGAGCTTTTTCTTCCACCAGCTTTGTGCTAAGGAGTTATCTCTGACAGTGATTGAAGAATGGAAAGAATGGCGCCTGTGTTGCTCTGTAAGTTGGAGAAGATCTTTCCACCAGGCTTCTTCAATCCAATGGAGCATATGATTTTGCACCTCCCGTACGAGGCACGAATGGGGGGTTTGTTCAGTTTGCCATGTGCCCTGACTAAAGCACATGGCAAAGCTGCAAAGCTTTGCTGTGTGCCACGCCGTCAGGGCACATGGCAAAGACACCGTTAGCATCAAGTGGCCGTTATGGCAAATTTTTTTTGCTGTGGGTCATAATTCAGCACATGGCAAAGTGTTTGCCATGTGCCCGTGAAATGGCACATGGCAAACAGGCCTTTGCTGGCGCTTGTTTGCCGCGTGCTTGTTGCGCTTTGCCGTGTGCCTCGGGCACACGGCAAATACGTCGAATCCCATAGTGTTTAATGGAATGGTGCAGGTTGGCTGTGATGTCCGCATCACCATGTCACCTTTGCCATGTAACCTGAATCACTAGTTGTTGTCTGCCACCTTGATCTATAGTAGCCCTGTTCATGGGCTGGTTTCAACCCGGCAAAACCGTGGAACCAGACCGCAGCAAACCAGACAGTCCGGTTCCTACAGGTTGGGCTAAGCTGGTTTGAAACCAGCAAACCCATCTAATAACTAGCTTCTCATGTTTATCATCACGGAGTTATGGATCTTGGCCTTGTCTTCAATCAGCAGGCGTCCCGGCCACCATAGGACAGCTGCAGCGTCTGTGCATCCGCTGACATGGTTGCATATGGTGTTGTACCTGTACAGCAAATCCAGCAGCCACACAGACTAGACGTGGTTGACGAGCTGCTCGAGGTTGGGGCAGGACCCACCGCGGTGCTCTTGAGCTCCCTCCCTCTGCGGTAGCTCGGCGCCGGCCTAGCCTGCCCCATCAGCGTCGAGACGACAGCCTCCACCTCCCCCCTCTCGAGCTCGCCATCAAGGCATTGAGGAACTCGTTAACGCCGCCGGCGAGAGCTTGACGCAACAAGGTGTTCACAGCGGTCACTACCTGGAAATATGACATCTCGCAATTGGCCAAGTATGGCAGCGCTGCTGGTGGACGGCAACTCACCAATGCGGGCGGATGACAGCTCGATCAACATCACAGCGCTCAAGGACGCACTGGAGGCCGGCGCGCCGGACCTCAAGGAGGCCGAAGGGGATCACCGGCCCGAGTTCACCATTCTTCCTCCTCCCTCTGTTCCCCTACACAGAGCAGAGTACTATCCACCGCCGGTCACCGCACCGCCACTCCTCAATGCCTCGCTTCCACAGCGATACCACTTCCTTCTCTACGCCCTTACACAAACACGAGCAGCAGATTCCGCAGCTGCGGCCGCTCGCCGACCACCACGCTGACACCTTTCCTTCGGCCATTTTCCTCGCCGTCCGACACCATGGTGAGATTCTTCTCGTCTACCTGGTGCTCGTGCGCTAGCCGCTCCGCTCACTCAGCTCCGCCGCTCGCCGGAGCAAGCACCACGCCACCGCCTCGGCATGGATTCTGCTGCCGTCTGTCGTGGGAAGCGCCGAGCCCCACCCCAACCTACCATGCCACTACTCTACCCCCCTACGCTGTCGCGCCGCTATTCTTCTCATCGCCGGCGAGTCCCTTTTGTGCTTGTGCCAGCTGCGGCATGCCGCCAAGGCCACTCCCTGCTCGTGCGGCGGCCACTGCAGAGTTCGGTTTTTACGCTTGTTTTATTAACTTCGGCGCCGCGAATGGATGTCCCAGACTCCCGGCGTTTCGCATGGCTGCTGCTCACCGGTTTCCATTGAAACCATCTGACCCGTGGGTACCGAACCGCCGAGGCAGCATCCTTTACGGGCTGGGTTGGTTTTTGCCCAGAAACCGTCTAACCCGGACCATGTATAGGGCTAATCTATAGTGCCCTTACCTATGTTATGCTCGAGTGTTGTACGTTCTTTAAAGCATGTCAAACGGATCTCTAATACTCAGTTTCTCCCACATTATATGTTTAATTTATTTCCATTTTTTCATTGGTGCATGGCAGCTCATCTCGCTCGTTGCCTTCCCTGCATACTAGTGCAGCACTATTCTTCCAATATACCATCCGCACAACCCTCTAGCTAGGTACAACTTAGTCATCACCATGGTTGCCTTGCCACAACCTAGGCAGGAGGAACAAACAGCATGGTAGGACTATTAGGCTAGGCCCAACATGCCAAGCTGGCTTGGGAGTCCCAGCATCCACGCATGCAAGGAATCTCCATATCAGCAGCGGTAGTGGCTCTGCAGAGGGACGGTGCAACCTGCGGAGGGAGCAGTTGCTTCATCTATACTATAAAGAGGGAGAGATTTGATGTCAATTCCTACACAACCATAAACCCACCCTCACCTCACTAAATATCATATTGGGCCCATCCACCAGGTGGTACAAAGATGAAAATGGGAGGGGGGAGAATGGTTTTGTCATTGTTTCCCCGTGAAAATTCCCTTATGCCTCACTCTTTTTCTCACCGAGAACGACCGGCGTACCCATTGGGCCCACTGCAACCTCCCCTCCGTGCTCACCGCTAAAACAATTGGCGAGTGCACGAATGTCGCCCTCCTCCCCGCCCAAAATCTCGCCAGCAATTGCTGCACTCTTTCCCTACCCAAAATCTCGCCAGCAATTCATGCCCTTCCTTCCGATGCAAGCAAAGGCACAACCAATCTTGTGGACTATAAGAAGGTGCATGCCCTTGGCATTCATGGATTCACCTCCTCCTTCCCTGATCGCCCACTCCCATGGCATGGCAAGCGCTCATCGGTGGGGGCACAGCGAGCGGTCACGGCAAGCAGCGTACGACGAACGATGACGATGGCGCATCGAACAACATAGGCTCCCGCGACCGGAGCTAGGGGCCAAAACCTCAACATCGGCGAGCGGAGACAGAGAAGAGGAGACAGCTCCGGGAGATGGGTGGACGGTGGTGCTTCAGCGAGAGCGGGACGAAGGAGCCTCGGTGCGCTCTCCACCATTGTTGCACACTGAAACCGCTTGTCATGACCGTCAAATTGCCGAGGCTCCATCACGCCCAGTCGCTAACTTGCCACGCCCTTACTGGGGTCCCCAGAGGCTACCTACCACCGGGGCCCCGCCCAGCTTGGACATGCCTCGAGCCTCCACTTCAAACCGAGAGGTTGCCACCTAGTGCTCCGCCTGTCATCGTGATGCCGAGTGGTCACCGCTGCTGGGTATGCCCTCCGCGCAGGGCCACCAAAGGCTGCCGCCCTAGGCCCCGTCACGGCTGAACGTTGTGGACGCCCGTGCCCTAGCTGGGACTCCTTCGCTCGAGGCAGTATGAGGCCACCGCTTGGAGCTCAGCCCATGGCCCCATCACAACCGGTCACTAAGCCCGCGGGGACCCTCCTGCTCAGCACCGCCTGGTACTCACCCACAGCCTAAGCAGGTTAAGCCACGCCGTCCTAGGGCCGCGCGGGGCTGCACCTGCTTGCTGCCCATGTCACGCCCAGACCCTGGTGGCCACCGCCGCTCTGATTGCCACCGGTTGCATAGAGGGCATGGGAGAGACAAGGGGCGACAGGAGGGAGATGGGACCTCGGTGAAAGGAAAAGGTTGGAGTGGTTGGGAGAGAGATGCAGCTTGCCGCTGGTGGGATAAATGAATTGGGAGAGAGAAAAGGCGGGACGCAGGAGGGAGATGGGAGTTGGGAGCAGAGGCGGGCCTGCACCTAGGGCCACCCGGGCCGTGGCCCAAATTTTCCACATACCCCCATCACTTTAGGCCCAAAACTAGAGGCCCAGTCCGAAGACTAGGGCAAAACTAGCAACAGTCCACCTCGCTCGTTCGGCCGTTTCTCTGCTTGCGACTGGCGATAGGAGCACCGTACCGCCGCGGCGCCACCGCACTTGCCTGTTCGCCGCTCGTGGCTCGCCCCTATCTGCCTCCCTCCTTGCCCAATGCCTGCCGCCCGATCCACAGCTCACCGCTCGCTCTTTTGTCCGGTCTCCGCTGCCGCTAGGTGCTGGTGGCTCGCGCCTTCACCTCCTGCCTCCTCGCTTGGTGGCTGCCACTGCCGTGCCGAGTCAGGCAAGCACGGCCGCACCACACGGACAACGGAGGCGCAGACGCGCATACGCCCGCACGCCTGGAAGGCCGGAAGCAACTAGCAAGAGGCGTCCACGCCTTGGCCTTCCTGACCCTCAGCCGTTGAGTTTACTTTTAGGTGATTTTGTTCTCACAAATATTTTGTCCTTTGTGTATCTAGTTTCTATTTCATCTATTTATTAATTATAATGATGGTATTGTAATTTCAGAAGACCTGCAACTGGCACTCCAGGATCAAGGGGAGTAGGACTTTGCAATCTTATTTCCCTTGTGTCCTGAATGCAGATGCAGTGGAGAAGTATTTGCAAAGTTAAATGATGATGATATTTTACATCATTTTCAAGAATTAAAGTCTCGCTCAAAGTTACTTAAACTACTTGGTAGCACTAACTGGTATGTTACGTTCAAATTATGTAGCTCAAAAAGAATTATGAAATTTTAATTGTTTTGTACTACTTTTATTTACTCTTTCATCTAGTCCACAGGTCCTGACGAGAAAATGTAAGATGTGATTGTGAATTAGTGAACGCACCAAATTTTCTCAACTGATTTTTTACTGTAGATATTCATTTATTCATGTCGGGTTTGTGCTAGTTTTGGCTACTATTTTTGGCCCTAGTCTTGACGAAAAGCTGGGTCCGCCACTGGTTAGGAGCTTGGTTAAGGGACGACTGTTGGAGTGGTTGGGAGAGAGAGAGGGGGGGGAGATGCTGTTGGAGTTCTCTGAGAAGCTGAAGATACAGCCAAACAAAGTGCTGAAGGACCTGAGTTTGATTGCTTCGCTACGGAGGTTGGTCATGGGGGAAGAACATCTAATTATATATGGCAGGACAAAGCTCCCCAGACATTCAGAGAGCTCCTGCAAGATTTAATTGCCCATCAGAGATGAGGATTGTCATTTGGGTATCCCCTCTGGTATGTAAATGCCCCATGTTGGTGGAATTTCCAACCTAAAGTTGATAAATTTTGTACAGTGAAAGTAGACCATGTGAATTAATTTGCTTGGCTAATGGTTGGAGGCAACCAATGCAAGTAGGACATGCAAGAGTGAAATTTTTATTCCTTGCCTGGAATAATGCAACGCCATGGTTACTTGTTCTCCATTTGTGATTTATTATTATTATGTACTTACCTGATAGTATGGATCTATGACTACTGCTTCTTTCTTTGGGATGCTAGCTACATTTGAAAGTTTGAGTACGTCAACAGCCATTGGTTAAGCACGGAGGATCGTGGCTGAATTTCAGGCTCAGCAGATTATATAATATCACAAGGAGCAAACATATGATGTTCACCATACTGTGGACGGTTTTGAATATATTTAAAGATGTGCGTGCCGCAGGTGCATCACATACCTGGGTACTTTTCAATTACATGATTTTTTTATAGACGAATTCATTCAAATTCACGTAGTCAATTGATTAAATGTTTTATTGTTTTGACGTTTTCACTAGAATACATCCTTTGCCATGTCTTTAATATAAACACAGTTAGTATTTTTGACTACTGGATTTGCTAAAAGGAGTAAAAATCTTTTTTTGTTACATTATTCAGTGCCCTTAAAATAGGATTGAACATTATTAGTCTTTAATGAAATTCAGTTTAGCAAATGAATGTAACACATCACTGGCATCATGTGTGTGCAAGACTGCACGTGTGGTCACCTCAAAAAAAATTGCATGTGAGGTTTGAGTGTGACTTTTTTTTTTGCAGTAGGTCCTAATAACCTGAATATATTCTATTATTTTTTTGAAGCAAGAATTGAGTCCATTTGGTCAAGACTTGTCTGAATGTGCTTTACTGCTCGATTTAGGCTACTCCCAATGGGAGTTTCATTCTTATTAAATAATGTGTCATATCAGCATTTTTGATGATGTGGCAATGAATAAATGAGCAGAAAGATGAAAAAGGTTTCATCTAGATGAAACCATGTATGCATTGTTTCCAACACAGTTTGTATCTTATATGTCTTGCCTATGAAACATCAAAAATGAAACAATATATTGTATATGTAATTTCATTCATCAATTAAATGTTCTCATGCTTATCTAGCAATTTTGAAAACATCAAAATGAAACCTACCATTGGGAATAGCCTTAGAGTAGAGGTGGTGCAGACGTGGCACCGGCTATTGAGATGCATCTCTATTGGATCATTATAAATAATATATATCTGCATTTACTCTCCTGTTCACTAGAGTTAAACGTTTGACTACGGCGGAGCAAAAGCTGTGTGACTATATCTACATTTCCAATATTCATTCAATTCCATTTGTTGTAGTGATGACCATTATTAAAATATTGACTTCTTAACTCATATACTTGAAATGCAGGCGAGGCAGTTGAATCGGGCCAGTTTACATGCATTTTATTAGCACACTTGTGGTATTTAAGCATGTTTCCAAGTTACATGTAGTAGTGGACGGTCACGCTTAAGATGTTATGAAAATTATACAATTCAATTTCTATTAGATTTTGTCAAACCTTGGTGGGTCAAATTAGGAGAGAGGGGGGATCAAAAGGTTGATCAAGTTAGGAAACAAATAGAAAGTAGGTAAAGAGAAACCAAATGTGGATCCAGTTAGGAGAGGCCAAGAGGGAGGGAGGGGAAGGAAAGGGGAGAGATGAAGAAAGAGAGAGGGAGAGAGAGATTATGGTGGATCAAGTTAGGAGAGAGAGTATAAGAGGGAGAAGAGGGGACAAATTAAAGGTGTATGGAGTCTGGAGAGGATGGAAAGGAGAGAGATCACAGTTGAATCGGGGTAGGATGACAAGGGATAGAAATAGATAAATCACATATCGATCGAGTTTGCTAAGAGGGGATGAGTGAGGAAGAAGAGGAGACAAATTAAAGGTGTATGGAGTTAGGAGAGGGTGGAAAGAAGAGAGACCGCAGTTGAATCGGGCTAGTTTGATGAGGGATGGAAAGAGATAAATCCATATTGATCGAGTAAGCTAAGAGGGGATGAGTGAGACAAAGAGACTTCTCAGGTGGCTTGAGCTAGGAAAGGGAGGGAGAGATCACTTGTTGATCAAGTTAGGAGAGAAAGATGGAAGAGAAATACCACAGGTAAATCGAGTTAGGAAAGGGAGAGGGAGATGTCGTAGTTGGACCAAGTTAGGAGAGGGAGAGATATATCATAGGTGGATCAAAAGTAGGAGAGAGAGAGAGAGAGAAATTATAGATGAATAAGTTAGGAGACGGAAGCAAAGAGAATGATTGTTGAGATGTATTGATATTTGTTTTATGGTGCTTTTAATCCATAATTTTATTTGTTGTTTACTATGTAGATTGTGTTTAGATCGGGATACAAACCACAACATTTTGTTATATATATAAAATTATTATTTATTTTATTTTTATTAATATAAAATCTTAAAACACGTGCCTCTTCACAGTTCCACATGTTCTTGGGTGGCAGCCTGCTGTCACGCCTAAAATCTGCGACTTGATTGGCTACTCGAACATAACATCTCCCTCATTTTCATTATGACATGTGTAGTCAGTCGTCAGACATGACCGGGGAAGTGAGGGAGAGAAGGAGGGCAGGGAAGGAGGGAGGGAGGAGGGGATGGAGGGAGGAGGCGGGGTGGAAGGTAGGGAGGGGGAGAGAGAAACTACATGGATCGAGTTATGAGAAAGAGAGTCACACGCAGATAGAGAGAGAAATCAAATCTAAGTCGGGCTAGGACGTGGGTTGAGATAGAAGAGGGAGAGAGTATTGAATTGTGGGTGTGAGATAGCTGTTGACATGGCATGTGAGATTTAGATTTGTTGTTGACCTCATGTGAAAATACATGTGATAATTATTCGACATACGAATACATGAGTTTAGACTTATTTGATTTGAATAATGTATCTAATATATCTGTGAGATATAAATGCTGTTAGTTTATTATAACTTGAGGTGGATGAAAATAATTAAATGATGAATTGTACGCATTATTATTTTTAAATATATCCTTATTATATGTACTATTCTTTACTAATTTTTTATAAACATAAATTTTTGTTTACTAAGTTTTTTTAAACACGCGCCTGGGCGCGTGCATCTACACTAGTGTGACAAAAGTTGGAATCATATGTTGGAGCGTTCCATTTGGCCGAATGGGGCACCCAAGCTCATCTAACGAACTTCAGGAATGCAAAAGCGAAGTCAAGAGAAAAAAGAGGGTGGGGCCTCGATGAATGTGCAAGTGTTGCCTGGGTTGGGAACATACTGGTCTCACAGCTGCCATGTCTACTTGGTCGGTTGCTTTTTCTCGAGGCCAACAACTTTTAATCTCCGTGTTGGTCCTGTCCTTATGCATCTGCACCATATGCATGGGGTAGCTTTGCCAACATAAGCATATGAATAGTTGCCGGTTGCCACTAGCCTCCCTGGTGGGCCCAACTTAAAATTTTAGCAGCAGAGGCGGGCTGCAAGCATACATGACAATCTTATACAATATACTAAAAGCAATTATGCATATGAAATCATGCAAATTAAAATTATAAACGGTATTTTACAACATATAATTCAAATAGCAGCCACTGGTCAAAGCACCTATTACTCTAGCTAATGAGAACAATTTGCAACTTGCAACTCACCGTGGCAACTTGCAACAACCAAGAGAGTGAACATGCAAGCGAACACACAGGACAAAACAAGGCAAGCTATCAGCAGAGAAGAATTTCATGCGTTTTGCTACTTCGTTCAACAATTATGCTAGTCCCATTTTTATGAAATAGTACTGTAATAGACTTGTAGTACTAGTGTTACTGTGAACTTTAGATTGTGTCTGGGAACATGCAGAGCAGTCATCAGGTTTGGAATCAACTGCTAGTTAGCTACACGTTCCCAATGAGTTCTGGTCTCAGATCAGCTTCAGCTTAGGGCTTAGGCGAAGCAAGCGCTCACCAACGTGCCATGATTTTGTGTGCGATTTATATGCAAAATATAATCACTTGGAAAATTTTAGCTGGCCCAACGAGCAAGGCAAGTATATATATATCAATGATCTTTGCAGGCGAAGCGACTACAAGATTTCTTTTTTATCGACTATGCATGATTGTGCATATCATTGTATTAAGAAGAAATTAGAGTTTGTACACAGCCCAAAATGCCAAGATGCAGAAACACCCGCTCAGCAGCAAATATTGCCACGGTATAGGAAAAGCAATAGCCAAGAAATACATGGACACATACTAAGCAACCTAATCTTGTAGAAGCGACTACAAGATGACTGTCCATATGCAAAGTGAAAGTCAATGCTTCAATGGAGTATGGACTTGGATCAATCTCCTTGTTCATCGTTTTCCTTAGCTCCTGGGCAGATGCTCTTTTTCTTCACTTTGGCGCTGGACAGGGAGTCAGGGTCTTAGGGACACAGAGCACGGCAGGATCAAGACGCATCAGCTAGAGCGCTAGCCGAGGCGCGGTCCTGCAGTGGGTCCGGTTCGACGGTACACGTCTGGACCCACCTTACCTCCAGGTTGGTCCGACTCAGACAGTCTAACTAGCCCTAACCCCTAATATATATGAGAGTGTGCTACTGTGCCCTAATTCACTAATTCCCCATTCACCGCCGCCGCTTTCACAAAAATCTCGGAACCAATCCCCCATTCGCGCCGCCGCTGAAATGGATCCGACGGGCAAGGCCAGGAAGCTGCCGTACCGGCGGTGGCCGCATCCACAGCCATGCTCGCGATGGTCTTCAGCAACGAGGACATCCTGCGCGAGATCCTGCTCCACCTGGGCTTCCCCACCTGCCTCGTCTGTGCCGCCGCCGTCTGCAGGGACTGGTACAAGGCCGCCTCCGACCCGAGCTTCTTCTGTAGGTTCCGCGCCCTCCACCCACCCTGCCTCCTTGGCTTCTATGACAACAAGCACTTGCGCTTCATGCCACGCCCGCATCCCCCGGAGCTCGCCTCCCTCGTCGGCCGCTGCAGCAGCTTCCACCTCGACCGCAACGTGGGCTGCGTCTTCGATTGCCGCGACGGCCGTCTCAGCGAAGGATCAGAGAACAATGAAGAATCATGTGGGTATGCCATGTGTAGCTTGCTTCACCCTGATAGAGGCCTGACCGCGATCCCATGGCTTGACTTCCCTGATGATGAATCTGACGACAAGGATGAGGACGACAACCTCTTAGATGAGTTCTCTATTTCCCTCTACTCAGTTCTAGATCGAGGTTTGCTCCTCCCGGAGGGCGGTGGCGATGGCGACACCCTCTCGTGCACTTCGGTGACCTTGCTGTACGGTGGGATTGGAATCTGGGCACACGAATGTGACTTCGAAGCTGGAGCTTAATTGGAGCGTAGGTTGCATATTTGAGCTCATACGCCGTAGGGATTGGCCAGAACTCCTTGTGTCACCCCGCAAGTTTGGTTTGCTAGCACATGGCAAGGTCTACAGGACTTGTATGGAACACCATATCCTCGTGCTTGATTTACCATCCACGAGACCACGACCTTGTCCTTTCTCAAGCTTCTGGAAGGAGTGTGGTACGATGTGGAAGAAGCAAACGTTGGGTTGGCTAGTGCTGATGTGGGTTCGGGCATATTTCTCATTCATGTGGAGGGACTTAAGCATTCTGTCTGGAAGCACGTAATGGACTGCAATGGTGTAGGCGATTGGAAGCTGGTTGACACAATCTGTCTATGTCATGCCTTTCATCACCTCGTGCATCCTACATGGCTTTCAGGAGATTTTACTTTCTATGTTTATGATGTCGGAGACAATGCAGAGTTTGTGTTCCTGGAGACAGAGAATCAAATCTTCTACATGCATGTTTCAAGCAGGACAGTGCAGATGGTGTATGATGATGAAGAGCAGAAAAATAAATGCCCATTTGGTGCCGTTCCGATGATGACGGTTTGGCCTCCTTCCTTCCCAATGTTGGGAAATTGACATGATCAACATGAGTCAAGCCACAAGATCTGCTGTCTTCAGTGGTGTGGTTCAGTTCTTGTTGTGGATTATTTGTGAGGAATCTTCTGTTTCTCAAATGTTGTAATGGTGATGGGTGATGGAGTTATCTTCTGCTTTTCAAGTGTTGTAATGATGATGAATAATGGATTTATCTTCTGTTTTACAAATGTTGTAATGGTGATGGATTTATCTTCTGTTTCTCAGATCTTATAATGGTGATGGGTGATGGAGTTATCTTCTGTTTTCAAATGTTGTAATGATGATGGATGATGGAGTTATCTTCTGCTTTTTGAATGTGGTAATGGTGATGGGATTTATCTTCTATTTCTCTAATGTTGTAATGGTGATAGATGAACAATTATATGTAAGGTTTCTCTTGTCTCCAGGGCTGACTTATTAGCCTATGGTTTTATCTCCTAAGCATTAAGAAGTAAATCATCTTACTCTAGCCTTTTTTTATATGTTGGTACACAGCATTGTGGATCTTATATTATGGTGGCCCATATCATTCCACATCAAAAGTTTCCATCTGATTCTTCTAACTCTTACCTTAATGATTGACCAAAAGTCATGTCTAAAAAGTTGTTGCAATTGCTTCTCCTAAGTAATTCCAGGTTTTATAATTTCTAATGTGATGTATTATTTTTCTAAAAATTGTTGAAATATTTCCCTGGGTTGCAAACGAAGATACTAACTCATAATTTGCATTGCCGATTTGTTTTTCGTCCAAAAGCAAGAAGGCCGAGGGGATAACAGTTTAGCTTAATCTTAACGTTTTATTTGTATCTTCTGTCAGCTGAAAAGTACCTGTTTTGAAGAGTTTGAGTTGAATGTCTTACAAAATTTGAGATGTACAGTTTCTGTAAAAAAAGAAATCCTTTCTTGAACTGTTTTTTTTACATTTCCAAACTCAATGTACTCAGAAAAATGGCACTCTTTTGTGCATTGACCCTGCTTTTTGGGGTAGAACTATACTACCGCTGTAATAAGGATCTTCTATTCCTTTGACTGGTGGTTCTTCTGGTTCCTGGAGAAGCTAAACTGGTGGAACATCGGATTATGTTGTAGAATGAGTTTGTAATTTTGCTGATGGAGGATGTAGGAGGGAGAGTTTTAAAGTAGTTCATTGATGCAGCCGAGAGAATGATGATAAGTACCGCACCAGTGAGTTTTTCTTTGTCAATTCGTGAAAACAAACATCACATACATGGAAGACGCATCTTGTTTTGTAAGCGCTGTAAAAAGTTCTGATTTAAAGCACTGGTATGTGATGGCACTGTCTGTGAGGGCAATGTCAAGAACAGCCACGGAAAAACACATCATATATGTCAATCAATGCTAATGCCATTATGCACAGCAAGCTTGGCAAGAGGGAAATATGATGCTTTCACCATAAAAGAAATGGTTATGATAATTATATTCAGTTAGGCTTGAATACTATTTACTAAAAAGATGAACAAATGGTTTCTATGACTGGCTCGTATAAAATCATAGGAACTGATGAAAATCAATAGTTGAAGCATTTTAGGAGCATGAAAATTTCTCCTATTAAAGTACACATGTTTAATTGGTAAGCGAGATTCATTACTAACTTTGTTTAAAGAAAAAATTAAAAGTTAAAAAGCAGCTAATGTGCCTTTATTAAATTATCCATGTTTCCATGAACTGTATTATTGTACCTTATTAGGTTCCTGATCCTGGCCATTATTTGGTCAGGTTGCCATATCGTTTGCTACAAGTGATATATGATTATTGGATTAGATGCACATGTTTAGGAACTTTAAATGGCAAAAAAAATGGATTAGGAGAGCAACTTCTGCCAGGCATGACATCAAACTGCTTGTTGAGGATATTATGATTATTAGGCCTGATATCCATATGATAATCGCAGAATGAGCTTTTAGATATCCATGGGAATATGGATACTCCAAATACAACTATATGCGGATGTGGTATAGCATATAGGATTGCCAAAATCTAATGGATAGAGATTATAGAATAAATTGGAGCAGATCATTGGACATATAATAGGATTATTCGACCATGTACACCTTCTGAGCCTTAAAGGTTTTCAACTGTTACTTATATTTGCTTCAGGTACCTAGCTGTGAGAACAAATCATAGCTGCAAGGCTTATTACCCGTGATTTGTACATGCAATGTAGGTGGTATGTTTACCTTGTAATTTACGGTGCTTGAGGGGAACCGGCGGTTCTGTCTTGATTACCGTGTGTTTGAGAAAAACGGTGGTTCCGTGTGATTCTTTTGTAAAGAAGGGTAGTTTAGTCCTTTTCATTTCGACTAATTAATCTCATCCCAAACAGGAAAAACAGATCGGTTCTCTTCCCCATCGGAAAATCGTCGTGCCAGGGTCTCGCCGCTAACCCGCTTGCCTGCGGAGGGGCCTAACGACGGTCGCCTATGGAGGGTCTTCATGATCCGCCATGCAGGGAGTCGACGCTGCAGATCGTGCTCCTCAACGTGCCAGGGACTCGCCGCCGATCCTGACAATGGCTGCCTGCGGAGGAGCTCGCTAGCATCACCCTTGCTGAGGGATCGAGATGATTAGGCACCTACACCCACGGGGCGAGCGGGTGATGCAAGGGCCGAGGGGGAGATGCGGCGGCGCATGCAGTGATGGTGTCTGGGGAGGTAACGGCGAGTTTGACGAAGGACACGACATCACGGTTCACGGGCTATTGGGCCGAACGAACAGGCGGAGCTAAATGAACCGTATGAAAATACCAACATGCCCTTCATGATTTTGTTTAGAGCAGTTCCTAATCTTTTGTTCAGAGCAGTTCCTAGTTCTTTTTAAGTGGTTCCTTTGACCTTTTAACCGTTAGATCTGGACCCATCAACGGCTCCTAAAATTTTCAAACACTGTAAAAACTCTCGTCTTTTAAATGTACTTATATGGTTGCCTCAGACGCTCCATATGCCGATAGCTTTAATGAATAACGAACATTATGTGTTACATTAATTACTGGTATCTTTGGTATGAATAGTCAGCACAAACAATTTATAGGAGCGTGTATTACCCGACTGGTTAATTAGTCCAACTCCATACCAGCTCCAGCATCCCAAAAAATATGCATTCGTATTTGTAGCTGTATAATATACGTTCCATGCTCCAAATCTGACTAAAGGAAGTGGTTAGGAAATGAGAAGGAAATATTTTCTCCGCTCCAATCCATCAATTTTCATCATTAATTACTATTATGGTCATATACGATTGCCATATACATAAGTTGTCGCTCATCTTTCCAATTTAACAGTTAAGTGTATCTTGCAGTGGATTTGTAGTCATACAATATAGGAGAGTTTGAAATGATGATATAAGTGATCCGCCAGAGGCGAGATCGAGCACGAATTGAAGAACAGCGGCCAATACAGACCTCATAAGCACAATGGAAGAAGAAGTTGGGGCCGAGCTTGCGGAATTATAGGGGTTGAGGCAACAAAAGAACATTGAAAGGGTGGAATATGGACAGCATCATGAGCAATTCGTATCTAAACCCTGAATAGGCTTTAGATCCCCTGTCTGATTACTATTTTTGTTTCCCTTATATGATAGTTTTTCCTTTTTCACTTTCTTTTGCTCTTGTTCTTGACACATCACTATGGAAACCCATCATTTGAAAACACTCGAGAAAGGCTTTGCCGAGTGTAACACTCGGCAAAGGGCACTCAGTGACTGTGGACTCGGCAAAAAATAAGTGCTCTAACGGCTAGGAGACGGCGCGTCGGCGTGAGGTGACATGGCGGCGACGGTGATGGAGGCCTTTGCCGAGTGTCGACTCTTGGCACTCGGCAAAGCTCTGGTAGGCAGGTGACGTGGCCTTGAAGTGTTGCCGAGTGTCAGAGCAAAACACTCGGTAGACACTTAAGCTTTGTCAAGTGTTTTTGCCAAGACACTCGGCAAAGCCCCATACACTTGGTGAAATTTGACAGAAAATAACAGAAATGGGGCTTTGCCGAGCGTCATGGTAAAAACACTCGGCGAAGCCCCTCTTTGCTGAGTGTTACACTCGGCAAAGTGGCTATCCAGCCCCTATTTTTATTGCTCGGTCGCGTATAATGTACCCACACTCAACAAACATTATAGGCAGTTCATATAAATGACAATTAGCATTACAGGCAATTCATATAGATAAAATTGACAACCATAAATCCACAATAACCATCACAGGTAGTTCGACAACACAAATTCACAAGTTCACAAGTTCATTCATTCACAACCACAAGTATGTTCATTCACAACCACAAATAGTTTCTAACAATCCACAGATCACTGAGGAGGTGGTAGGGGCGGTCCGAATAGGTTGCCAGCTATCCGTGCCGACAGATCGTCGCCCTGAGGCCCCTCGTTCGACGCCGCCGCCTATCCAGCAACATTCTGCACAAAGGAGAGCAGATTGCATGTGTGTACAAGTTTTACGATAGAAACAAAGCAGAGCTGTTATGGTCATCTAAGTTGACCAATGAAGTTGTTTAAGGTTGTCTAAGGTAACCAACTAAGCTGTCTAAGGTTGAAATGAAATTATAAGTTGTCAAGTGACTCACAGGAGAAAATAAAGGAGGTGGCATCACTGGCGGAGCGAAAACACTCAGTGGAGGACTATGGTCCATTCGTTGTGCCATACTTTGCATGTAGTTGTACTAGTCCAGCATCTGCTGCTGCCTCTGCCGCTCGGCCTCCATCTGCTGCATCCGCGCCTCCAGCTCCTCCCTTCTCCTCCTCTCTTCTTCCAGCTGGGCCTGCAATATTCCATTCAAACGTTACAATGCAAAGCAAAGGTGTGTAAAAATGAACGAACGACGAATAAAATAGAAATAACCTGGAGTGTCTGCATCCCGAAATGTGTAGCGATCGGCCATTGGCGTATGTCCGGGTTAGCACTACTAGCTCGAATCTGGGAGATAGTGGGAGTACTGGCCGTGTCGAGTATGTTGTCGCCGAGGTAGTACCTCCCATGCTTCTTGCCTCCTCCCACCTTCATGACGACTTCTCCATCAAGCGGGTGGATGCTCGGATCCCATTTTGGCCCATGCTTTTGTTTTGCCATCTCCGAGTATGCAGTGAGGCTACTGTGGGCCATGGCATTGCTGTACGCCTCGGGCGGGTCCTCCGGGTTGTACCGGACGTTGGACGTCGCCTTGCCCTTGTGGGCCAAAGCAATAGCCTGGAACTCTATGAGTGGCTCGCCAAATGATTTGGCGTACCCATCTTTTCGAATATTCATCGAGGCTAAGGCTTCCCTGATGGTGTGCTGGACCTGCCATCATCAAACGGTGTTCCTGGGCAACGTTGTGTATCTCCTCCTAGTTGGGGTGGCACCACCTGTCCACCATCTGCTCCTAGGCCTCGGTATGTGAGGCGCACGACCACGGAATCGCCTGCACGGCATCAAGTATAAGAAGATCAAATTATACGTACTTAATCTCAGAAACAACAAAAATTAAAGTTCTATATTTACCTCAATGTATTGTTCTCGAGTCAGCTTAATGGGGGGTGGTTCTTGCCACAACTTTTTTGTACTTCACTCCTCTGTCAGCCCAGTATCAATGACGGCCTGGATGCGCGCCTCTTAGTGCATGTCCTTCACGAGTTTATGACACGCTGCGGCAGCCACCTGAGCTGCCCTCTGCTCGTATCCCTCCTCGCATCTAAAGAAATCCTGCATATATATGCGATGTATCCGGTCATTATTTCAAGAATGTCAAACGAATGCAATGTGTTGAGCAATGTAGTGTGAGGAAGACCTACCCACAACTCAGCAATCACCCGCTCCGCCTTCTTGTTGAAGTGCCTGCCATCCCGATAAAGGAACTCCTCTGTGGCGACGTAGTAGTGGTCAAACGAGTAGGCCGGCTCCTAGCTTCTGTGGTGGTGTACTAGGCCTGGGAAGTGTGTCCTGCACAAAAGACTCAGGATGTCATTGACTTTGCGTTTGTGAGAGGAACCCGGGTTGACCACTGTCCAACACCTGCAAAGTGATTAAGATACATTGTTAGTTTCTATTGTGATTTTCAACATATCAAATGTAAAGGTACTGAAAACATCTAAATTTACTTACCTTTTCCCTCTCAGTCGGATCATCGGACGACGTTCAAAAGGTATCGGTCGCTTCAGGAGTGTCGAGGGACCTCGCTACCAGACCTTTGGCTGACCAGAGGAAGTGGAACCCCCTACAGCCGCCGCCTCCTCCTTCTCCTCCTCCTCCTCCTCTTCATCCTCCGCGCGAGCAACCTCGTACTCAGACGAAGAGGACGATGAAGGTACAGGGGACGGTGCCCTGCCCTTCCATTCCATTCGCTTCGGTTAAGTCTATCTCAAAACTCCCTTCTAGCACATCTTCTTGAAAGAACTCTCCGGTATATGTGTTTGGGTCTAAGTTGTTATCTTCATTGTTTGGGATAGGTAGTTTACCGTGTGGCGATACCTTGTACACAACATCCCAACCCTCAAGACGATCGTCGATTGTGCACGGGTACGAGAGGTAATAAACTTGTGTGGCCTGTTGAGCCACAATATATACTTCGTCTCCCGGATAGACGGATGATTGCTGAATTTCGACTAGGCCAACATTAGGGGTCCATCTCACTGCGAAGGGATCAAACCAATGGCATTTGAATATGACAAGATTAAGAGGTTTGCATCCACCAAAATCGAGTTCGTATATTTCTTAAATTATTCCATAATACTCGACCCCATCAAGGGCTGGCGTACAAACTCCGGTATTTGTGGTCCTTCGATTGGGCATCTTTTGCTCATGGCTCTTTGTGTGAAAACGATAATCATTCACATCATAACAGGTAAATGGACTGACCCTATAGGCACAGCCATCGGCAACCTGTCTCAACTCGGCACTCATAGACGCATCGGTTTGGCTCTTCTGTTTGAACCAAGAAATGAAATTGGACTGTCTAAGAAGGGTATCAACTTCCTGCGGGTTAGGTTCCCTTGGTTCACGCTAGAATTGATGAAGAAATTCCCTGTACCAACAAGAAACACGAGGGTTGGATGCAGAAAAGTGACTACGTAATGGAAAACAGGTTTGTTGAGAACTTACGTCATGTACGGCTCAACTTCGGAAAGGTTGGTCAACACATATAGCATGATAGTGCGCCACTCTTCGTATTTCAAGGTCTTAGGGTTCGCTTCACTTGCACTTCTGAGTTGCCCTCGAAAATGCTGAGGGTTGTTTCAACTTCACCAGAATTGTAACGAGTTGGTGGATTATGCACGCTAGGAAGGTTGTTAGCATATTATTTTTTTGTGAAGTTTGACACCTCCTCCAGAATGTATGCCTCTGCAATGGAAGCTTCAATAGTTCGAAGAACCTTTTGACATCTTTCAATTGAATAGCACCAACGGTTCTGCACAGGCCCCCCATTCGTGCCTCATATGGGAGGTGCAAAACCATATGCTCCATCGGATTGAAGAAGCCGGGTGGAAAGATCTTCTCCAACTTACAGAGCAACACGGGGGGCCAGTCTTTCCATATCTGCTATGATGGTTGGAGATATCTCATTAGCACAAAGGATGCGGAAGAAATTGCTCAACTCTGCCAGCACTAGCCATATATTGTCAGGGACATAGCCTTGAATCATCACCAAAAGGAGCCGCTCAAGCCATATGTGGTAGTCATGACTCTTGAGCCCGTTAATTCACAATGTAGATAAGTTCACTCCTCTCTTTAGATTCACTGCATACCCATCAGGGAACTTTAATATTTCGAACCATTTGAGAACTTCCCTCCTTTGATCCCTCGTCACAACGTAATCTGCCTTAGACTTCTTCCAGCATTTGCCGTCTTTGGGAGGCGGTATGTTCATCTTCGGTCTATTGCATAACCAACTTTGATCCACTCTAGCCTTCACATTGTCCTTTGTCTTGTCAGGATGGTCCATGATTGTACCAAAAACTACCTCGCCAAGATTCTTTTCAGTGTGCATTACATCAATGTTATGTGAAAGAAGAATGTCATGCATATAGGGGAGCTTCCACAAGCCCAAATTATGAGTCCAGGTATGTTGCTCACCATATCCCACAAAAGCATCTTCTTCTTTATTTAATTTGAGAGCATCTAACTGAGCACGAATTTCGACACCTGTCATCATATGTGGTGAAGGGTCTTTAACAGAGACACCTTTCGTAAAGTTATTGGTGTCTCGTCTGAATGGATGGTCAAGAGGGAGGAATTGCCGATTTTTGTTGAACGAAGAATATTTGCCACCCTTCATCAACCAAAAGAACTTCGGAGCTGCCTTGCATACTGGGCATGGGAACTTCCCGTGAACACACCACCCGCAGAATAACCCATACACCGGCATGTCATGCAGGGAGTACATGTACCAAACATGCATTCTGAAGTTTCTCTTTGTAGCTCGGTCGTATGTCCATACCCCTTCCTTCCAAATCATCAATCAGATGCTCCATGTACACACCCATATTTTTTCCCGGGTGTTCAGGAATAATTAACGACAAGAAAATGTTCCGTCATTGAAAGAGGACACCAGGGAGGGGGGGAGATTGAGAGGGATAACAAATATGGGCCAACAAGTGTATGGGGCAGACGACATCCCATAAGGATTGAACCCATCTGTTGTCAGGGCAACATGTACATTATGAGCCTCTAGAGCTTTCTCACTATGAATCACATCAAAGCTTCTCCATGATTCACCATCGGATGGATGTACCAGTTTCTCAAGATTATATCGACGTCCATTTTTGTGCCATGTCATCTATTTTGTGGATTCCTCGGTCATGTAAAGCCGTTGTATCCTCGGTATGAAAGGAAGGTACCTAGGATCTTCACGGGGATTGTGAGCTGCCTCTTAGTGCCATCACCAGAGTCTACCTCCACGAACCTAGATGACCTGCACTTTGGACAGTACTTTGCATGCTCATGTTCTTTCCTAAATAAGATGCATCCATTCTTACAAGCATGTATATGCTCATATGGCATCTTAAGTGCATGAAGAAGTTTTTGTGCCTCATACATGTTCTTCGGCAGAATGTGACCATCCGGAAGCAGGCTGCCAAAAACTGTCAACATGACATCGAAGGCTTCTCGACTGTGGCCTAAACTGGAACTTTATGGCCATTAGGCGTGCAATGGCATCCAGTTCTGAAACCCTGGTATGCTCATGAAGGGGTTTCTGTGCCACAGACAACATGTCGTAATAAGCCTTTGCACTTGCCTCCGGCTCATCCTCCCTAGGTCCTTCATCGATGTGTGCTCCATTGTAGTCATTTAACATGTCTCCTACCCCGGCATCATCATCAAAATCCTCGATGTGTTGTCTCACGACATCATCTCTCACACAATGGGCCTCACCATGGTAGGACCACCGGGTATAGTCTGGCGTAAATCCATGCCTGATGAGATGGTGGCTCATGACGTGCTTTGTTTGTTGTTTACGGTTTGCACATTGGGCACAAGGACAGAAAGCATGTGTAGCCTTGGCAAACACAAATGCTTGGTTCAAGAAAATTTTAGTCTTGTTAATCCATTCAGTAGTCTTGTCAGGAAAGCCTGTGTACATCCACTCACAGTCGTCCATCCTCTAACATATCACCGAGTAGTATCAAACTCAATTGCATCTACCGAATGTTTATACTATCTAATAGGTGAAGATAGGTCCTAATCCCAACCGAGGATGTGTAGATGAGGTTAGTTTCCATGCTCTACTCCTATCCGAGTCAGAATTTTGGCACCACCTCCCTGTTGTTCTCCAAATACAGGTCCTGGCACGGAGATTGTGTATCTGGGGAACAATAGGGAGATGATGCCGAAACTCTGCCTCGGATAGGAGTAGAGCATAGAAACTAACCCCATCTACACATCCTCGGGCTGTCCACAAAAATGTGGACAATTCGAAACAGATAGGTTATACATATGCAAAGATCTGCATACTTCCAGCCGTATCTCTTTCGAATGGGAGACACCTAGCTAGGTTACGCGATCTATGAACATAATATTAAAAGAGAAGGGTCTATTAATATCATGTTCATAGACAGTGCAAAAGCCAATGGTGCAGTAGCCGATGGGGTCGGGCGCCCTCCCGACGCCTGCCTTGAGAAAACCACGCTTGCGGTAGGTCTTCAGCACAGCAGGAGTCACCCGGTTGCGTCCGAAGACGGTGGTCATGGGCACCCCAGGATCAGGAACTTCGTCTTCATCATCAGCATGAGTCTTCGGAGGAGCCATCCTGCGCGACGAGGTGCACGAGAGCTTCGCTGTCGCAAGCGCCGTGAGGGAGTGTCAGTATCGCGCGACAGAAGCAATTTAGGAAAAATGAAGTAGAGAAAAACGTGAAGCGAGGACTCAGAAACTTACCCGAGCGAGCGGTGTAACGAAGTCGACGAGTACTCGGAAAGAGGAGAGTCTCGAATCGGTAGGCACAAGAAAAAAGTTTTACTGTTGGGGAGGATGCGGCCAGCAGGGCCTCACCTTGCTATCCTGCAAAGTTTCAAGTCGAGGACGGTGCAAAAGCCGACGACGCAGTAGCCGA
>CM014270.1:47455429-47505676 GCA_004135705.1 Alloteropsis semialata | reverse complement strand
AAAGATGACTTAGATGAGATGCATGATGCGCTTACTCTTATTTGCTAGAACTATAACTAGAAGACAATTGGCCCATTTATCCTTTGGTCGCTCTACCTTTGCCTATGTTTATGGATGTGATCAACCTTTACACGCCATTCTCATCTTAAAGGTTTACCTCTATATGCAATCAATGCTTCATGCTAGGAATAGATCCGTTAGATTAGATGGAAAAACCTAGGTAGTTCATTGCCGATCAACGGATTGATAAACCTTGGATGGAATACTCTAAGGGAAAAGCTACGATGATCCGTGCACTTGCGTTCACAATTGGCGTGTCTATGGACCATCAACACCAGTCATCGGAGAGTCATCCAACAAAGGAGAAAACTCGTTCCCGTAGCACCCCAACCAGAAGAAGCCATGGCTGACAGGGCAATCCGTGACTATTCCACCCCGTCCGCTACCCAGATCCCTACAGGTCCAGAAGTGGCCGTGGGGGATCATGCTTTTGAGCTCAATGCCCCGCTGATCAACATGGTGCAGGCTAGCCCCTTATGTGGGAAGGCCAATGAAGACACTAGTACTCACTTGCAGCACTTTCTGGAGGTGTGCAGCACCATCACCATCCAGAGTCGAACAAGAAACCATCCGGCTCCACTTGTTCCCGTTCTCGCTATTGGGAAGAGCCAAACAATGGTTCTCTTCCAACCATGAAGCGGTGAACACGTGGACCAAGTGCTCCAATGCATTCTTGGCCAAGTTTTTCCCCATTGGGAAAACCAATGCCCTTCGGGGAAGAATTTTCAGCTTCCAGCAAGAGTCCGGGGAGACCGTATTAGAGGCGTGGGATCATTTCAAGGACTACATCCTGGCATGCCCACACCACGGTATGCAAGAGTGGCTCCTGCTCCAGAACTTCAACCATGGGTTGTCCTAGACCGCCCATGAACATATGGCACTGCCGCTGGAGGGGCATTCCTCTCCTTGACTGTGGCTGCCGCCAAGTTGCTCATTGAGAAGATGGTGTCAAACCAAGCCTGGAATGACGACCGCCTTCAAGGGCGCAAACGAGGTATGCACACCGTAAAGGAGATGGACATGCTGGCTGCCAAGATGGACCTCATCATGAAAAGCCTCAACGACCGCACCAAGGATGGGGGCGACAACAATGAAGGACCACTAGATTCACACATGACGTGTGAAGTCTATGGAGAAACCGGCCACTCGGGGAACAACTGCCCCGAGACACAAGAGGAGGTACAGTTCGTAAACGGCAACAACGGGTACCGGCCTCAAGGGAACTGGAACCAGCAACGCCCATTCTACCAGGGAGGTAACAACAACAACTCTTTCTCTAATCAACCCTCTCTGAAAGATCTGGTCCTTGGTCAGGCCAAGATTAACGAATCAATTTCTAAGAGGCTTGCTGCTAATGACAAGGCTCTGGAGGGCATAAACTCTAATAGAAAGTTTGTCCTCCACCTTTCAGAGCCAGCTGAGCTTTAACAAAATGCTAGAAACCTAGTTAGCTCAGCTAGCCGCTACTGTTCCTTCTGGGGAAAAGGAGCGAATTCCCGGGCAACCAGATTCCTCCTTTGAAAACGTAAAGGCTGTTTCTACGAGGAGCGGTAAGGCTACTCGGGATCCAGTCCCACCTAACCATGCAGGGAAGGCAGCAGCGCCGAGGAAGGAGATCCTAGCAGAAGGAGAAGAGCCTGAAGCTAAGCTAGCACCAGCAGGAAAAACTGCACCACATGAGTTCTACGACACCAATGTCTTGCCATTCCCTCAACGCCAAAAGAAACCATCGGCAGACGAACAATTCACCAGGTTCGTAGAGGTCATTCAAAAGTTAAATATACATGTGCCGCTGTTGGATGCTATGCAGGTACCGACCTATGCCAAGTACTTGAAGGACATACTGAACAACAAACGTCCACTCCCAAGTACAGAGGTCGTAAAGTTAACTGAGGAGTGCAGTGCAGCCATCTTGAACAAGGTCACGGAAAAGAAGAAGGACCCAGGGTGTCCCACCATCATGTGCACAATTGGGACACAGCGCTTCGAGCACGCACTCTGTGACTTAGGGGCAAGTGTCAGCGTCGTGCCAAAGGTAGTCTTCGACCGTCTTAACTATACTACCTTATCCCCGACTCCCATAAGATTGCAGTTGGCCGACTCTATGGGCCGCTACCCGGAGGGGATAGCCGAGGATATTCCAGTGCGCATCCGAGATTGCTTCGTACCTGTTGACTTCGTGGTACTGGACATGGACGTGAGCAACACACGATGACGGATCGCAGAAGGAAGGCCCGAAGATGGTTAGAGTCCTACTAGGTTTATGTCTGTTTTGTCTTGTAAGGCACGTCTCCCTGGATATAAATAGTGGGGGGTCCTGCACGTAGAGGGTATCTCCAATCTTAGCCAATACACCCAAGGGTACTTGTTACGCCATTGTAATCTGTACTCGACGAAATAATACAAGCAACAACTGGACATAGGGTTATTACTCGACCCCGAGGACCCGAACCAGTATAAAATCCCGTGTCTTTCTGTTCATTCACCGTGATCAATCTTCGCACGAAGCGGGGTGCTTGCCGGACAAATATTTGCCGAGTACAACCTCGACAGAGGCGCGCCAAGTAGGGGCCCTCGCGTGAAGAAAGATCATGCTGTTCGTCAACGGAGTCTGGATCGCCGACGCGTTGAGTTCATCGATGCCCTACATGCCCAGTTCCATCAAGTCGGAGGCCATCGGGAATTCTGCCTCCGCTTCTGATCTCTACGCTCACAGCCATCTAGTGCCTACACGGGAGATCCACTTTGGGGATCTCGTGTTTGAGCATCAAGGCGATTATGAGCTCAAGCTGACAGGGATCCATGATCCCGATCTCACATGCGCCGGTCGGGAAGTTTTCGCCACCTTCACGAAGCCAACTCCTGAAGACATTACCGATCGCGCTGAACAGTTGGATCTCGACTACAGTGGATCTAGCGATGGGTCGGAACAGCCTGAAGACTGCCGCATCCATGTGCTAGCTGCAAACGGGAGCGAGGTTACTGCCGAGTCCTCCAACTCGCGCAGATCCATACCTCCTCCGCGCCTCAGCAACGCACCAACTCTTCAGACGGCTAAAACCCATACACAGCAGGTCGCGTCCTCACTGGCTCCCCGAAATCTCAACAACGATTTCTGGGCAGTCGAGCAGGACAACCTGCAGATCCGAACCCTCTTGGAGACGATGGAGGCAATGGCCGAGGGAACCCCGATGGCCACCATCGCCAAGAAGGCTCGGGAAGCAGCGGACAAGGCCAAAGAGCGCCTCGAGGCCGCCGCTGCCGCACCACCAGCTCCGTCAAATTGGCCTAGTGAACCACAACCGGTTCGCTCCAAATCTATTAACGGATGACCCTGCTATCGCCCGCACGAAGGGCGTGATACGAGGCCGCAGCTCGAACGCAACCGTCACACTCGCGACGCTCGGGAAACTCTCAACTACAATCAAGATTACCGAGCATGTGCGGGCTACTACCGGTCCCATCCAGATTCACCGCCACGTGACTCCCGACTAGGCACAGGAGGATGCCTCGCATACTCCCCAGGCCTGCGCAAGGTCAGGTGGCCGGAAAAGTTTCGTCCTACTAACATCGAGAAGTATGACGGAACGACCAACCCTCGCGAGTGGATTCAGATTTATTCCACGATCATCGACGCCACCGGGGGTGACGACTACGCCAAGGCCAACTACTTGCCGACTGCCCTGCAGGGATCAGCCCAAACATGGCTCATGAACCTGCCCGAGGCCAGCATCAAGTCATGGAGCCACCTCCGGGAGACGTTTAAAGCCCACTTCCAAGGCACCTACAAACGCCCCAGACACGAAGGAGATCTGCTCAATTGTGTGCAGAAACCTGAGAGAGTCCCTCCGGGACTACATCCGTCGCTTCAGCGACACCCGTAACACCATCCCCGACATGGTGGATGATCGGGTGATTGTGGCCTTTAATCAGGGTTGCAAGGACGAGCGAACGGTTGAGGAGCTTGCCAAGAAGAACCCGAAGACGGTGGCTGAGCTCTACGGGATCCTAGAAGAGACCGCCAAGATGGCGGACGCCCGAGCACGGGTCCATGAAAAGCCCGAACAAAGCCAGCCAACTGGGGAAGGCATAAGCACAAGAACAAAAAGCGCAAGACCGAGGGTGATGAAGTCATAGCCGTGGACAACAAACCCCCGTACAGGCGTCAAGGCAAGCCTACCGATCTCCCGATGTATTGCCCGATTCACCGGTCAACAAAGCATTACTTTGTCGACTGCATGGTGTACAAGAAGCAAAAGCAGGAGGAGGAGAGCCAGCAGCAGGGGGCTCCACGCGACCAGGCCGCTCATAATCCTCGAATGGCGAACTACATGGATTGTGATGATGAGCCAGACCTTCCCGAGGATCTGGAGATCGCCACAATTTTCAGTGGCTATTCTACCCGAACCTCCAAGTCCCAGCTAAAGCTGGTCGAGAGGCAGATAACAAGCACTGAACCCTGCAAGCATCCGTTAAGGTGGTCTGAAATCCCGATCACATTTGATCAGAGGGATCGCCCCGAGACGCTGTACGACGGGCCGCTACTCCTACTATGCATCAAACCCTGGATCAGGCCCCGCAAGATCGGGCGAACCTTGATCGATAATGGAAGCGTCCTCAATCTGCTGTTCGTCAACGCCTTTGACGAGCTTAGGATCTCGAGGAGGTCCTTGTCCCCGATGGAGAATGTAACACCCTAAAAATTTCTTTTCTAATATAGTAATTAAATTGCTAAGTTCTTGTGTGTGCATTCACAAATTTAGGTAAATATAAAACCTTTTCGGAAATTCAAATCAACCCTAGGTTTAGAAACTTGTTTGTGCATTTCATGCCGATGCATTGTTTTCATGTATGTATGTTTTTTGTGTGCTAGTTCTAAACCCTTAAGACCCAAAGTCCCAGTTCAACCCGGACGAAACCTTTTTACCCAAACCCGACCCAGCTCTCTCCTTTCTTTCTCGAAGCTCGAAAACCCTAAAGCCCGGCTCGTCTTTCTTTCTCCTTTCTTCTTTTTCTCCTTGGTCCAAAACTAAACCTTGCAGCCCAACCCAAAGTCAGCCCGGCCTCATCTCTCCTCGGCCCAAGCCGATCCCTCTCTTCCCCTTGGGTCCAAACAGATCCAACCCAGGCCCAAACAGATCCAACCCAAGCCCAAAACAGATCCACCCTTCCTCCCCCTTCCCATCACGACGCCCCTCTTCTCTCCCTGCGTCGCCCCCCTCTTCTCACGCAGAAACCGTCGCCCCCTTCAATGGCATTCACGCCACAGCAGTAACAGCCCCCCTCTCTCTTCAATCCAGATCACTAGAGCCTCTCTCCCTTCCTACAAACCACGGCCAAGCCTTCCCTCATTCCCCTTTGTTTCCTTTACTCTCTAATTCCCCAAGAACAGAGCTTTCCCCATTGATTTCTGGTCGCCGGAACTCGTCGCCGAAGCAGCAGAGGTGAAGTTGCCGCCGTCGCCGTCGTTTTGCCGCTGCCCGCGCCTTCCCTTCACCCTCCTCCTCTTCATCCATGGCGCAGGTACTGCAGAACCTCATCCCGATGCCGAGGACCGAAGACAGCGCCCAACCAGTCCGCCCGTCCCCAAGGCCCGCCTCCTTTGCTGCGTTGCTGCCCTAGGTGAGCATCCAGATGAGTTCACGTCGCCGTCACGGTTCCGTTTTGCGGCTCGAAGTTCGTTTCCATGCACCACAGCCCCGTTCCCTCTGTCTCCAGCAAGTTTCTGTCCGCAACAATGGCCCCATCGCCGTTCTGTTCGTGAGAACAGCAGGCCAGCGTCGCCCCCTCCCTCTCTGAACCGAACAGAGATGAGCAGATCAACCCCCCACAGTCCATCTTTGATCCTACAGCCCCTAGGCCGGCATCTCCAACGAACAGCCACTGCTGCACATGGAGCGCCACCCCTCTGCTCGCGAAAAGGACCGAAGAACGGCGTCGCCCCTTGCTGTTGCCAACCAGAAAAACACCTCCAACCATCCATCTTTGATCCAGTGGCTATAATTAATATGTTTAAGTCATCGGTTCATCGCAGCTTAGACCTTCGTCTTGTTTTTAGCGTAGTTTAATCACCGTAAATCCGATTAGAGTGATTTTCGC
This sequence comes from Alloteropsis semialata, assembly GCA_004135705.1. Taxonomy (NCBI): domain Eukaryota; kingdom Viridiplantae; phylum Streptophyta; class Magnoliopsida; order Poales; family Poaceae; genus Alloteropsis; species Alloteropsis semialata. The sequence goes on along the minus strand of CM014270.1, from coordinate 47,499,517 downwards.
GTTGTTGTGTTCGTAGAAATGCGTAGATTAGTTTTATATCCTTTTTGCTTCTGTTTTCATTGTATGGTGTACTGTTCTAATAGAAATACTTTTGTATCATGTACTGGCTTATGATGGATGTATGTGTGGTGATTGGAATGCGTGTTTAGATTGCGAGCAGTTCGAGGCCGGCTACGATCAGGAATTTGAAGACCAAGATCAGCAGCAATACTTTGAGGAAGGCAAGTGTAACATGATTCATCCTTGATACCTATTCACCTTATAATCATTTTATTCATTCATACATGTGTCTAATTTTGTTAAACCATAAGGCTGACTAGATTTGTTTATCCTATATTTCTTGTTTACCCTGGGTTATGCATATGGGTAGATATGTTAGTTGTCGCTATGCTTGCCAACCGCTAATGTTTGTTATGAAATAATAATCCTGACTAATGGTATACTTGGAACCTTATTAAAATGTGCTTTTTAGCAACTTGGTTTAGGGAGCTTGAGCATGTGTTGCATTGCTCTAAGCGTCTCTTCTTAAGGTTCCGTTCTTAAAGCGACCACCCAGGAAAACCGTACAACCACAGGAATCACATGGCTCTGGTCTTGACTAAGTAAACTGAACGGCTCTAGCTTGTCTAGTGGTTACCGAAAGGCGCAAGTGGGGCTGCCAGGTTTAAGTGTGGACCTCGGTTAGTTCTCGTTGGGGTTTGTGTGTGATGGATTTGTGTGATGTTTTGGTTGGAGCCTGGAGGGGTCCATGCGCCTGTCAGGAAACCGTAGCGGCCACTAGCTTGCTAGGGTGTCTTTTGAAAGGTCTCGTAGTGATACCCTGTGCTCGTTTTGGGAGTGCATTGCCTATGGCAAAGGGGTGTCGCGACCGGTGGTGAAAGTGTACAACCTCTGCAGAGTGTAAAACTGTTATAACAGCCGTGCTCACGGTCAAGAGCGGCCTGGATCCTTTTCGAGCGGTTCCTTGTTTTCTAGTTAAATGGTTAAATATGATGTTGTTCTTTTATAATATTTCACATGCTTTCATAATGTGGGTTACAACCGGGTTGTCATATAATTCTAGTAACTCAGGTTAATTCTAAAATCAATCAACTAAAATTGCTAACCGCAGTTCAAACCTTGTCTAGCCTTTTGAGCCTCATTTAATCATGTTATGCTTGCTAAGTAAGATGGATTACTTACACTTGCTTCATATCAACAAAATCCCGTATGGGTACTCAGAAGAGCCGCCAGTGGATGCTTTTGTCTTCCCCGAGGAGTTCCCGGACTTCTAGGCAGTGCATTCCCCCAGTCAGAGTCCCTGTGGAAATGTCTTGGAGTTAGATTACATCAGGCTTCCGCTACTTTGATAAACTCGTTAATAAATGTAATGCCTGTGATGTAAGACTTGTTATGATTTATGTTATCGAGCACTGCTTTCCTTTCTTTGATATTCATTTCTGAGCTATATGTGTGTAAAGACTTCCTGGGTACACATATAGTAGCATTCGGATTTCCTTCGTAAATCCGGGTGTGACAGAGTGGTATCAAATCAGTGCTGACTGTAGGATGCGCAACCTAGAGTAGAATGGTCGTTTAGAGTTTATGCTTTAAACTCCTTGCATTATTTCATTTTGATTTACCCTTGCTTATTCTATTTATTGATTATACATACCTCATTTTGTTTATTTAATCTATCCTTGTTTTGGCCTTGTCATTAATTTATTAAAAATCTTGCTTATTCTTCTAACCTTAACCATTGCAAAAATTTGATTCTCTCCGTTGGTTTCTCTTATGAGATAGGCCCGTAACACCATAGGTAAGGATCTTTAGATTTGTCCCATGAGCTGTAATAAACGACTTAGATCTGTTTTGTGTTTGTTTTAAGTTTCTCATGTGTGAACCTGTGCTCTTGGGTGATTTGAATAATTGTGATTATGTTTAATGCATGAGTTGGCTTTTTGTAATGATTGTGATGAATGTGAGTTTTATACTCACAAGCATCTAGATATAGGTTAAGGCTTTGTGTTTAAATAGTTGGATGGGTATTTGTTCTGCACATCTACCATTTCCATACACTTGTCAAGAATCAGATTACTGTCATCTTGGATGGTTAAATAACAGTAATACTAATGTCTTCAACAGATGGCCAGTGGCAGAAGAAGTAACCAGGGGAACAACCAACCCACTGTGGAGCAACTCCTGGCCCAGCAGAATCAGATCATGCAGCAGTTGGCTCAAACCATGGCAATGATGCAACAAAACCAGCAGAACCAACCTCCTCATCAACCACATCCCGCTCCACCAAGGGACAAGCGCGGAGAGTTCATGAAGGGTCGTCCACCAACCTTCTCCAGTGCAAGTAATCCTTTGCAAGCAGTGGACTGGCTCAAGGCAGTAGACCGGCAGCTGGAAATTGCTCAATGTGATGACCGTGAGAAGGTTCTTTATGGGTTAGGCCAACTACAAGGAGCAGCTCTGGATTGGTGGGATGCGTACCAATACGCTCATCCCCACCCTAATCAAATCACTTGGCAGGAATTCTGTGAGAGCTTTCATTCTCATAATGTGCCAGATGGACTAATGATATTGAAGCGACAGGAATTCTTGGCACTCAAGCAGGAATCCATGACTGTCACGGCTTACCGTGATAAATTTATTGAGTTGTCAAGATATGCTCCAGAGGATGTGGCAACAGATACAAAGAAACAGAGGCTCTTCTTGTTGGGATTGAATGATGGGCTTCAATATCAGCTCATGACTCATACTTTTGAAAACTTTCAAAAGTTGGTTGACAAAGCTCTGATGCTTGAGCATAAGCGCAAGGAGATGGAAGAAAAGAAGCGGAAGTATATGGGCCAACAGTCTGGAAGCAGCTCGCGTCCTCGCTACAATCCGTCAATGGGTAATCAGCCTCGCTATCAAGGACCTTCTAACCAGATGAGTCGTCCCCAGTACCAGCAGCGTCCCCAGAACCAGTAGCAACAGCAATATCAGCACCACCAGCAGCAGCAGTACAGGCCTCAGAACCCACAGCTGAAAGCTCAAGCTCCACCACTCACACAGGCCAACACAACACCCGTGACTCCGAGGGTGTGTTACAGATGTGGTGAACCAGGGCATTTTGCTAACAATTGCCCTAAGAAGATGGGACAGAACGCCGGTGGACAGCAACAAGGCCCACGTAATGGAGGACAACAGAACTATGCCCGAGGCAAAGTTAATCATGTGAATGCAAAGGCCGCGCAAGAAGCAACAGATGTGGTGATCGGTACGTTTTTGGTGAACTCAAATCCTGCAACAGTATTATTTGATTCTGGAGCATCGCATGCTTTTATATCTGCCCAGTTTGTGAAAAAGCACATGATGATTATGCAACCTATGCAAAAAGCAATGATAGTTAGTTCACCTGGTGGAGAACTAAAGGCAACCTTAGTTTGTCCAAAGGTTAGCATAAAAATAAGGGGGTAGACTTTGTAGCCAATCCAATTATCTTGAACTCTACTGGCATTGATATTATCCTGGGGATGTCATGGCTAGCAAAGCATGATGGAGTAATTCAGTGTGCTAAAAGAGCAGTGCAATTGACAGCAAGTTCTGGGGAAAAAGTGGAATATCAGGCAACTATGACAGCTTCAAAAGTGTGTCATGCTAATCAAGTGAAGGAGATGGCCATGGAAGACATCAATGTGGTGAAGGAATTTCCCGATGTATTTCCCGCAGAGTTGCCAGGTATGCCACCAGAACGCGAAGTTGAATTTCTCATTGATCTTAAACCGGCATTGCACCTATAGCTAAGCGACCATATAGAATGGGTGTGAAAGAATTAGAAGAGCTTAAGAAGCAATTAGATGAACTACTTGAGAAGGGTTACATTAGACCTAGCTCTTCCCCTTGGGGAGCACCAGTATTGTTTGTTTAGAAGAAAGATGGAACCAAGAGAATGTGCATCGATTACCGGGCACTCAATGACGTAACCATAAAGAATAAGTATCCGCTACCGAGGATCGATGATCTCTTTGATCAACTGAAGGGAGCATGTGTATTCTCTAAGATTGATCTTCGTTCAGGATATCATCAGATGAGAATTCGTGCTTCCGATATTCCCAAGACAGCTTTCACTACTCGGTATGGATTGTATGAGTTTACAGTGATGTCATTTGGACTGACCAATGCTCCTGCATACTTCATCTATTTGATGAATAAAGTCTTCATGGATTATTTGGACAAGTTTGTGGTGGTATTCATTGATGACATCCTGATTTTCTCCAAGAATGAAGAAGAGCATGAGGAACATCTACGGTTGGTATTACAGAGGCTCAGGGATCAACGGTTATATGCCAAGTTTAGTAAATGTGAATTCTGGCTGAAGGAAGTAGCATTTTTGGGTCATGTTGTATCCAATGGAGGAGTGGCAGTTGATCCAAAGAAGGTCAAGGATGTGCTAAGTTGGAATCCACCAAAAGATGTGAGTGAGATTCGGAGTTTCCTTGGAATGGCCGGATACTATCGACGGTTCATTGAAGGGTTCTCCAAAATTGCTAAACCTATGACATCCTTGCTAGAGAAGAATGTGAAGTTCGTGTGGTCAGAAAAGTGTCAAGCCAGTTTTGAGGAGCTCAAGAAAAGATTAACCACTTCCCCGATATTGGTATTGCCAGACATAACCAAGAGTTTCTCTATATATTGTGATGCATCTCACCAAGGGTTGGGATGTGTACTTATGCAAGAAGGAAAAGTGGTGGCATATGCCTCCAGACAGTTAAGGAAGCATGAGTTGAATTATCCGACTCATGACCTTGAACTTGCAGCAGTGGTGCACGCACTAAAGATATGGAGACACTATTTGATTGGCCATAAGTGTGATATCTACATTGACCACAAGAGTCTGAAGTATGTGTTCACACTAGTCAGATCTGAATTTGAGGCAACGCCGATGGTTAGAGTTAATCAAGGACTACGACCTGGAGATTCACTATCATCCCGGAAAGGCAAATTTGGTGGCAGATGCTTTAAGCAGAAGAAGTCGTGCAAATAGAGTTACCCAGTTGCCAGAAGAACTCGGTAAAGAATTTGAACGATTGAATCTGGGATTTGCTGCTAGCACGGTGGAAATGGAAGTTGAACCAACACTAGAAAAAGAGATTAAAGAAGGGCAACAAGAGGATAAGAAGATTCAAGAAATAGTAGCTTTGATCATTCAAGGAAAAGCACCAAGATTTACCATGGATGAGCAAGGAACTGTGTGGTTCGGCAAAAGAATATGTGTGCCTAATCTGAAGCATATAAGAGAAGCTATATTAAGAGAAGCACATGATTCAGCTTACTCCATACACCCGGGAAGTACAAAAATGTATTTGGATATTAAAGAGAGATATTGGTGGTATGGACTTAAGCGGGATGTAGCAACATATGTCGCTCTATGTGATACATGTCAAAGAGTTAAAGCGGAGCACCAAAGACCTACCGGTTTACTCCAACCCTTGAAGATACCAGAATGGAAATGGGAAGAAGTCGGAATGGACTTTATAGTTGGTTTACCCCGTACTCAGAGAGGTTTTGATTCTATATGGGTAGTTGTGGACCGACTAACCAAGGTGGCTCATTTCGTTCCGGTTAAGACCACCTACTCAGGTGCAAAGCTAGCAGAGCTATACATGGAGCGAATAGTATGCTTGCATGGAGTTCCAAAGAAGATAGTGTCAGATCGAGGATCACAGTTCACATCACAGTTCTGGCACAAATTTCACGAGTCAATGGATACAAAACTAAACTTCAGTTCGGTTTATCATCCACAGACAGATGGGCAAACTGAAAGGACAAACCAAATCTTGGAAGATATGTTGAGGGCTTGTGCTTTACAGTACGGAACAAGTTGGGATAAGAGTTTGCCCTATGCAGAATTCTCTTATAACAACAGTTTCCAGAAGAGTCTACAAATGGCACCTTTTGAGGCACTTTATGGCAGGAAATGCAGGACACCCTTGTTCTGGAATCAAACGGGAGAAAGCCAAGTGTTTGGACCTGAAATTCTTAAAGTGGCTAAAAAAAAGGTGCAGACCATTAGGCAAAATTTGAAAGTAGCACAATCTAGACAAAAGAGTTATGCGGATGTCAGACGAAGAGATCTTAGTTTTGACATTGACGACTACGTATATCTCAAGGTGTCACCTATGAGAGGAGTTCGCAGATTCAATGTCAAAGGCAAACTAGCACCGAGGTATATTGGACCATTCAAAGTGTTGGACAGAAAAGGAGAGGTAGCTTATCAATTGGAACTGCCAACCAGGCTGTCAGGAGTACATGATGTGTTTCATGTGTCTCAATTAAAGAAATGTTTACGAGTGCCAGAAGAACAGTTACCTTTGGAGGAACTCGATGTACAAGAGGATCTGACTTATAAAGAGTATCCCGTGAAGATACTAGAGGTGGCAGAAAGAGTCACAAGGAGTAAGGTGATACGGATGTGTAAGGTGCAGTGGAGCCGACACTCAGTGGATGAGGCAACTTGGGAAAGAGAAGAAGATTTAAAGGCAGAATATCCACAGCTGTTTGAAGGCTCAACCGAATCTCGAGGACGAGATTCATTTTAAGAGGGGTAGGTTTGTAACACCCTAAAAATTTCTTTTCTAATATAGTAATTAAATTGCTAAGTTCTCGTGTGTGCATTCACAAATTTAGGTAAATATAAAACCTTTTCAGAAATTAAAATCAACCCTAGGTTTAGAAACTTGTTTGTGCATTTCATGCCGATGCATTGTTTTCATATATGTATGTTTTTTGTGTGTTAGTTCTAAACCCTTAAGACCCAAAGTCCCAGTTCAACCCGGACGAAACCTTTTTACCCAAACCCGACCCAGCTCTCTCCTTTCTTTCTCGAAGCTCAGAAACCCTAAAGCCCGGCCCGGCTTTCTTTCTCCTTTCTTCTTTTTCTCCTTGGTCCAAAACCAAACCTCGCAGCCCAACCCAAAGTCAGCCCGGCCTCATCTCTCCTCGGCCCAAGCTGATCCCTCTCTTCCCCTTGGGCCCAAACAGATCCAACCCAGGCCCAAACAGATCCAACCCAAGCCCAAAACAGATCCACCCTTCCTCCCCCTTCCCATCACGACGCCCCTCTTCTCTCCCTGCGTCGCCCCCCTCTTCTCACGCAGAAACCGTCGCCCCCTTCAATGGCATTCACGCCACAGCAGTAACAGCCCCCCTCTCTCTTCAATCCAGATCACTAGAGCCTCTCTCCCTTCCTACAAACCACGGCCAAGCCTTCCCTCATTCCCCTTTGTTTCCTTTACTCTCTAATTCCCCAAGAACAGAGCTTTCCCCATTGATTTCTGGTCGCCGGAACTCGTCGCCGGAGCAGCAGAGGTGAAGTTGCCGCCGTCGCCGTCGTTTTGCCGCTGCCCGCGCCTTCCCTTCACCCTCCTCCTCTTCATCCATGGCGCAGGTACTGCAGAACCTCATCCCGACGCCGAGGACCGAAGACAGCGCCCAACCAGTCCGCCCGTCCCCAAGGCCCGCCTCCTTTGCTGCGTTGCTGCCCAAGGTGAGCATCCAGATGAGTTCGCGTCGCCGTCACGGTTCCGTTTTGCGGCTCGAAGTTCGTTTCCATGCACCACCGCCCCGTTCCCTCTGTCTCCAGCAAGTTTCTGTCCGCAACAATGGCCCCATCGCCGTTCTGTTCGTGAGAACAGCAGGCCAGCGTCGCCCCCTCCCTCTCTGAACCGAACAGAGATGAGCAGATCAACCCCCACAGTCCATCTTTGATCCTACAGCCCCTAGGCCGGCATCTCCGACGAACAGCCACTGCTGCACATGGAGCGCCGCCCCTCTGCTCGCGAAAAGGACCGAAGAACGGCGTCGCCCCTTGCTGTTGCCAACCAGAAAAACACCTCCAACCGTCCATCTTTGATCCAGTGGCTATAGTTAATACGTTTAAGTCATCGGTTCATCGCAGCTTAGACCTTCGTCTTGTTTTTAGCGTAGTTTAATCACCGTAAATCCGATTAGAGTGATTTTCGCGTTGTTGTGTTCGTAGAAATGCGTAGATTAGTTTTATATCCTTTTTGCTTCTGTTTTCATTGTATGGTGTACTATTCTAATAGAAATACTTTTGTATGCATGTACTGGCTTGTGATGGATGTATGTGTGGTGATTGGAATGCGTGTTTAGATTGCGAGCAGTTCGAGGCCGGCTACGATCAGGAATTTGAAGACCAAGATCAGCAACAATACTTTGAGGAAGGCAAGTGTAACATGATTCATCCTTGATACCTATTCACCTTATAATCATTTTATTCATTCATACATGTGTCTAATTTTGTTAAACCATAAGGCTGACTAGATTTGTTTATCCTATATTCCTTGTTTACCCTGGGTTATGCATATGGGTAGATATGTTAGTTGTCGCTATGCTTGCCAACCGCTAATGTTTGTTATGTAATAATAATCCTGACTAATGGTATACTTGGAACCTTATTGAAATGTGCTTTTTAGCAACTTGGTTTAGGGAGCTTGAGCATGTGTTGCATTGCTCTAAGCGTCTCTTCTTAAGGTTCCGTTCTTAAAGCGACCACCCAGGAAAACCATACAACCACAGGAATCACATGGCTCTGGTCTTGACTAAGTAAACTGAACGGCTCTAGCTTGTTTAGTGGTTACCGAAAGGCGCAAGTGGGGCTGCCAGGTTTAAGTGTGGACCTCGGTCAGTTCTCGTTGGGGTTTGTGTGTGATGGATTTGTGTGATGTTTTGGCTGGAGCCTGGAGGGGTCCATGCGCCTGTCAGGAAACCGTAGCGGCCACTAGCTTGCTAGGGTGTCTTTTGAAAGGTCTCGTAGTGATACCCTGTGCTCGTTTTGGGAGTGCATTGCCTATGGCAAAGGGGTGTCGCGACCGGTGGTGAAAGTGTACAACCTCTGCAGAGTGTAAAACTGTTATAACAGTCGTGCTCACGGTCAAGAGCGGCCTGGATCCTTTTCGAGCGGTTCCTTGTTTTCTGGTTAAATTGTTAAATATGATGTTGTTCTTTTATAATATTTCACATGCTTTCATAATGTGGGTTACAACCGGGTTGTCATATAATTCTAGTAACTCAGGTTAATTCTAAAATCAATCAACTAAAATTGCTAACCGCAGTTCAAACCTTGTCTAGCCTTTTGAGCCTCATTTAATCATGTTATGCTTGCTAAGTAAGATGGATTACTTACACTTACTTCATATCAACAAAATCCCGTATGGGTACTCAGAAGAGCCACCAGTGGATGCTTTTGTCTTCCCGAGGAGTTCCCGGACTCCTAGGCAGTGCATTCCCCCAGTCAGAGTCCCTGTGGAAATGTCTTGGAGTTAGATTACATCAGGCTTCCGCTACATTGATAAACTCGTTAATAAATGTAATGCCTGTGATGTAAGACTTGTTATGATTTATGTTATCGAGCACTGTTTTCCTTTCTTTGATATTCATTTCTGAGCTATATGTGTGCAAAGACTTCCTGGGTACACATATAGTAGCATTCGGATTTCCTTCGTAAATCCGGGTGTGACAGAGAAGCCTTTCTACGGGGTCATATCAAGCATCCAAGCTTTTCCCTTAGGGAGGATCGATTTGCAGGTGACCCTCATGGAGGGCAAAAATATCCGAACAGAGTTTCTCACCTTTGAGGTGGCTGACATCACGTCGGCCTATAACTACATCCTGGGCCGACCGTTCCTGAAAAAGTTCATGGCGATCGCCCACTTCGCCTACTCCATGATCAAAGTCCCAGGGCCATTGGGCCCGATCACCGTCCACGGCGATCGCAAGGGCGCGGTCCAGTGTGACATGAAGACCCTGGACATGATCAAGGGAGACGAGCAGGAGCCAGCCAAGGTTGCCGAACCTGCCAGGAAAAAGACCAAGAGCCTGCCAAAGGCTACCGCAAAGGCAGCAGGGGCAGAAACCTCCCGAGCAGCAGAGGCCCAATCAAGGGCCAAGGGAAAAGAAGTTCCTGAACCAGTGCCTGCGGGAGAAAAGAAGACCGATGACGGCACCGCCGAGAAGCAGACTGTGGTAGACCAGACCCCGATCAAGGAGATGCCATCACAGCAAGTAGGCGAGTCGCCAGCCGCCGCCTCGCCAAGAGCGCCACCAGCAAAGCACACCGAACCGGGCACCAAATCGGTGGCCCTTGATGAGGCAGACCCGACCAAGACCACCCAGGTGGGCTCTGGTCTGGGTGACATATAGGAACTCGAGCTCATTGCTTTCCTCTGGGCTAACGCAGATGTGTTCGCTTGGGAACTGTCTGACATGCCCGAGATCCCCAGGAGGTAATCGAGCACAAGCTTGGCATACGAACTGGCATCCGACCAGTCAAACAGAAGCAAAGGAGATATACCCCGGAGAAGTGAGACGCCATTAACAAAGAAATCAACCGACTACTCAAAGCCGGCTTCGTTTGAGAGGTCCCTTTCCCGGAGTGGCTGGCAAACACAGTCATGGTGAAGAAGCCCAACGGAACGTGGAGGATGTGCATGGACTATACCGATCTAAATAAAGCTTGCCCGAAGGACGAGTATCCACTGCCCAGGATAGATCAAATTGTAGATTCAACCTCTGGATGTGAGCTGCTTTGTTTTCTAGATGCCTATTCAGGGTATCACCAAATCAGCATGTGCATTGACGATGAGGAAAAAACTGCATTTGTAACTCCCTTTGGTGTTTATTGCTATATAAAGATGCCTTTTGGTCTGAAAAACGTAGGTTGCACTTATCAAAAATGTGTTCACATTATTCTCAAGGGCAAATCGGCCGTAATGTGGAAGCATACATAGATGACATTGTGGTAAAAAGTAAGTTAAAGGGCGACCTGATCGCTGATTTAACCGAAATGTTCAACAACTTGCGTGCAAACAGGATGATGCTCAACCCCGCCAAATGCACCTTTGGTGTATCGTCGGGTAAGCTCCTCGGTTACCTTGTTTCCCAACGAGGTATAGAGGCAAATCCACACAAGATCAAGGCAATCGACGACATGAAGTCTCCACGCAGCCGCCACGAGGTCCAGAAGTTGGCAGGAATGATGGCGTCCCCGAGTCAATTCGTATCCAAGTCAGGCAAACAAGGTATGCCATTCTATAAATTGCTACATAAAATTGATCGTTTTGAGTGGTCAGCAGAAGCAGAAGAGGCGTTCCAGGCGTTCAAGCAATACCTACGGAAAATGCCCGTACTGGTCCCGCCACAGCCACAAGAGGAGATGCTGTTGTACGTAGCAGCGACACCAACTATTGTCAGCACGGTTCTGGTGGTCGAGAGACCAACAGAGAAGTCAACAACACAACACCCCATTTACTTCGTAAGCGAGGTGCTACATGACGCCAAAACAAGGTACCCTCAGATTCAGAAATTGCTATATGCTGTACTAATGACTTCCAGGAAGCTCAAGCATTAATTTCTGAGCCACAAGATCAAGGTTGTGTCAACTTACCCCCTAGGCAACATTTTACATAATCGAGATGCCGTGGGTAGGATCGCACAATGGTCTGTGGAGCTGGGGGCTTATGACATTGAATTCATACCCAGAACTGCCATCAAGTCGCAGGCTCTGGCAGAATTCATCGCAGAATGGACTAATCCCGAACCCGAAGAAGCTGCCCAAAATCCCGAACACTAGACCATGTTCTATGAAGGAGCATTTTGCAAAGCAGGCGCGGGGGCTGGGGTGGTCCTGATCTCGCCACATAATGACGTCATCAGGTACGCATTACAAATCAATTTTGTTGATCCAACCCCCACTAACAATGTTGCCGAGTATGAAGGACTTTTGACAGGACTCCGCATAGCTGCATCTCTAGGCGTTAGGAGGCTGCTCATGAAAGGGGATTCCGAGTTAGCTGCAAAGCAAGTCATGAAAGAGTACAGCGCACGGAGCGAGGTCATGGCCAAATACTTGGAAGCATACAGGAGGATGCATGGAAAGCAAATTTGATCGGCTTGAAGTACGGCATGTTAAAAGGGAATTCAATGGGGACGCAGATAAGCTAGCAAAGGCAGTTGCCGAGCACACACGGCTCCCAGGTAACGTGTTACTTGAAGTTCTTACTAAACCATCTGTGTTGGTTTCATTACCAAACCAAAAAACTGCACCTGCCAAGGGCATAGTTTCTACAACCAACGAATCCATCAAGGAGTCTATCTTGGTCAGTACGGCGTAGTTGGAAACGAGGAGAACTAGATGGATCCAATCCGGGCGTACCTCACAAACCAAGCTATTCCAGACGATAATGCTACACTGGAGAAAATCCATCGTGAAGCCAAGAACTATCAATTGGTTGACGGGCGATTATACAAGCTAACCCGCAATGGAATGCTCCTCAAATGCATCACACGGACTGAGGGCATTAGTTTGCTCCATGACATTCATGGAGGAATCTGTGGATCCCATGCTTCTCCCTGATATCTAGCAGGGAAAGCATTTCAACAGAGCTTCTACTGGCCTACAGCTCTTCAAGACGCAGTCGAGTTAGTTAAGAAGTGCGAGGCATGCCAATTCTTCGCACGAAAACAAACTAAACCTGCACAAGCTCTAAACACTATTCCTTTGTCATGGCCCTTTGCCACATGGGGAATTGACATCCTCGGGCCCTTTCCAAGGGCTGTTGGGGGTTACAGATTTCTGTTCGTCGGCATCGACACATTCACAAAATGGGTTGAGGCCAAGCCAGTTCAGAAAATCACAAAAGAGGCAGCTGTCAAAATCCTACGGAGTATTGTCATACGATTCAGTGTCCCGAACAGGATAATCTCTGATAATGGAACACAGTTTAAAAGCAAAAAGTTTTTTTTATTTCTGCTACAACTACGGGATCAGACATGATCGGTCATCGGTAAATCACCCGAAGACGAACGGGCAAGTAGAGTGTGCCAATGGCATCATGCTCCAAGGCATCAAGAAGAGAATCTTTAACAGATTACAAGCTTACGACAAGCATTGGATTCATGAAGTTCCAACAGTACCTTGGTCAATGAGGACCACCATGAACCGAGCAACAGGCGAGACACCCTTCTTCTTGGTGTATGGAGCAGAGGCGATTCTACCATCCGACATCCGACTGCAAGCCCCACGTGTGGCACTGTTTTCAGAAACTAAAGTGCCTGACAGACATGCAGATGAGCTAATCCTCCTGGAGGAGGCTCGTGATGCAACCACTTTTAGAGTGGCCCAGTATCAGCAAAAGCTGCGACAATACTACGATGCTAACGTTCGCAAGAGAAGCCTATGCATTGGTGACATGGTGCTCAAGTTAGATCAACGCACCAAGGACAAAAACAAATTGTCCTCTCCTTGGCAAGGGCCGTACATCGTAGTAGATATCGCCCGACCAGGAGCCTATACGATCGCGGAGATAGATGGAGATATACTGCCAAACACGTGGAACATGGATCAACTACGCAGATTCTACACCTAAACAAAGGAAATCAAGTAAGTTCAAGCCTGTCCATCCAGTTTGGCAGATAAAAGCCGTCATCCGCGTTGCCTACAGCGCCAACAAAAAAAAAGAGATAGGTTCTACACACTTTACTCACCCTCGCTTTTACGCTCGGGGGCTGGGTTCTATTTTTCAATTCTGTTTCTACTCTTTGTTATCATACTGCATATACTAACAAAGAGCCGGGGACTACTACGCTGAAAGATTTTCTTTTTCAGACCTATTCTATGCATCCCAAGCGCAACGCTCTGGGGCTCCCCATATGATTAGGAAATTCTTGTGGTCAGTACTTTTAGACTCTTTTTCAGCATGTCCGCATGACTGTAAAAGAGCCCGGGGGCTACTATGGTACTACTACCGCACAAGAATCAGGCTTTTTAAATTAGGAAAGCTAGGCTACGCTAAATTACCGAACACCATGACTAAAAGGAATTACACAGTTCAGCAGGCCACCCGTGTCTCAGCAACTAAACAATTCTAAAATAGCTTATGGTAATGGGACTTTTGGCTATGACAAATCTATCAGTTAAAAAGCTCCACAAAAATACTGATCAGCTCTAAGACTTATGCAAAACATGCAAGCATATGTTTCGCAAAGTAAGGTCGCATACTAAACATCCAAGTTTTGCCCTATTACAGGATCCAATCATAGAAGTTCAAGGTGATTCTTCTGAATCACTCAAATGAAGATCAAGGTTTTTTACGAACGGTTCCACCAGCGGGTTAAGACTTTCAAATAATACCTCCGCCTCCGTCGTCGAGCACTTTAAGCCTTTAGAGAGCAATGAGGCATCGAGATCAGGAAGGTGGCTTTTCAAAGCACCGACAGTATGAGTGGCTGCAATGCAGGCGCCTTCCATTAGCCTGGTCTCCAAGGACGAGTTGCGCTTCTCTGAAGTTTCAAGCTTGGCGGTGAGGTCAGCAACATCCTTGTCCCGAACTGCAAGTCTGCCCTCCAGATCCGAGCTTTTCTTCTCGAGCATCTCAATGCTCTTGGAGTTGGCTACAGAATCAAAGGCAGAATATAAGCGCAAGTTTGTGGATTAGGATCAAAAAATAGACTTGATAACATTAAACAAGTACCTTCCTTCTCGGACTGGAGAACGGTGACTTGGGCCTCCAGTCTGGTCACAGACGCTTCAGCAGCAGAGGCACGAGCGTCTAGCGAACGCCACTGATCCTCAGCTGTCAAGAGCGAAGCAATGACTGGGCCCAAGGGTGTCGGAGCAGGTCTTGCCACCTCGATGGATTTCTCGGTACCACCAGGATGAGCTACCGAAACTGGTTCGGGAGTTTTCTCCTTTTCGGACATCTTGGCGGGAAGAGAAATGGCAGGCTGGGAAGACCTACACTCCCGAATAATCAAAAATAGTTAAATAAAAGTCTCTCTCTGCGAGAAGCGCTCGAGCATAACCAAGCAAGTCAAAGTCCTTACTTGGATGTCGGGATTCTGACTTTGAATCTCTTAGCTCCAGATGCGGGCTTTGGTGGCCGTGTGGTCAGACGAATTTCCTGACGAGAAATCTCCCAAACACGTTTAGCTTCGGTTATACGATCAAATGCTGCGAATAAATGCCCGAATACGATCATGCTTGGTACCTGGGCGACAGGGCGAGGCGGATCACGACTGGGCAGCAGCTCGCCAGACCCGGGTGTACCAGGGGTGCCCGAACTCAGGGTCATCCGTTCCACGCTTGCTCCACGGGAGCGTTTGCGGGTTCGGGGGGTGTTCTCCTTAGGGCTGCTCAGGGCATCTTTTTTATGCTACAGGTAGTGGTTCGGGCTGCTCGACGATCGAGGTCCTGGTGCCCTGGTCAACAGGCTGCTCCCCGCCTTCTTCAATATCGATGGCTCCGCTCCGAGCGGGGGCATCAATAATTGGAGGGGCCTTGACAGAAAAAGGATCATTTCATACAAATCTTAAGCAAGGCGGTAGAGTTTCTGAAGAACCGGTTTACCTTTGGAGGAGGGTTGTCACGGCTGTTGGGAGCTGGGACGGCATCCCAGTCTGGAAGTTCTGCGCCCAGCATTTTCTTCAGACGGGTGGCCACTTCCGATTCTAGGACAATTGTTGGTTAAGAGTCATGATAATTCAAATGACCGACCAGGTTCTAGGAAAATTTTACCAAATACATCAAAGAAAGGAGCTTACCATCTGGCTTCATCCTGTTCGGGTCATTATCACCTGTAAAGGTCCAGGCATACCGATCATGTGTCATGAGTGGGATGAATCTCCATCTGATGAAAATCTCCGCCACATGAATCGCCGTCAGTCCTTTCTGACGGAGCTCAAGGATCCGATCAAGGTGTTTCTGCATAGCAGGGTGACCTCGGGCAGGGCCTTTGTTTCCTCCTTGAGATAGGGCATCAAATACTTCCCTTTGGCTAGTGAGGCTTGGGGGAGAGTGATGTAAAACTAGTGACGTTCATAACCTTTCCGGCAATCTTTCACTGGAAAGGGGATGTAAGTCTCCCGATCTCTCAAGGAGAACCCGATCGACCCGATCATGAGTTGATTCTTGTAAAATGACGGGGTGTAAAAATATCTCCACAACAGCAATGAAGGCTTAATTCCTAACCAGGCTTCACACAGAAAAGCAAAGACGCTAAGCATTGTTATGGCGCCAGGCTTGATGTGCACAAGTTCAATCTAGTAGAAGTCGCAGATGTTGTGGAAGAAGTCTGATGGATAAACCCCAAAACCACAATGGAATAATTCCAGGAAGGCTACTAGCTCAAGGGTGTTGGGGGTCAGATAACTTGACCTTTGGCATGCCGGTGAGCAAA
Source organism: Alloteropsis semialata (assembly GCA_004135705.1). Classification (NCBI taxonomy): domain Eukaryota; kingdom Viridiplantae; phylum Streptophyta; class Magnoliopsida; order Poales; family Poaceae; genus Alloteropsis; species Alloteropsis semialata. The sequence continues at coordinate 47,483,291 of CM014270.1, read as the reverse complement.
AATGGCGGTGTCTGGAAGCAATCCAAGGCCCTCCAGTTGTTGCAGCTGCTTGGCCGTGGTGGTGGATTTGTCCCAATACTTGTCCGTGGTGCAGATTGTATTTCCGCTGCGAAGTTCCCGTCCAGCGGCGGCGCTGCTCTGTTCACCAGATGATTCACCCCCGGATGAGGATTGGTGCGAGGATGCCATGGGAGCGAGGAGCTGGCTCAAGGGACTGGAGGAGTGAAAGGATGGAGGGCAGAAAGCGGATAAGGAATGGCGAGTGTTGGCAGATGCAAGCGAGGAAGACGAAGTCTCAAATGGAGTCCAGGCGGCTGCGCCTGGGGGCTTTATGGTTTTGCAAGGGAGCACAACCCCGAGAAAACCGGCCTCGAGCCGAGCAATCCGCAGTCACTGTTGGGACAAAAAGATTGTTTCCTTTTTCTGCGGCACGCGTAGTTTCAAAAGCCGTGCAGGTCAAATTCAATGCATTTAGGATTGCTAGCTTACCTGAGAAGCTACCAGTTTTAAATGAACGAATGCTTGGTGTGTATAGAGGAAATACCCCAATCATGCATGATTAGGGTCAAATTTCCCAAACATGCTAAGTTTTTAGTTAGTCTGTTCGGAAGAAACTCTTGATCGGGAGATTTCATTCTCTAGGCAGGCAGTTTTCACAAACAGATTAACGCAAAAGTTCCCTAACACAGAAAGAGGGATTATTATTACATCTTTCGAGTGAAATTTCTTCATTAAGTCCAAAAGGGAGCACATTTCACAAGGGATCAATGATTATCCTGAAACTAAAAAGATCAAAACATTGATCTTCGCCTGACTAATGTCATCGGTGAGGATCAAGGCGGTGCGGTGCCGGCCGGCGGATCATCTACCGCGTTCTCTTTTTCAGAGTCGCTGACGTGATCCACGAGCACTCTGTCTCCAGGAATCCAGATCAGGTCACGGTTCAAAGAGACGAAGAGGCGCCGGGCGAACTCCTCATCGCCGCTGGTGTCCACCGGAGCAGAAGACGAAGATGCGCTTGCGCGCGAGGGTTCCGGCTTCAGCCGAACTCCGCTTCCTCCTTGAACCGGTTCATCATTGGAGGAGAGGGAGATGGGAGACGCCGGGGCTGGAGAACACGGTGCAGGGCGCTTCCCGGCGGCAATGCTCGACGAAGCGGCATCGGGAGCCGGAGATGCCATTGCCGAAGCTTCCTCTGGCGACTCGACCTCGATTCCTTCATCCTCATGCCAGGGGAGGGCAAGGAGAGGAGACTGAGGAGGAGCAGGAGGTGGTGTCGACGCCGGCGGGTCCTCCGGCCTGTCGGACGGCAGTCCGGCGGAGCCGTGGGGAGAGTCTCCGAAAAGGAGGCGAGGAAGCTTGGACTTGCGGCTGAGCTTTTTCTTTCCCATGATGTGGGGAGGAAGAAGGCTTAGAAAGGAAGGTTCAAGTACAGATCGATCCAAGGGATCTGATATTTAAGGACCCTGAGGCGACGCTTCGCGCAAAAATCGAGGAACCTGAGCAGGGCCGTAATTTATGCCGCGTGCACTGCTAGAGTTTCGGGAGACGTGCGAAGTGGGTTTTTAATGCGCAGGACAGCCGTTGCATCAACCCTTGGTGTTCCAGTTTCCAAGATGGAATATTTTTATTTACTAATATTATGGCTGATATTTTCTCTGACCTTATCTTCCAGATGCAGGTTTTACTATTCAAGAGTTCGGGACCTTTTCTGGCTCTCATTTTCAAGTGATTATCGAGATATTTGCATATCCTAAAATATCCCGAAGAGCAAAAAGACCTGAAGACTACTTAAAGTTCAACCTTTTCTGAACAAGATAAGCTCGGGGGCTACTGTTGAGGCCATAATACCAGGGTGCCCGATCACGTGGATTACCGACCACCGACTCCGAACGAAGAAGACTCCGAACAAGACACGATGACTGGATCACAGAAGGAAGGCCCGAAGATGGTTAGAGTCCTACTAGGTTTAGATCTGTTTTGTCTTGTAAGGCATGTCTCCTTGGATATAAATAGTGGGGGGTCCTGCACGTAGAGGGTATCTCCAATCTTAGCCAATACACCCGAGTGTACTTGTTACGCCATTGTAATCTGTACTCGATGAAATAATACAAGTAACAACTAGACTTAGGGTTATTACTTGACCTCGAGGACTCGAACCAGTATAAAATCCCGTGTCTTTCTGTTCATCCACCGTGATCAATCTTCACACGAAGCGGGGTGCTTGCCGGACAAATATCTTCCGAGTACAACCTTGACACTTACGTTCACGAATAAGATCTATAAGCGGATGGAATTACCGTTGTAGCATTTCACCCGTGAGTATTCGGGTATCGTATTTTCTCAGGGAACAGATGTGCAACAATCAACTAGCTAGTCACCCCAAGAAGGCAAAAGGCTATCTGGCCTAGGTAGTGGGGTTGTCTGTGGATAGAGGACTAGGATAGCCTACACTTGGCTACTAAGAACTTTCTTCGGGCACTGGTTTACCCCTGGTCTGCTAGGCGTCTCCAGCCAACAGCTCTACGCCATACCCGGACAGGGAGGAGTACAAAGGATGTACAGGGCTGTCACCACCTGCCGCCTACCTCTCAATACTGTGGGGCACGAGGCAAACAAAGGTGCCAATAGCCTAGACACCGTGTCTACACTATTGAACACTACTCTAGCTTTTGCAGAGCCAGAGCATCCGCTACGAAAATGAACATTGAACCCGCAAGCAATTAATAACGAAAGTATAACCAACCCAGAGAACTCACCACCATAGATGAACTCGGATACTTGCAACAACTAGATCATATCTGAAGAGGTACAAGCTGGAGTAGAGCACCGACAGGCCATCGCTACTCCGAACTACATCCTCACCTGCTCCCTACAACTACGCCATTGGAGTGGCTCTAGGCCTAGTTGTAGCTCCTCCCTCTCTTGCCTCTTGTTATGTTGTGGTGGAATGGAATGAATGAATGAGAGGGAGAGGAGGTCCTATTTATAGTGTAGGAGGAGGCCTAGAATATCCTATTTCCTTCTATTCTTATTCCTCCTCTCTCCCACGAAAGAGTCTTGATTCATTGGAGGCAAATCGGGCAACAGTTCCTAGCGGCCCCGTGCCTTGGCACGAAGGGAAGAACGCATGAAGTGTTCGCGCCAAAATCGGCTACGCGCGAACGCTCCCGGGGTTCGGCCGACCCCAGGTGAGGCCGACTCGCAACCGACTTTCTCTGGTCGACTGGTAAGTGGGCCTAGGGTATATCCTTGGTAGGTTCCCCACGGGTTTGGTTGGTTTGACTGTTTTGTGGACCCTTTCACCGTAGTGCTCATACGAAGTGGTTTACGACTGTACTTTGTCTGTGTTCGAGCATGTTTGTCCCCTTGCGCAGATGCAATCCCTGTAAACAGTGATTCACCAAAACTTGTGGAACTAGTTAGAGTTTGATTGCCTATCTCTAGTTTGGTGTCCATTATTGTATTGATTATTGGAGTAATTAACGGTCAAATTTGGCATTTAAGGACCGTCAACATTCACTGAGCGTCTAAAAACACCCGATATAAGGCACTCGACAAAGGCCCTATTTGCCAATTCTTTTTTTGTCTAGGGCCGTTTGCCGAGTGTTGCGCACGGCAAACCGTTTGCCGAGGGTTTTTGGGTCTTTGCCGAGTGCCCGGGGCACTCGGCAAAGGACCTATTTCCCGTAATGTAGTGACTAAGACCGCCAGTGGGATGGAGAAAGGTGGTGCTGAGAGTTCCCTTCGAGTGATTGGAAGTCCCCAAGGTGGGATGGGAGGAGAATTTTGAGGGAGTCGCAGCTTTTCCCTCAGAGATGGGGGAAAACTACCCATGGTCGAACTTCTTTGGTAAATTCAAAATCTCGCAGGTTATTTGATGTTGATGTTGTCCCAATCTTCATGATGGATCGCCAACCAGATAACTAGCTAAAATTCAATCCAAGATAACTAGCTACAAGCAGCCTGATAACTAGTGCATCCTGACAACACGGACAAGAAGCCAACTGGCACAAATTGGCTGCCGATGAAGCGACGGCTTCTGTAAATCCCGCGAAGGAAATCACATGTGCAAAAGGGTAAAGATCACTCTATGAATGTGTTAGCACACAACTGAACAAAAGGGGGTTCAATTTGATTATTAAAGTCTTTGTTATTTATAGATACATATGGTATTTATGCTAAGAACTTCCAGCCTAGCTGGGTGTGAATATATGGACCATGGAGTTTCTAGAGTTATGCAAACTCAAAAGTCACACAAAGTGAACTCCCGAGGAACCTCACGTGGCTATTTGGCTTCTATGCAGTCTCCATTAAATCGATCGTAACTCCTTATTGGGTTGGAAAATGGGTTTGGTAAGCTTTCCATCAAGTACTCATGGGTCTGCAGAGGTTGCGAGAATAAAGAGTTATGCCTGTTTCTTTTGGTGGTCCGATCTGGCTTGTCTGAACTGATGGCTTTCTGGTCTGATCTTTATGGTGCCATTGTTGCAGCCTGTCCCCACATAGAGTACCATCCTTCTCTTCATGTGTATATGTAAATCCAATCGGTTGAACACTTGGTAGTATAATACTCATGTATTTTGAAGTTAATTTGAACTAGGAGTGTGTTCACGCCCTTTTGGATTTCTTAGCACGGCTGCGCGTAACCGATCCTTGGTTAAGTGTTTTTACATTTGTTGTAATTTGTGGCGTAACCTTTGTTATAGCTTTATCATGCATTTGCACAACCTGTCATTGGTATACATGGGATGGTGAAAGGTTGGCTGAGATGGCCTCATCATTATGATCGATGAACTTGTTCGAGATAAATGTTTTGGAAGGGATAACTATCATTTTCAATGGGAGGACACACTGCCCCATCCTAGGCCAAACAAAGCTGTGGTTTTTAAGGAATTATTTAGTACCGGCCTTCGGCTTACGTGTGACATGAAGGTGGCAGAGATATTGGGGCATTTTGATTCTCACCTCCATCACCGCACCCACTCTATTGCTCAATTATGCAAGTTATTCTGGGCTATGAAGTCATTTTTGGGAAAGTAATAGCAGACACATTTGGTAGATACTACGAGCTTCATCATTAAAAGAGACGATTTATGTTGGATGATGTCGAGGTCAAGGCTGCGTTTGCTAGGTATACCTTCCAATGGAGGAAAACCAGCAAGCATCATCCTCAATTCCAATATTCTGATTCTCAAAAAAAAAACTGGTGGGATGATCATTGTGATAGGTTCTAGTTCAATGTCATAACCCCTGAGGTTGTGGAGAAAGACACCAAAGGTAAGGATGTGAGCACCTAGCCATTGGCCACTCAGGCGACTAATGTGGAGGTTGTTTGCAACCCTCCGCTGGTAAAGAACCCCAAGCTTGACAAAAATAACAAGCTTTTTGAAAAGGCCACAATGTTGAGTGGTGGTCGTGACTTGGTGGAGGAGTTTGTGGCCACTAGCATATGGCCGTTGATTCCCAGGTGAGCTCCAAAAAGTTTGAAGGAGAAGATACCGAAAGACACTAAGGGAAAAAAGTATACGATCCCTTGGCCCATTTTTGGCTTAGTAAAAAAGACTGGTAAGACTGTCACGGAATTCATCATAGAGGTCCAATTCACCGTGGAGAAGATTATCATTGAACCTCAGCCAAAAAAAACATGCAGATTTCCTTCTTTTTGTTATGCAAGGTCGCCGATTCAATTGCATTTTTTAAGAAATGAACATTAAGTATGGTGAATGCATTGTCCCTTCTGTTCAATAGCAGGGTTCCAAGAAAGGAAGGCTCCCGTGCCACCGCGCCCTCCGCCACCCAGCCAACCGTCGCCGCCACCGGTCCTCCGCCGCCCCCTGGCCCCCTCATCTTCTATGTCCGGAGGACATTGGAGCCCCCGGACCAACCCCAAACCCTAACCCTAAGCTTCGCCGCCTCCACCGCCTGCCATCCCTCCCGTACCTGAGCTAGCGAGTGCGAGCGCGTGGATGAGGGAGGAAGAAGATGACGATCGAACGGATGAAGTTTGTTGCACGAATCTTAAAGCATGTGGAAGTCAACTAAGTTCTAGCTATCGGAAGCTAGACAGGATCTCCGCTCTCTCCCTTCCCCTTTATTTATATCTTCCCAAGCCCAAAAACTAACAAAGCCATCAGCCCATATCCTTCTCGTAAAGCCCAAAGAGCCCAACTACAGCACGTCTACCTAACCTGTTAATCAAATGTGTTTTTCCATTTTCATAATTTAATCAACACAGCCACCTTGCACAAGCAATATCTCTACCATCCAAACTCCGATTCACTTAATTCTTTCTCCTGAACTTTTCTAAAATCATACTCTAGTTATTTCCATCTTGCTCATCTCCATTTGAGCTCATTTTATTTTATGTGCTTATTTGTTTGTTGTGTGCGTCGCCGGTGAGGCCGATAGAGTGATCGAGGAGGAGAACGAGTTAGGAGGCCAGTACCGCGAGCCGGAGGACGAAGCCCAGTACCGCGAGCCGGAGCCCAAGGACCCGTATCGCGAGCAGGAACTGCCCAAAGGATTTGAAGACAGCAAGTCCAATTTCATCCTTTGATGCATACTTATTCTAAATTTTACAAACACAATCTATTGGCCTATTTTATAAATTGCATTTTGTTGCCAAAACCCGATTGGATAGCCACTCCTTGATTATTATGATCATTCCTTGATTTCCTAGTTTATCTCTAAACATGATACGCTCTATTTAGATGATAATCATAGCTAGAATGCTTAGGACCTTGTTACTCTTTTAATTGCTTAAATAATTATGACTACATTCTATTTTATCAAAGAATAAAGGTGTGAGTGTGTAAGGAGGAGAAATGGGTTTTCCGGAAAATAAATGAAAGAAAAGCTTAGATGAGATGGATGGGTGTTTCTTTATGAAATACCGAAGTTGGGCTTGCACCTTTGTGGTTAAGGAGGTTGGGAGATATCCATCTTGTCTTGATTAAGGACCGAGGTGATGTGTCATCTTGCCTAACCAAAATTTCCTCGTACAACCACTCGACCCTTGTATGTGGCAAGGGCTTAGTCTAAATCCCACTAGCTAGTCTGGTAGTCATCTGGAGGTAGGCATGCAGCGGGAGGCCAAGTGCAGACTTAGTGTCATGGTTGTAGGCCTCTTTGGAAGGTCAAGAACCCCTTGGTTATTTCTTGTGGATGGCTAGGCAGGGCTATGCTATGGTGGGTAATGGCTTCGATAGGATCTGCACCGGCACTAAGGTGACCGTGTTGCGGTACCCTATTTTTGGGGAAAGTGTACACCTCTGTAGAGTTCAAATCTATTCGAATAGCCGTGCCCACGGTTATGGGCGAGTTATGGCTTGGTCACAATACCAGATGTTTTGTGAATTGGTCGGTTTCCTTGGCATGTGTTAGTTTATGGAAAGTGTCCGGCAGTTGTGCCGTGAGCTACTACGGATGGGGAGTCCCTAGCACTAAAACTTGGATCCTTTGGTTAGGATCAACCCCACTTATGAATTCGGTTACTAAGGTTTTGCTTGCAAAAATCCCATTGGAAAATAAACTCGTGTGTGCAAAAAATCTAGCTTTACTGCAAATGAACCTTAGCCTTATCCTTATTATATCAAGTGCATAATCTTGTATTATCCCCTCCGTGGATGGGGTTGGACTTGCTGAGTACTTTTGTACTCACCCTTGTTTTGTTGCTTCAGAAGAAGACCTGAACTTTGCTGTCGAGGATGTTGAGTAGGTGGTTACCTCCGCACCCAACGTTGCCTGTGGTGTTGGCCCTTGCAGGATGCCTCCACTAGCGCGTAGATCATCGGGATAGTAGCTTGGACCTTTACCGTTATCATTTTAATTATCATTTTGGCATGGCTTAAGCGCCCGCTCCCTCGGGAGTTGTACGGTCTATGAACTATCTGTTGAATAAATGTGTTATCAGCCTCCTGGGACTGATATTAGTATCACATTAGTCTCTGCTTATGCGGGACGCTTCGAGTACTGAGCCCAACGGCTAGCCTTGGTGGAGGCATTTTAGTACCACCGGACGAAGGTTCTACTCGTCACTAAAAGTCGTCTATTAGTTCCAGGTTGAGCCTCCACCTTATTCTAATAGGCCAACTGTTAGTAACATTAGTAGCGGGTAGTACTTCTACCTGGTACCAAACTGTTCCATGCCAAAAAATTCTTCCCATGTGCTATCTCTTCCTTTCTTCTCCCCTCTGTTTTTCTTTCCTTCTCTCATCTCTCTTCTCTCTTTTCTCTTCTATCATCCCTCATCTCTCTTCCCAGCACACTCACCACCACCCGCAGCCGCACGCCGCTTTCCCCCACTCGCTACCTCACGTCAACGATGCTGCAGTCCACAGCTCGTTGCCATCCTCGGTCCTCTCCATCATCCGCGCCGTGCCTAGGGAAGGAGGTCAGAAGGGAATGGGGTGGCCCCATGACCGAAGATGCTCTCCCACAGCTCCACCTGCTGAGATTTGTGCAAGTGGCTACAGAAGGAGCAGCACATTCCGGCCACGGTGTTGTTACACGCGAACCATGACTGGATTCTGTCCCCAGCTCGCAGACGTCCTCGATCCTCTCTAGCATCCGCACCGTGCCTGGGAACACTACTGGAGAAATCACCTTAGGTACCCCCCTTTAGTCCCGACCACATTTGGCACCGGGACTAATGGGTGCATTAGTCCCAGGTCCAACGACCGAGACGAGGGGAGGCCCTTTAGTCCTGGTTGGAGCCACCAACCGGGACTAAATGGCGCCATTTAGTCCTGGCTGGTGGCTCCAACCGGGACTAAAGGGCGGCCAGGTAGTGGCAAGAGCCGGGACTAAAGGGCACAACATTTAGTCCCGATTGGAGCCACTGCCCAAGGCTAAAGGGCGCGCCATCCTTTAGTCACGGTTGGAGCCACTAGCCGGAGCAAAATGGCACGATTTAGTCCCAGTTGGTGGCTCCAACCGTAACTAATGTTCCCATTATAAAAGAGCTTCTTCCTCCCCCAGCCCGTCCGAGCCATGAACACAAAGCTCGTTCATGGTGCCGGATGGGTCTAGGGGGAGTTCTTGCCAATTTTTTCTACGGTTTTTGAAGATTTAGCTCCTCCAAGTGGTCTAAAAGGACCACATCTTCATCATCTATCTTCCATGGTTAGTATTTTTTGTTTCCTCCTTTGTACATCAAGAAATATGAGTTTTATTGGATTGGAGAAATGGGTGAATTTTGTTTTCTTAACCACAATTGAGCTATGGATTTCTTGGTAGTTTGCATTAATAAGTTTAGTTTTTGGTACATAGAGAAATTCTTGCTTAGTATTTAGTTTTTATTTTAGTTTTTTTATTTTCATTCATATTTAGACTTTAATTATTTATTGTAATTAATTAGAGACTAATGTATTGCATAGGTAATTTCTTGGTAGTTTCCATTAATAAATATTACTTAGTTGACGATGTTATTTATTAGCTTAGTTAATATTCATTTTAGCTTTGTCATTTATTGGCTTAGTTATTTACTTATTTTTCATTTATTTGCTTAGTTAATATTCATTTTAAATATAGTTTTGTGGTGCTTAGTTAATATTCATTTTAAACATTAGCTATGTGGTGCTTAGTTAAAATTACTTTTTGACCTACCTATAAACAAATTGCCTAAACATGTCAAGTTTCTCAAGTCCACAAAGGATAAGATTCGAAAGATTTATTACATCCAAGTTTCTGCAACACAGCAAAAACCAGTTTCACCGATTTGTCAAGCCGGTAAAACCGTTTTTCCCAGAGACAACACACTAAAGTCAAGTCACTAAGCTTTAATCCATACTCTTCTCCCCCTTTGTCATCAAGCATCCAATAAGAGCCAGAAGAAGAGTAGTGCTGCCAGATCCTGACAACCATCATTGTTCATCGCCATTATTGCCTGGAGAGTCATCGGTCCAATGGCCCAGACCTAAAAGGATTTATGATTTAAGATTGAGTGGAAATGACAGAATCTATGAGGAAGAAGATGGAGTACAGAACATACCACCAGAATAACCAAATATGTCGGATGTCAATCTAGTAGCAACATCATCACCATGTGGAGGGGGAGGAGGTGCTGTAGAAGATGAAGCCCCAAGGAACATCATTCCACTCATACTTGGTGCAGGAGGAGGTGGTCGTGGCTGATATGCACCATACCAAAGTGGTGCTGAAATGGCTCGAAGTATGCACTCGTCTGATAGTTGGCCACCATATCATCAAGAGAGGGGATCTCGGGCTCCTCGCGCTCTGAAGAGATAGGAGACCTTGGAGGCTGAATGTTTTGCGCATTGTATGTCCTCTTCATCATATCCCTATCTTTCTTTGTCTCTCTTCTCACCCTCTATTGCTCAACCAAAATGTCCCTTTGATTCTTGCAAATGCCAGTGAAGAAGCTGAGGATACAACGAATGGGGGACGATGGCTTCTCACTAGCACGGGAAGAAGACGACTGCCGCTGGTCTGCCCAAACCGGTTTGGCCGGTTTCCCGAACCAGTAAAACTGGTTTCTGGCTAGGCAGTAGCTGATGGGTGCTGCTGCTGCTCACTCTCCTCTCACTGCTGATCATGATTTGGAGATGGAACCCTAACCTTCTTGGGTGGTTTTAGCCTCAGTGGCTCATGCTTTGTGTCCTTCACAAATTTCTTGTCAATTGTTTTCTTAATCATGTACATGACATAAGGTGCAAAACCACAAAGTTTTTGGGGACTTTCAGATATGGTTCTGATCTCCTCCCACAAATATTCTCCAATACTAAAATTAATTCCAGGAGGTCTCATAGCAGCAAGCAAATCTCTAGCATAACTTGATACATCTTGCTGATTTCCTCCTCTAGGTGTAAGAGTCACTCTAAATAAATAGTTCAAAGTCTGATAATAAGTGTAGAGACCCTTTAACTTCCCAAAGTTTCCCTGCTCAGTCCTAGGATACATAAACTTCATGTCCTTAGGTGGCATAGGACCATCGGCTCTATGTAGTTTGGGATATGAGGCATCCCCATCTCCAACAAACCTCCTAGTGAATGCAGAATATGAGATGCTATATGCTTCTCCCTCGGTCATCCAATGCATCTTCCTCATATTCCCGCTATCCTCAAAATATAAAGTGGCGTAGAATTGGGCTATGTCTTCCTTGTTCCATGAATATTTGAAGCCCATGATTCTTCTGATCCTTGTGTTAGAACACACATTGATGATCTCATTGAAGATAGGATGATCAAATTTTTCCATCTATTCCCAATCAATCCATTTTGCTTCGGCCTCAACATGTCCCTTTTTGCCAATAATAGCTGTAGCATAATAATCTTGATGGAACAAAGTATGAAACCTATAATCAATAGCTGTCTTAGGAGTGCCAAGATAGCATTCTCTCCTCTTTCTCCTTGCCACCTCTATCATCAAACCAACAAGAAAATTTTCTGCCCTTCTAGAGGCTAGCCCAACAGGTTTTCTAATTTCAGGCATGGCCACCTCTTCCTCCTCTTCTCCTTTCCCAACTTCATCACTACTCTCCTCTTCCCCATCACTGCCATCAACACCTTCCTCACCATCATCGCTGCTCTCAACAGCTATTCCCTTTCCATGATGAGGTTCAACTCTGTAATCCTCATCACTAACCTCATCATCATCACTGGATGAATTAACAGCTTCTTCATGAACTTCCTCAATATCTCTGGAAGCTGCTCTCTTTTTCTTCCAAGGCCTCAGATTGCACCCACTGCTCCTAGGAGGATCATCAATAGGCATATCTCCCGATCCAAAAAAAAACTTTGCCTATTAGCCATTTCTTTCTTTCTCCTCTCGTAGGTCAGAACTTCCTGGTCAAAAAGGATGTGAGCATTATGATCAGAACTCAGGAATAATTTGGAGATGAAAAAGATCACAAGATGGATTTTTGAGATCGAGCACAGCTCTGTCCAGAACCGGTGAAACCGGTTACAGAAACGGGTGAAACTGGTTTTGCACAGAGCACCATGAACAGGTTCTAGGCCAGGGATAAAAGTGGATTTAAGCGATATGATCCAGAGAATTTAAATCCTTGTCCACATGCTATATTCCATAACCAGCAGTCCTTACTTAGGTTGTTCACAAGTGAGGCTAGCTGAGCAGGATAGATGGATAAAAATGTAGTAATTAAAGAGAATGTCCATAAGAAATAGTCCTACAAAATTGAGAAAGGATTACATGTTGAAGATGGTTGATCTAGGGTTTTCCTGCGCAAACCGGTGAAATCGGTTTGGTGAACCGGTGAAACCAGTTCTTGGCAGTGAACCCCAAATCATCCATCCTCAAAATGTAGCCCACCAAATCCAAAACCATTCATGAAGTAGCTTCCTGGGCATGCTAGAAGATGATTCCTTGAAGGGTTTTGATAGATATGCAACGAGAAAAGAGATCGGATGAGGGAAACTTTTGATACCTCGAAATACCTAGGCCGCATGGGATTTTGAATCCAAAACGGTGTCCACACCGGTGCCACCGACTCCCAGCTCCCAATCCTTCACGAGAACACAAGGGGACTGACCTTGTTTCTTGGGAAAACTTCAAATCGCCATGGGGAGGAGGTTTCGGCCGTGGGGGCACTTGGGAGAGAGAGAGGTCGGACCTGGGTGAGTTGAGAAGTGAAGGAGGGGTGAAGGGATAACTTTTTCCGTGGTAAAGAGATAAGGTTGTGGCCCCGGCCAAAACTGGTAAAACCGGTTTGCCAAACCGGTGAAACCGATTTTCGCCAGAAAACCAAAAAAGTTGATTTTGATCTCATTTACACTTGATTCCTGATCTGATGAGATGGATAAATTTAGGATGGAATCAGGAACTAGATTTAGCATTGATATATATGAGATTTTCCAATATTCTTCAAATCTTCTTGATTCTTTCAAGAGGGTTGGGAAAGATAAAGAATTTTATGGACTTGAGAAGAATCACACCATTTGCGACTAGCCATCAATCAATCAAGGGCAACAATAGTCACAAACAGATCGATTAGCTCATAAAGACCAAGAACCAAATATTTTCAAAAACACACAAGTCCTATCATGCTAGTTGGATTTTTCAAACTCTAACCTATGTCACATTAGCATGCAATAAATCAAGTCATGAACCATATTAGAATGTTTAGCATATTCCTTTCACTGTTTTATGAAAAATATGACACCTAGTCAATTTTAAAGAAGGAATTTACTAAACATCTAATAGGTGCAGAGAACGGGACTTGAGAGAGTTACATGCAAGAATGCACACACTAGCATAGATATGAGGCCTACATGCTCAATGTAAAAACATGTGTCAAAGAGACATACCTTGGCCTCTAGCTAGTCTTTTCTTCACATTGGTGAAGATTCATATCACAAAGCTTGTGCATTGTCAATATAATCCGAATGCCTTTTCTCTTTTATTATTTTCCCTTTTCATGCACCATAGAAGAGAAATGCATTAAATAGTACAAGATATAGTTTCATCATTTAGTGATCATTAGATGAAAAGGCAAGGTGGATCACCAAAAGATGAAACCCACTCTCACACTTGAGACTACAAGATTACTATTGACGCTCCTTAGCGACATACTTTTACCCTTGTTTATCTTCAATAATGGCATGAATTTGATATCTAAACTATTGATCATACTCTATAACCTGGATGTTTTCGCATATGCATGTGTTTTTGGAGGAAATGTGTTTACGCAGGTTTTTGAGCTAAATTGGAGCACATATAGACTAGGCTTGAGACCAAGGATGATACGGTGAAAGATGAAGGCCAGAGGCCCAGACAAGGCTTGAGACCAAGGATGATACGGTGAAAGATGAAGGCCAGAGGCCCAAAGAATAGGGCAGGCCGGCCGGCCGGCCTAGGTGGTTTCGAGCTCCATTCGTGCTCAACTTTGGTGAACCGACCTCCAAGAGTATTTGAAAGGAAGGTGCTTCAAGATAATGTCAAGAAACTTCAGGGTCAAGGCATTTTAATTGGAGAATTTGAAAGTTTATCACTTCCCATTCTCATCTCAAAGATATCCTGAAGTAAACGACGTCCAAAGGCCCACATGCATAGGTGGAACAACTACTGAAGCTTCCAGAAGACTTGAGGAGAAAGATGAAGACGAGACGGCCAAGGAAGGACCCAGGCCGGCTGGCCTGGACCCACCTGAGACGGCCGGCCCAGCCCCTTCCTGCACCGCCTCGCCTCTCCCTTCGACCTAGGGCTTCCTCAAGGTATAAATAGCCCCTGTACCCTCGAGCCACGCATCATTGAGTTCGTCATTCGCCGCCGAGGAGCAGAGAAGCTAGAGGGACACCTTTCGGAGAGCTGAGGGTCATGCTAGTTGTCTAGGGTTCTTCCCTAGCCGACGTGGGAACCCTGCGAGTAAGACCACGTCGGAGTTCTGGAGCTAGGATCATCAAGATCAAGGTAGGATCCCAGTGGTGATCTTGTGATGTACTTACATTCATGGTGAAGTTACATGTGTTTCCAAATTTCTAGCGATCAAGTGCCTCTTCTTCGATTTCGTTCTTGCTTGGATTTGCTTCTTCTTCAATCTATTTTCGAGATAGATTGCTTGGGGTGTTCTTGTAGCCATGGTGGCTAGGGGTTCATACCGGATCTACCAAGTGGTTGACACGTTCACTTGTGAACGTGCCCTTAAGTTACCTATGCCGAAAGGGAGCATCGTGACAGGGTGTGATCCCGTGTAAGGTGGGGCTTTCGGGAGTTTGATCGGAGGTCGTGATTTAAAGATGCTTTTATTGAGATTCACATCTATCTTACTTCACTCAATTTGGCTCGGAGCTACAACATATGCATGATCTAGGCGATCTAGATTGGTTATCTCTAACTTTCTCTTGCTACCTTCGGAGTTTGATTAGATCTATTAACTTTAGATCTATTTGCAACCCCTCTTCAAGATAAAAGGCTTTCAATGCTAGTTGGATTGTTTCTTATGTCTTTAGTTCCGTGGATTGATAAACCTTGGGGAAATACTCTGAGTGAAAAGTTACAACTGATCCGTGCGCTTGCGGTTCACGATTGGCGTGTTTAAGAGCCGTCAATAAGCTTTTCTGGCGCCGTTGCCGGGGACTATCGATTAAGATTCGATTTGACTAACATTTGTAAATATTTCTTTTTCTTGATTTTCTTTTGATTTTTCTCTTTTAGATCTCTTATTTTCTCTTTTATCAAAAATAGATATAATCCACAAAAACAAAAAAAAAATCAACCTAATCTAAGTTTTGTTTTACTTTCTCCTAACTCTATCTTTTTCTTTTAGATCTTGTATATATATATATTGTTCACTAACCCTAACAAGAGATGTATGGCTAACTCTCCAACAAACCGAAAAATTTTGTGGATGATCCAGAAAAACTTTATAGGCAAAGGAGAAGTGAAGCACAAGCTAAGAAGTTGAAATTAGTAGATCCAAAAGGCGAGACCGCAAGTTCATCATCTACTCCACCACCAAGTCCAAAGTAAGCACCACCGCAACCCAGGATGGCGCTACCGGAACGTATGATCGAAAAGCTGTGCATCCCGAACATCAAGGATTTGCCTATCCAAGACCTCAATGAAGTTGGAGGGCCGTTCGAGATCAAGATTTCAACCATTCGTATGGTGCAAAGCTCGCCCTTCACCAGAAAAGAAGATGCCAACCTTCACCTTCAAGCATTCATCCAACTATGCCGCACCTTCGACATGCAAGGAGTAACTCAAGATCAAGTGAGAGCGAGGCTCTTTCCGTTCTCTCTACTTGGGAGGGCACTTCAATTATTTCATTCTCTACTAGTGAAAATGGTGCAAAGTTGGGATGCCTTAATAAAAGCTTTCATGACTGAGTTCTACTCGCCGGGCAAGACTCAGATTTTGCGCAACAAGATCGCTACCTTCGCGCAAATCCCGACGGAGACAATTGCGGAAGCCTATGAGCGCTTCAATGACTACATCCGAGCCGTGCCACATCACAAGTTTCCGAAGGAGGATCTAGTCCAGAAGTTCTACCAAGGCTTCACGACTGCATCAAGGGCTATCATCGACGCATCGGCCGGAGGATCCATTATTGAGCTCACCCCGACTCAAGCTCTCAAGCTATTCAAGAAGGTGGTGGATAATGACGCGTGGGCATCATCGGGACGGCTGCATCCTACACCGTCCATGGGAGTTGCTAAAAGTGTTTTGCAGGTGGAGCGCGAAGAATTACTTGAAGGGAAGATCGATTCACTCATGAGGAAGTTGGAGAAGATGGAGGTGGACAAGAAGGAAGCTCATGCTATTGATTTGAAGGCAGCCGAAGCAAGGTCCACATGTGAAGATTGTGGAGAGTACGGCCATGTCCAGAAGAATTGTCCGGAGGAAGCTAAAGTGCTCGAGTACATGAGGAAAGGGGATTTGTCTCCACCGTCCTACTTTCGCTACGGACAAGGTAGACCTCAATTTAATGCAAGCTCATCTCTTCAAAACTCAGTGCCTCTTCGTATACAATTGAAGGAGTTCATCGAGGAGCAATGCAAGATCAACAAGGACACCGTCGCTAAGTTCAAGTCTATGGACAAGATATTGGAGAACATTGATGGCAAGGTGACGGAGGTCGGAATCTCTAACCACCAAGTGCTCAACATGATGAAGATGCTAAAGACACAAGTGACCCAGCTAGCCGGACGCTTACATAGTAATGAAGGAAGACTACCGGGCAACCTCAAAATCCGGAGACGGCTAAATCAATTCAAACTCGCTCGGGGAAGGAGACCGAAAATCCCGAACACCCGGCCGGAGCAAGGAAATCTAAGCCAAGTGTTGAAGCCGAGATGACATCAAAAGATAAGGCGCCTACTCCCGCACCGGAAATAGTCACCCAAGAGCCAGAGTTTGAAATGATCGATGAAGATATAAAGATTCTTCCTCCGAGGCTACGTTACCACAAAGGTAAAATTGATGAGCATTTTGAAAAATTTGTTGAAGTGGTTCGCAGGTTGAACATCAATATGCCGCTCTTAGACGCTCTACAAGTTCCAACATACTCTCGCTACTTCAAAGACATCCTTTCAAACAAGTGTGAGATGCCGACGCCAAGTACTATCAAGATGACCGAAGAATGCAGCGCGGCTATCGCCGATCAAGCTCCTGAGAAGAAGAGGGATCCGGGGTGTCCAACAATCCCATGTTCCATTGGATCATACATGTTTGAGAGGGCATTGTGTGACCATGGTGCAAGTGTGAGCGTCATGCCGAAGGCCGTGTATGAGAAGCTATGCTTACAGGAGCCGGAACCCACCGCCATGTGCTTAGAGTTAGTGGACAACTCCGTTCGCTATCCTTTTGGCATCGCCGAAGACGTACCCGTGAAGATTGGAGAACACCTAGTCCCCGTTGACTTTGTGATTCTTGATATGGGAGAAGGGACAAAGTCGCCACTCATCCTTGGGAGGCTGTTCCTCAAGACCGCAAGGGCAAACATCGACATTGGCAAGGGGGAGATCAAGTTCGACATCAATGGCACCATGAGCGAGTTCAAGTTTCGTCCACGCCTTGAGGTATGCAATATGATCAATGTCAAATATATTCCACCTCACCGACGTAACACCAAGGAGCAGCCGAAGAAGGAGGAAGCGAAGGAGACCAAAGAAGTTGTTGCATCCGTCGAGACAAAAGCTCAACGCCTGCTTGTGAAGACCAAAAAGATGACTAAGCCGAAGAATAATCCTGCACCCAAGCCAAGGATTGTGCAAAAGCGGGTACCCAAGACTGCAACACCCACACCGAGCATTGGTCCGAAATAAAGAGAAGAAGAAGTCTATCTATAGGCTATAAACAAAGCGCTTTGCGGGAGGCAACCCGTTCATCGAGACAAGAATAAGCTACCGGGAGGACAACCCGCGAAGACCTTTTGAGTAAGTGAGTCATGAATTTTGCTACGCAAGACTTGATAAACAATTGTTAATATGGTCGTTCGGTCGAACACATAAATTAGAGTTGCTTGGTCATTTTGATTTTATTTCTTATTCTAAACCAATGACTTGAGCCTTCCCATGTTTTAATTGTTTTATCTTGAGAAACCCAAAATCAAACTTCCACACCCATTTTGGCGACCGTCTTTTCCATGACGGCCGGACCAAGTTGATCTTCACCAAGACACGAGTACAGCCAAGCGTTGTTCTTAATTCTTTAAATTCTTTGATGCATGCTAGGCTCTCGCAACCTTAGTAATTTTCAGTTTTATTTCCCTAGGATTAGGATTTTTTTTCTAAGCCCCTTTTATTTTATTTTCTTTCAAAATATCTCTCTCATTTGGCCAAAATTTAGAACCTAAACCTATGACCCACGGTTGAACACGGGAAAGTTCGCTATCAATTCATGAAAGTGAGCAATACCGGTGCAATCAAAATTAATGTAGTCAGAAATTATTTCTCGACTCACAAATGTTTATGATGCCTAAATTCCCCTTTGATTATTTATTCAAACTCATTGCTTGCTTTGAGTTGTTTTTATTTGACAAAATTAGAGGAGGACTTAAGCACTTAAACACTCTTTGGAAAGGTTTATGATCATGACCATCACTAATCACCAAGATTGCATCCACGGGAAGAATTATTGGACTCTCCACCTGACTCCACATGCAAGAGGAGACAGCCATGCATGGTGGTACACTCATTTTTGCATGATTGAAAGCAACATTTGGAGTGAAGTTGAAGCAAAGGACAAAGACATTAATCAAAGTGGAGAAAACAACTTACAAGTGGACAACTTTGCTTAAGAATGGGTGGTTCACAGCATTTGGACAGTGGAAATCATGTGGAGCAGCTGTATACTGATTAGGAATCCACTCAGGAAGCCCTGGAAGCAAGGAGACGCAAAGCAGGCCAGGGAACACCCCAGGCCGGCCGGCCTGACCTCCATAAATGCCCCCTGGTGCTCATCTTTCACAGGTACGCAACTCATACAATTTCAAGTCATTGTTCTTCAGTCCTTCCACCTTGAAAATCAGTAGAAGCTCCGAAAAATTTCGAGATTCAAAACCACCTCCAAAAATCTCCAAAAATTCACTACAATTTCTAGTTTGCTCTTCTTTTCGATATATTGTTTTTCCATCGGCAAGAAACCCCCGGTGTGTTGGTTTTTGTGTTTGTGCAGCAAGGCACCATGAGGAGGCAAGTGTTGAACTTCATCACCGAAAAGAGGACAAGGTCGTCGGCATCCGACGCGCCGTCGGCGAGCTCTTCGAGGAGGCACTCCGTTGCGGAGTCACCGCGAAGCATGGAGGAAGACAACCCCGTACAAAGGAGCGACATGCTGCTCCTTGGAGGGATGCAAGACCCAATAAGTACTTCCATGCGGTTTGACCGAACCACGTGGGCGTGCCGGCGCACCACCACCTCCTCCAACTAGACGTTCCACAAGATCAACCGCACCACCGCCATACAAACCCAAAATTTCAGAATATGGGTTTGTCATTTTGTCAAAAGAAGAAGAAGAGAGGCTCAAGAATCTAAAAGGAAGGATGAAGGCAAACACCGACTTTGATGATGATGCACTGCATAAGTTGGGATTCTATGGTGATATTTATGGCCTACTGGACAACCTCGGATGGAGGCAATTTTCCGATGACGTTCCGGTGGATGTGCGTGGAGAAATTGCTTTGGAGATCATGATGACCATGAAGATTGTGACAAGAAAAATTGATGAGCAAAAAGTATCATGCCTTGAATTTAGGTTGAAAAATGAAGAAAAGTCCATCACCTTTGAAGGAATTGGAAGCTTACTTGGTTTCAATAGTGATGCACCGGAAAGAGCCGAAGTCGAAGAAGGAGGGATGGATAGATTTTTGAAGAAAATTGCAAAGAATGACAACCGCCAAAGGAAGAACATAAGCAATGTCATAATTCAAATGTTTCATTCTTGGATGTGCAAGAGAATCTTTGGAAGGATGAGAGAGTCCAAAGTAACCGACATGGAGTTAAATTATTTATACTCCGCGTTGATGAAAAAGCAAGCAATAGATCCTACCTACATCATGATTATAGGTGGGTATGTGAAGCTACATCCAGCTCCGGAGAGATCGGCTTGGGTTATTATCTCTCCATGATAGCAATTGCATTGAACCCAAGATTGGAGACAAATTCGGCATTCTTCATGAAAGGGACCGATTTTGGAATTGAAGCTATGAGGCAAGTGCATTACATCAGAGGAGATGAGAAGAATGTCTACAAAATTGCAAATACAAATATTTATCTCCCCGATGCAAGATTGAAGTTATTTACAAGAGAAAGAGTTGATTGGCGGGACGAGAAGATTTTGGTCAAAACTAAAAAGAATAAAAGAGGGAAGCATATTGCAGTGTCATCGGCACCAGTTGAAGAAGAGGTGGGAGAGGAATTGCCACCGGCTAGTTCCTCCTATTGGACAACGGAATTTCAAAATGCACCAAGTGGACAAGGACCTCCGGAAGGATGGGGGCAACAATGGGGACATGCACCAGCTCAAGCATGGGGGTATGGAGCGTCGGTGCCACGATCGATGTATCCACCGCCGCCTACATATAGTAGTTATGGCTACCCACCACCGCCACATCAAGGAGTGTTCCCGGATCCATCCTTTGGAGCTCAATTTGCACATCTCCAACAACCGGAAAGAAGCATGAGGACGATTGGAGCCTACGCCGATAGAAACATGGAAGACATTAATGCTATCCGGAGGCATACGGACCGGCTAGAAGATGGAACCGCGGGGATTGCATACCAATAGGGACTTCTAGCATTGGCGCCACCGGAACATTTTGATGGAGGAGCTTCTCAAGTGTACTATGACCAAGGATATAATGCGAGACCGCCACCAAGTCAAGAGGAGTAACCGACAAAGACCAAGAATAATTTGCTCGCACGTGTGGTTTGAGTTTTCTCCTTTCTTTTATTTATTTTCAGCGTGTGTGCAAGCTTGTGTGCGTGGCAATTTTCTGTTTTTATTTATTTTCAGCATGGCTGTTAGTATGTGCTTTTGTTTATCATCACCATGATCATTATAAATATCACCGATGCTATCTTGACATGATTACTAGTGATGATAGAAAGTTTGTGCCATGTTGAAATATGATGATCGTTGCCGCTTTGTCTATTTTTGCGCTTGGCTTATGCATGATTGGACTAATGCTCTCCCCAATACGATCTGAAATTTATCTAAATACCGACTCAATCTTTTGTGGAGGTTATGATAATTTTAGACCCATATTTATTTACTCTTGCTCTCTCTTTTAAACTTGTCAAGGGATGTTTAATTGCTGAAATTAATTATGCTAGCCTTGTCTTTAATACCTTTTGCAATTGCTCTACCTATCCAAAGCCTAAATGCTATATCATGATGAACCGTAGTATAAGAATTATTTTCAAGTGAGTTGATTCAGGATTTATCTTCTCTGGTTCGAGACTAAGAAGCTGACCATTTCTTTTTGCGTACCTTCTTTTTGCTAGCCTATCTATCCATGCATTGTCAATTTCTACACCAGAAACTTCACAAACTTCGCTGGATATCCACCCTAAACCTAAATTATCTTTTTAAGAAATACCTCCTTGACCACAAACCAATTTGAGTATGGATCATTATCTTGAGGAAATTCCAAAGGATCAAGAGCTTGATATAAATAACATCTATTTGGGAGGCATCAAAGAGTGCGTACATGAAAAGTTAGAAGAAGCGGAGATCCACAATGAGTGGGTTGGCCGGTCTCAATACCATGAGCCGACCGACCTATCCCTTATCCTCCTTCAATGGCTTCAATATTCAATGAGAAGATACTCCCTAAAGATTCCAACCGTTTTCCAAAAGATTGAGATGGATACTTACTCTAGCATTAGTCACCACTTCTTTGCTCGAGGACGAGCAATCGTTTAAGCATGGGGGGAGGCTGAGTAAGTATTAATGTTGTTAGAAGTTCTAAGGAGCATAAAGAAAAAAATATAATAATAAAAGAAAATAAAAAACATATATGGGTTGAAAAAGAAAGAAAAGAAAAGAAAAAATATGAGAATAAATGCTCCTTAGTTCTTTTTGCTTCGTTAAAATCCATAGTGCCTTAAAGATTATTCCATACTCAAATATTCTAACCATGTGCAATCCGATAACGAGGACATCATTTGTGCCTCGGGATCACCCTTTGCCATTTGCACATGTCCACTATCTAAAAAGCGTGTGTTCCACGTGTGTGTTCCATTTTCCCCCTCTCCACAAAATCAATTATTTTTCATGGTCTTTTTGACGAGTCTCGGTAAATCCATGAGAAGGATTTCTTGTTTTGTATCTTGATTATAATGTCTTTTGTTAGGACTAACCTTTCTCATAGCTCCAGATAAAGCCTTACACATATATGAGAGAAAGGGAGGTGTGAGTTCTAACAAAGTTCGAGAGACAAGATGAGCTGAGAGTTTCCATGAGCAATTGCATTGAGGTTTAAATTATTGACTTTGGATTAGTGATACTTTTGAAACTTACTTCTTAATTCTCGAGGCTTGTTTAAGTTAGAGAGCATGTGTTTAAATTCTTTGTGGGGAATATTTAATTCATATCTACCCTCCCTACTAGAAAGAGTTGGATACAACTTGAAAAAATAATCGCAAAATATTTTGAGGGCATTATGTTTTGTCATGTATGATCAAGTGCAGGAATTGGACACCGAAAGGCAATGCTGATTTTTGTTGAATACTTACGCGAGGACGAGCAAGGTTTAAGCATGGGGGGGATTGTTGACGCTCCTTAGCGACAAACTTTTACCCTTGTTTATCCTCAATAATGACATGAATTTGATATCTAAACTATTGATTATACTCTATAACCGGGACATTTTCGCATATGCATGTGTTTTTGGAGGAAATGTGTTCACGCAGGTTTTTGAGCTAAATTGGAGCACATATGGACAAGGCTTGAGACCAAGGACGATACGATGAAAGATGAAAGCCAGAGGCCAAAAGAACAGGGCAAGCCGGCCCGCCCTACATGGCTTAGGCCGGCCGGCCTAGGTGGTTTCGAGCTCCGTTCGTGCTCAACTTTGGTGAACCGACCTCCAAGAGTATTTGAAAGGAAGGTGCTTCAAGATAATGTCAAGAAACTTCGGGTTCAAGGCATTTCAACTGGAGAATTTGGAAGTTTATCACTTTCCATTCTCATCTCAAAGATATCCTGAAGTAAACGACGTCCAAAGGCCCACATGCATAGGTGGAATAACTACTGAAGCTTCCAGAAGACTTGATGAGAAAGATGAAGACGAGACGGCCAAGGAAGGACCCAGGCAGGCCGGCCTGGACCCACCTGAGACGGCCAGCCCAGCCCCTTCCTGCACCGCCTCGCCTCCTCCTTCGACCTAGGGCTTCCTTAGGGTATAAATAGCCCCTATACCCTCGAGCCACGCATCATTGAGTTCATCATTCGCCGCCGAGGAGCAGAGAAGCTAGAGGGACACCTTTCAGAGAGCTGAGGGTCGTGCAAGTTGTCTAGGGTTCTTCCCTAGCCGACGTGGGAACCCTGCGAGGAAGACCACGTCGGAGTTCTGGAGCTAGGATCATCAAGATCAAGGTAGGATCCCGGTGGTGATCTTGTGATGTACTTACATTCATGGTGAAGTTACATGTGCTTCCGAATTTCTAGCGATCAAGTGCCTCTTCTTCGATTTCGTTCTTGCTTGGATTTGCTTCTTCTTCAATCTATTCTCGAGATAGATTGCTTGGGGTGTTCTTGTAGCCATGGTGGCTAGGGGTTCATACCGGATCTACCAAATGGTTCGACACGTTCACTTGTGAACGTGCCCTTAAGTTACCTACGCTGAAAGGGAGCATCGTGACAGGGTGTGATCCCGTGTAAGGTGAGGCTTTCGGGAGTTTGATCGGAGGTCACGATTTAAAGATGCTTTTATTGAGATTCACATCTATCTTACTTCACTCAATTTGGCTCGAAGCTACAACATATGCATGATCTAGGCGATCTAGATTGGTTATCTCTAACTTTCTCTTGCTACCTCCGGAGTTTGATTAGATCTATTAACTATTTGTAACCCCTCTTCAAGATAAAAGGCTTTCAATGCTAGTTGGATTGTTTCTTATATCTTTAGTTCCGCGGATTGATAAACCTTGGGGGAATACTTTGAGGGAAAAGCTACAACTGATTCGTGCGCTTGCGGTTCACGATTGGCATGCTTAAGAGCCGTCAACAATCACTAAAAGAAAATGTTGGACTCTAGGTCACAAGTTGTAGGATAATCTCCCCCTTAACAGGTGCATCATGTATTTGAATTCCATGTCACAAGCACTTAATCAATTCAATGAGATTGGGAGTTTATCTTACAATTTGGTCCCGGCACATAAATAATTTGCATTTATTGAAATAGTGCTAAGAATACTTACTACCACAAAGATAGTATATGAAATTATATGCCATGGAAGTGCTGAGGGAATTTCTTGTAATATTCCAACTTAGATGAAACCTGACAAACATGGATTAAACCCCCTGCTAGAACTTCTGGTACTGTTTGCTAGAACTTCCGACCCCTGCCCGAGCCTGCCGGACCTTCCAGGGTGGAAGATCCGGAGCAGGCCAGAACTTGGTGCTCAAGGGGGCCGAACCGGTCAGACCCGTTTCCCCAGTCAGCTTCTTATAATTGGATTTCTGCCTTTATTTGCTCCGAGAAATTTTTTATTTATTGATTACATATTTTCCTGCACTTCAAAGTAATATGCTTTACAAGAGAGCCATTAAAAGCATCATATGGCATAAGAACACATATAGCAACAATAAAGTTCTTAGTCACTACCAAATGCTCATACACATAAGTCATGAGGCACTTGTATCCACAGAGGATTATATGACTAAGACAGCAAGTTAGCACATGTTACCGAGATGTCATTGGATAAATAGTGTTAGAAGTTGAAGCTTGATACTTGACGATTTTTGTTGTAAAGACTCATCATTTGCATTTGTCAAGCTTCCAATGCATCTCACTGTTTCGGCAGGTCTAGCAAGCTGCTTTTGGTACCCAAGCCATGTTGGGTCCTTCAAGGTTAGTCACAAGATGCTTAGGTATCCAAATCGCCCTTATGCTAGTTCGAGGTGAATTAATCACTCTAGTAGCATAAGTAGCTTTGTCCCTCCTAAGCTCAGCATAATTATAATGAACAAGATTTGAATTAGGAGCATCACCATTTGGACAATCCTTACCCATGTGTCCCTTTGAATGACAAACGTAGCAAATGCGGCTTTTGATCTTGCTTGGTGATGCACTGCTCTTTTTCTTGATCACTTGTTTCTTGCTAGGCTCTCTCTTTACAGACTTGGCTTGATCACTCTTCTTGTGGGGCTGATGCACTGCCTCAGCCAGAACCGGTTTCACTGGTTCCTGGAACCGATTATACTGGTTTTGCACAGGCAGCGCCTCCATCTGCAGTGAACAGGCATCAATCAAGTGTCCAACTTCTTT
This sequence comes from Alloteropsis semialata, assembly GCA_004135705.1. Classification (NCBI taxonomy): domain Eukaryota; kingdom Viridiplantae; phylum Streptophyta; class Magnoliopsida; order Poales; family Poaceae; genus Alloteropsis; species Alloteropsis semialata. The sequence continues at coordinate 47,457,874 of CM014270.1, read as the reverse complement.
GCATTTGTAGCATGGCCTTTTCTTGGATCCTCTATGCTTCTTTGCCTTGCTTTTATGCTTGATGGAGCACATGGATGCATAATGCCCCATGTTTGAACATTTGAAGCATTGTATGTGATCAAGCTCTTTCTTCTTCTTTTCTTGAGTCTTGTCCTTATTGACTTGCTTGTCATGCTGAGGGATTAAGCCAGTGACCATTGATCCCTCCTGAAGGTTATTCACCATGTTTTCACGGTTATCTTGAGAATGTTGCACTTGGCCCTTTCCCTTAAGCTTAACCAAGGCATTCTTAATCTTTTCATCCTCTTGCTTGATATCTTCTATTTCTTCAGCAAGGAGATCATCACAAGACTCTACAATAACATGCTCAACACAAGATTTGGTTGCCTCCGAGCAACAACATTTTTCACATAATAAAGTAGAATCCATGTGAGAGCATGTGCATGTGTGTGTACGAGGCTCAAGATATTTTACTGATGTAACCATGACCTCATGAGCTGTTTCTAGCAAAGTATATGAGTCAGCAAGCAACTCATAGGAATATTCAAGTTCCTTATGAGTGCCTTGCAATTTCATATGCTCACTAGTGAGCTTCTCAAGTAGAGCACTAAGCACTTGTTTGTCTTGTTCTAAGGATGCTACACAAGTAGATAAGTCAGTAGCACAAGCATAATCCTTCAACAAGATTTTATACTTATTGACCAAGGAGGCATGTGAACACTTGAGTTTTTCAAGCTCTTAAGTTAAAGTCTTGATGGTTCCAACTCTATGAAATTCATCTCTCTTGGTCTTCTTCTTACTGCAAGCCATCAGACACTTGCATCCCTCATCATTGGATAATGAGGAACTAGAAGTAGATGGTGCGACGCTCGCAGCTTGAGTGTCTTGAGCACACTTGGGACCAGCTCCTCTGCTAGAACCGGTCAAACCGGTTCCACCGGTTTCTGCAGAGAAACTAGGTTTTTGCTATTTTTGCTCAGCAGTTCTTCAACTGGAACCACTTGGCCCATAAAGCTTCTTTCTGAAGACTCTGAGCATTCCTCAATTGGCTTCTCTTCTTGAACAACATATTTGGCTTTATTGCACACATTTGTGATCAATTTCCAATTGAGATGTGCATCTGTTGTAAACTCTTCATCTAATAAGTCCTGCATGTCATGACTCAAAGCTCTGTACAAGTAGTTAGTAACTTGAGAGTTGAGTTGCCAGCTTTCCAACTCCTCAAAAGATAAAGTTGACATGTCAACATTGAACCAATCATGATGAAGAGATAGAATGCTTGCAACTACAACCTGCTCAGCAAGTGGACTCATGGTCCTAAAAACATTTAAAGCATGAGCAGACCAACATATGTAGTTTGAGCCATCGAGAGCGAGTAGCTCAAGCGGTACCTCACATGTAGTGGACATCTTTTCTCTTGGCGGTTAAGCTTGAATGTGAGTCCTTGCTCTGATACCAATTGTAAGGACCTTGATGTCGCCTAGAGGGGGTGAATAGGCGAATCTACAATTTACAAAAACTAATTCCTGCTGTCAGCACACAAACCGATAAAATCGGTTTGCCAAATCTGTAAAACTTGTTTGATATAGAGTACACTAAAAAATCAGGAAATGCCCCTCTACGAATTCTAGCACAAACCACAGATGGTGTGAAGCTTCCATAGATGTTTCCAGGTGTTCCAATGGAGCTCCTGCACACAACTCAAGCACACCAAAGTAGATAGAAGTGGAAGCATAAGTAATTTGCTAGAATTGACAAAGTGAGGAAAATTCAAACCAAGACACAAGGAGCTGTTTTAACGAAGTTCGAATTCACTGCACCAAGCAGCCACCAAGGCACAGTGAATCCTACTCTCCGTTGAGAAAGCTTATGTGACCACATTAGGTCAAGCTATTTTCTCCTTTCATTAAGGGACCTCTTTCCTTGCGTGGGTGAGGTGGAACCTTCACAAACGATCCCGTGGCTCACCACACACTTCGGTAGCTCACCAGGCGACGCCTAGCCATCTAGGAGGACGAATCTCCAAGAGTAACAAATGCTCCACGAGTTGCTTGACTCAACCACAAGTGCTCAAGGATTAGGATTGCTCTCCAATGCTCACACACAAGTCACTCTCTCAACCCAACTCAAAGGATTCAAGCTATAAACTCAAGTCTCACTTAGAGAGGTTGGGCAGAGCTCAGCTGGCCTCAAGTATGTGTCACACACGAGCAGAACCAGCAGCCCCTCCAAGAGGAGCTCATGGGTATAAATACCCATCTCTCCAAAAGCTAGCTGTTATTCTATCAGTGAAAATTGGTTCCACCGGTTTGCAAAATCGGTTTCACCAGAATTCAAACGAACTAGCCGTTAGACGCTCAAGGCCAGAAAACCAGATCCACCGGTTCCTAAAACTGGTTTCACGGTTTTGCCAGAGAACCCCCACTAAGTTAGAAACTCTCATGG
>CM014270.1:47394752-47438517 GCA_004135705.1 Alloteropsis semialata | reverse complement strand
CCGAAGTACCCGGAGTAGGGATTGGCCGGCGCATTGGGGCCGCCGCTGCCCGCAGCTGCGCTACTGGAGGCAGGGCCGTAATTGTTGACGTCGAAAGCGGGGAACCCATGTGGCGGCGGTGGCATGGCTCCGGCTGCCGGTGCTTGGCTCGGCCCACTGAAGGAGGGGTAGTAGCCGGCCGTGAACCAGGGGTCCGGCGGGGGGTAGTTGCCGCGGCCGTCATCCCCTCCACCGGGCATGGCAGCACGCTGGGAAGGGTTGCGAACAGTGGGACGGTAGGAGGAATGGATGGTGTCGGGCGGATGAGGTTCAAGGCCGGAGGGGCGCAGCCAGCTGGGGGGAGCACAAGGAGGCCAAGGTAACCGGAGGGGAGCCTGCAACGAGACGGCAGGCCGAGGCAAAGGTCTTGACAGTGGAAACAGGGAAGGGGAGGGCGGCCACTGACATGGGTTGGACGGGCCGACGCCGGATCCAGCTAAATGGAGTCCCGCGCCGTGCTGCTGTGGACGGAAGGTGGCCGGCGGGCACACCGGAGGAAGGCAGGCGGCGGGGGTTGCGGCGGAGGGGGGGCCGTTTCCCGGCGCGGCGGAGGTGGGGCCGAACACGGCCCGGCGGGCACACCCGGCGTAGGGGGGGCCGAACACGGCCCGGCGGCGGCGGCGGCGGAATGCGGCGGCGCGTGTAGGGGCGGCGGCGCGTGGGGGAGAAGCCGGATGCGGCTTGCAGGGGGGACGCGGGCGCATCTTTGCGCTGGCACAGGCAGCCGGGGGCACATGTATATGGTGGTAGCTTCAATGAAGGCTCCACATGTATATTTTTATATTTACATAAGTTTTTTTATCATTTTGTACCTCAAAAACACTTAATAATGTTGATTTAATAATTTTATTACAAATAAACCAAAAAACAATAGTAGGGGCGGCTGTATCAGAAACCGCCCTTACTATTTATTCTGTAAGGGCGGTTTATATCACCAGCCGCCCCTACTGTGGCCCTCTGGTATATAAGGCAGCCGCGCGTCGAGGGCGAAAATTGGCTAAGTCCTGGGCGCGTTTTCTCCCTCGCGACGCCGTCAGGCTGCCGAAATTTCCCCCCGGCCGCGCGCCTCCACCGTAGCTGCGCGCCGCCGTCGCCGTAGCTGCCCCCCTCGCCCTCTAGCGCGGTCGTCGAGCCCGCGGGGAGATCCGTTTCATCCCCGTCTTCCTCGACGCCTCGCCGGACCCGTCTAGACGCCGGTGGCCGCCTCGCCGGAACCCTAACTCCGCCGCGACGCCGCCGCCTCTGCGCGCCGTCGTCGCCTTGAGCTCGCCGCGGTTAGGGTTTGAGGCACCATCTCCCTGGCCCCATCTCCGACACCTCCTTCCTCCGCCCGTCGCCCCTCCACGCCGGCCGCTCCTCGTCGCGCGCGCGCCCCTCTAGACACCGACGGCCGGGAGCTCGCCCCTCTGGACAGCGAGGGCCGGGAGCGCGCCGCCGTCGACTTGAGCTCGCCCGGATTTGCCGTCGCCTTGAGGTCGAGCTCACCCGGATCCGCTGAGGCCCTCGAGCTCCACCGCCTCCTTCCCCACCTCCGTCCTCCGGCCACCACGCCGGAGCTCCGCCGCGGCTACGTTCCCCTACTCATTCGTCCCCGGCTCTTCTTCCTCCAGGAGGTCTGTGATGCTCTACTGCTCTAGTTCATGATGCTCTGTGATGCTTTACCACTGGTGAATTTTGGATGAAAACTGCTGCCAATGATGTTCTGTGAGTGTTCTTTTGACTGAGCAATGCCACTGCCAATGAAGGTTTTGAGGAATTAATTTCCAATTTTTAACTGAGCACTATGATGCCACTGCCTATGATGCTCTGTGATGCTGCCTGTGATGCCACTGCCACTGCCACTGCCTATGATGCTCTGTGATGCTGCCTGTGATACTTTTGGAAAAAAGATTGTTTTTTGACTGAGCAATGCCACTGCCAATGAAGGTTTTGAGGAATGTCTTTCCAATTTTTTTCTTTGAACTATGATGCCACTGCCTATAATTTTTTTGACAAGTATAATTTTTTACTTTGCACTATGATGCCACTGCCTATGATGTCCCATAATCAAATTGTATGTATTTTTAAAACTATATACCAACTGGATATTAAAAATGTGTCATCTCGGTACCTAAACGTTATTTGGGTCTCAAATCAGTCCATTACGGGTTCAACTAGCTGATTAGCGGCCGCATGGCCAACACAGCTGCACTGTGTCAAATATTAAGTACTAGGGCCTGTTTAGTTGCTCAACTTTGGGTGCAGAATTTGTGTCAACCAACAAGTGTTGTAGGCTGGAATTTGTGTCAACCAACAAATGCCTTTGGGCAATCTGTTCTCTTAGTCGAGTGAGAGAAACTAGGAACACTTAGGCATTGTGTAATGTTACCGATGACTTTGATGTAAACATGACTCTGGCTATGCCTCTGGATATCATTGCTCTGTGTGAAACACTTGTGCAATATGTGAAACAATTATTGTTCAGAGTTATGCATTTTTCTCTATCAGCATTTTTTGTCTATTCTCTCTGTCAGCGTTTTGTTAAAATAATCCTATGATTATTTTGATCTCTAGAACTCCAGTCCTTTTATATGTTGCAGTCCATGAGTGGTTGCAGTGCTATTTTACTGTAGGGAAAATGTTAGCATATCAGCAATTTGACAAATTATATCCCCAATCTGGCAGTGCTATTTTAGTTTCTGAATGTGAACTAGTTGATGTTGTGATCTACCTGATACCTGAATTGTGGAACTGAAGCCATGTTACTGACTTTTTACTCATTTGTGAACTTGTGCTGAGGCAGTGGCATGTGCAATGATGTGAACTTTTTATTCACTTGTGAACTTGTGCTGAGGCAGTGGCATGTGCTATGATGTGAATCTTTTTATGCTGAGGCAGCGGCGATGATGATGAGATGCCCCATATATACTTGAGTGGCTAAACTAGGATGGCTTGTATACCATATATACAAGCAACCAGTTTAGACGCGATTTGATAAGAATTGGGCACTTCTGAGCCAAATATTTAAATGATATATGACATATGACATTTTGAGAACAATTGGGGAAAATTTGAAGGCCGATGATGCAATCTTTTAATGGAGGTGGCTGCCTTTGTAGAATAGTAGTAGTAGAGAGTTGTTTCTCAAGGCAGTCATGAAACCATGGCTGACGTCCATTCCTAGCAACTTCCTAATAAGCTGATGGCTAGGAAGGACGTCTACCATGGTTCCATGCCTGTCTTGATCATGGTTCTTGTTTCTAGTTGCATTGGCAGCCACCAATGACCTATATTGATGATTACCCATATGTTAATCAATAGCTGAGGCCAATGATGTTTTTTTTGCCTACTTTTATAGCAATATCTTTTTTTTGCTCGATGATACAAAAGGGTGTAGTGAGACAACAGGACAGCCAAGTAGGAGCAATCCTGACAGTCTATGATCCATGATCACCAAAGAGTGCCTGATGGCTATTTATAGCAGGAGCCCGCTAATTTGAGAGCAACCGACAACTTGGTTTTCTAGGTATTGCTTTTTTATTACAGATATATATATATATATATATACCTTTGGTGAGTCGAAAGCGTGTAGGAGACCTCCTGGTGTATCTAAAATACCCTTTGTTTCTTCTGTTAGTACAAATCGCAAAATGTCACCGACAAGAAAAGGTGCAACCCCAAGCCCTGAGCACGGGAAAACCTTTGAAGAGGGAGAACCACATGTCATGAGTCAGGAAGAGTTAGCCAAAGATATAGAAGGGTTGCTTAGTCAGAATTTGTTCGAAGATGAAGTAGAAGAGGGAAGACCAGGAGAAAAAGATGGTGATGATGACGACGACGAAGATGATGATGATGATGACGATGACGATGATGATGATGGGGGATATGTATCTCCCGATGATCCTCACCCATTTTTACCGAGGCATAGGCCAACGGAAGATGAGCTGGACAAGGATTTCGACCCTAATGACGAGGTAGAGACTAAGCCTTATGTAAGGAATATTTGGTAACACTTTTATCGTGTTACAATAACTAACACTTTGGCCTCTTGTGTATATAGGCCACTCCTGAAACTCCTCCTCGTCCGAAAAGACAATGCCGACGTCCGCGACGTCTTGACGGAGAAGATACACCACAGGAACAAAGAGCAGAGGCAGCCGCCACAGAGTTGGACGTTGCCGCCTCTGCACCACAACCTCAGGCCACAAACTCGGAGCCAAAGCCAAAGAAGAAAAGGGGGGTTAGAAAACCAAACCAATATCCTGAGCACAAGATATATGTGATAACAGAGGTGGGGCCACAAGGGGACATCCGTCAGCCAACTGAAGTAAGATCAAAATTTCGTAATGCAGTAGACGCCCTTGTAAGAGATAAGGTGAACCCAGTTGTCAAATCATGGAAAACAGTATCAAAGGGAGGACCTGTGGGAGAAGTTAAAGAAAAATTTCATCTTTCCAGCCGATAACCAGGCAGCAGCGGAACATGAAGCGTACAAGATGATGGGGGAGGCATTCCGACGATGGAAGTCGGATCTCAACACGAACTATATCCAAAAGGGCCTCACTCCCTTCCAGAAATATGGAAATATAACCATTGGTCAATGGGAGGACCTTGTGGCTCAAAAGACCTCAGATGAAGCAAAGCGCACTAGTGCCCTTAACACCGAGATAGCGAAGAGGAACCAACACCGCCCTCGTCTAGGCCCCGGTGGCTACTTTGCCAAGGAAGGGGTTTTCCAGAAGATGGATGAACAGGCCACCGCAGCCGGGCTTAAGGTGGAAAAATTGAATAAACGGTCAAGGAATTGGGTATTTGCAAGGAGTACCGAAAAGTCCGGTGCCAGCCTTAAGTTTGATAACCCCGAGACCGAACAGGTAGTATCATCGATGTTGAAATACGCTGAAGACAAGGAGCAGGGCTCATTCAAACCGTCCAGAGAGAGGGACGAGCTTAGCCTAGCCTTGGGAACCGCCGAGCACGCAGGCCGCACCAGGGGGCTAGGAAAAAGGACAACCTGGAAGTATGGGTTCGAAGAGGACAGACCAATGTACAAGAAACATGGTAGGGACCGAGCGTCCGATCTTGAAAAGACAGTGAATGCTCTGGTAGCTAAGGCTCTCGAGGAGCAAATACTGTCTACGGAGCTGCGGAGGATAGTGGAGCCGCCAGGGCAACTTGCAGTACTCGGGAGCCCTCCGGAGGTCCCTAGCAGCCAAGGTTCCACTTCAGGAACAACCCCGGTCGATCGCATACGAGAACCAACTACCTGCAACTTGTTGGTTGTGATGGGAAGAACCGGGAGCTATACGCCAGAGGTCGCAAAGGGTGTGGCACATCCTCCTGGTGGCTTATGGCACAATCAAAAGGTCCATCCAGACTACACTAGGGTCGAGGTGCATAGCGTGGATCCCAAGTATGTGGATTACATGATAGACTACCCAACTCCCGAGGGAGTGAACCAACTTGGAGATACAGTGGGGCAGTTCATCCTCTGGCACAAAAGGGACATCGTGTTGACTGGTTATTCACCACCTCCGCCAGATCAACGTCTGGCCTCAGTTCTTGAACTTCAGGAAGGAGAAGTGTCACCGACCCGAGGCGGCAATGTGCTTGAGGAAGGAGAGATGCCACACTCTTCTCCGCATGTGGCTGATGAGGCACAAACTTCTTCACCTCGCAAGGAGCCAATGCCTTGTGAAGAAGAAGTGCCTCCGAAAGAACTGCCTTGTGATGGCCAAGTGCCTCTTGATGACCAAGTGCCTCCGGGGCGACTACCTCCGGAGGAACTGCCTCGTGATGACCAAGTGCCTTCGGGGGAACTGCCTCGTGATGAACAAGGGCATACAGGAGAAGTTGTTGCAGAAGAGGATATTTGGGAGGAGACAGAGCTTAGAAAAAAGTATCCAGTCAAAATAAGGCCATGCTATAGGGATGTTAAAGGCGCCAAGTCGACGACTCTGTGGTACTCCCATGAACAGTTCAGGCCTGAGAACCAAGTCAAAGAAGTACCAGCAGCGGTTGGGACGAGTAATCGCCAACCGGCAAAGAAGTATCCAAATGTTGACAATGTCAAATGGACAAAGAAAGTCCCCAAAGAATATCAAAGAGGCTGCTCCTTCCTACCAAACGCTATCATTCAAGACCTACCACTTGGAATGAAAAAGTTCCATGATTGGTACTTGCATGCTACAGCGCATAAAGGGATCGATTTCATATCAGCAACCTATCCTCCCGGTACATTCGGAGGCTTCGCGGGGACTATTGGTTGTGGCTTCAACGACATCCAGACAATGTATCACCTTGGATCTATGGACGCGAATCTAGTTGACATGTGGTGCCTGTAAGCCCTTTTCCCTCTTCATATTGTATGATTGCAATATTTCGATATTGTTGCAACTAATGCAAGCCGTGATTCGCAGGTACCAAGCTCACCTTGCAAAACAACTTCCAAGTGTGAAAGTTGGGTACATAGATCCTCAAGTAATATCACAGTCCCTGTTTATATATCCCAAGGGATGGGCACTGGATGGCAAAGAGTTAGCAGATGGAAAGACCACTCAGGAAAAAGAGAAAATCCGGCAGAAGGCACTCAGGGAGGCGGCATGTGTTTCAAAAATCTCCAACATAACAAAACAATATGGCTACCATACCACTTTGGGTAAGTTCAACTATATACATAGTTTTTTTATAATACATATTATATGGAAATGAACTAATCGGTTTTCTATGATTGAATTCATGCAGTAACCATTGGATTGCTATAGCCGTTGATCTCAGTCACAGCATGGCGTGGGTCTGTGACTCAGCCGACTTCGACGTGGCGACATACAAAGACTTCATAGCGATTCTTAAGACGTATATCATACTATCCTGTTATATATTTATACATAACCTTCTAACCTCCACCTTTTGATACTAACAAGCTGCTTTTGCGAAATCGTTTCGAACAGGGCGTTCAGGCACTACGTTAAGGAACATAAAGGGATACACCATCCAGAGAGGAAGGATGTCCTTTGTGTCAAAACAAAAGTTTGTGTAAGTATGACCTACTATAATACTGCATTACGAAAATGCTGTTATATGAATTTGCTAATAACACATGTATATGTGATACACACAGTGTCCCAAGCAGAGGCCCGGAAGCGTACATTGTGGATATTATGTGTGTAGTCTGATTAGTAACACCAATATCTACCGGAGACACCCAGCCGATGTAAATGCTCAGCCCTCTATCTACATGCACTCTCTCTCTCTAAATTTGCTCACAAACTTCATATGCTCACTATCTTTTTATATATATATATATGCTCATTTTGTAGTTTCCAGAAGAGGCAGGTACAGGTAGGCATAGGGACCCTGTTGAAGATGACAAGCTCTTGGAAATCGTCGGCGATCTTTGTAATTTCATATTGGATGAAATTATAAGCAGCAGAGGCGCATTCCATGACCATGCATCCGAGTTGGCGAGAAATCCAAAGTTTCAACATCTTCGTGAGTGGGAAAGGCTAGGCTTGGGAAGGTGAACTTTGAGGAATTGTGAATTATTGAACTTGTGACTTTGTGTAATATTGAACTTTGAGACCTTGTGATTATATGTATGTGAATGATCATGTGAATTATTGGACTTTGAATTATATATATGTATGTGAATTATTGGACTTTGAGTTATGTGAATTATATATATTCTGTGGATTATATTATATTCTGTGGATTATATTATATATTTCTGATTTACTTTTTTTTTGGCTGGGAACTGAGATTAGGGGCGGGTAAATAACCAGCCGCCCCTACAGATAACATTGCAGGGGCGGCTATGTCTCCAGCCGCCCTTAATGTTTATGAGCAGCAAGGGCGGCTGGAAATGCGACCGCCCTTAATGTTTATTCGCAGTAAGGGCGGTTTTAACTAAAACCGCCCTTATTGATTTATCAGTAAGGGCGGCTGGTTTCCAGCCGCCCTTACAGTTCTTACCACTGTAAGAACGGTTGATTAAGGGCGGCTCGTAAAACCGCCCCTACAGAGGCTTACGAGCCGCCCCTACTAAAACTTTCTGTAGTAGTGTACTGAATACAAAAAGAACTGAGTCAGTAGATCGAGCATGCATGTTCATACCAGCCAGTAGAAAAAAAGCATGCATGATATCAGCCAGTAGAAAAAAAAGGGAATGGAACGATGTGGGACCCAGACCACTGGACAACAACGAATCGTTGTTTGGATCAATCACTTCCTGACATACTTGCCTTTTTTTTTTTCCTATGCATCGACTCACTGCTGGAGATGGCCTTGGATGCACCCATTATGCATAAAGTTTATGCATTGGGCCACGTGCACAGAGAGAAGAAATGAACTGACACGGTTCTCAAGGTGAAAACTTTATGCAAAAGGTGGTGCATCTAAACACGCCCACAATCTGAAGGCAAAGTTGGTGTTTTTCATTGTTCTTTTAGCACTCACCTGCATTTTTTATGCCACTTTCTTTTGAATATTTCTAGGCCCCGGAGAGAATTCCGGAGTTACCTTAATTGACAGATAAATGGCGGTGATTTGTGTTTTCATTTTCAATAAAACGGGAGAGGGATGTGGTGAGATTGGCTATATCATCAACCAAACTTTGCTTCCTAAAGTTTGAACTACATACATTAATTATGTGTTTTAGTCCTTTGCTCATGCTTGTGTATCTCAATGTGGCTCATGTTGCTAAGGTCAGGTAGACTGTAATGTCTGGTGTTTTCAGATGAATTATTTGAAGTATTGATAATTTGTTTATTCAACTATTCATTTTTATATAAATGTTCATAGTCCTGTGTGCATGCCATGCCACTTTTATTTGGTGGTCTCAATACACCTGTTTTTGTGGTAAATTTTATCGTGTTTATAATTTATTTGGCTCCCGTAGCAACACATGGGCACGATCCTGGTTCTCTGAAAAAGAACAAAAAAAGAAGTGGCGACAGCATTGCACGCTGACATAGCCAATTCTGCTTGAGCATCATGATGAGAATGAACATATTTAGTGGGATCTTGCAGAATTTAAATACATAAGGCACTACTAAAATATTCATCATTTGGCCTTTGTTTTCAGGTTAAGTAACTACCTTGCCGTTTGTTTTATCTGTGATCAGTGGCTATATATATTGACTATTAAGGCATAATTAAGGGGGCTAGTCTTAGTCAGGTAGAACATGAACGCTTGTACAGAGGAAGAACTTACCAGCTGTTACAAGTGGCAATATGATTTCAATATTTTAATTTCAAATAAAGAGCAATATTCATTTGTCATCGAAACATTAGCAGTATTACAGGTAGGTACTGGATGAAATAAATACAGCTGGAACCAGCCCTTATACAGCCTAGTTAGTTCCAGCTCCATCATAACCAAGATTATCTGTCCTTCTCAGCCTCCAAAGCAATCCAAAGAGGGTCAACTAGCTTATATGTCAAAACATTTTCAACGTCCCTCCGATGAACTTTTACAAGATTAACACCACAATGGTGTGCTCTGACAAGATATTTCTTGGCAGCTCTATAGCCATCTACAAAACAAAATCCATCTTTTGACGTGAGATAAACATATATAGCAGCTACCGTCGGCATTGGATTTATCTTCATCATCTCCAGCACACTAGCATTTCCCAGAATATGGAGTGCTAACTCCACTTGATCTTTCTGACCATAAAAGCCCGTCATATCAACCGCCTTCAGATGGAAATGATGCTGTGAAGGAAGGCTCCTTAGCTCACCATGGCACTTGTGATACCGTACCACATTACAGTCCATCCACATCTGTAAAACTTGTCAATATGAGTAACCTACATGAAACTAATACACACTGGCCAAACACTGATAACCTCATATAGGAAAAATCTACATATTACACATGAGTAAACTCCAGCTCATCTAATTTAACCCCGACCTACTCCAAAACACTCAACAGTCAAAACGAGCAAATGCAAACTTGACGACAGTATTTGTGGCAACCTGATTTTTGTTGATGCTTTGATACAGCCAGATTCATGCTAGCACCGTAGCACCAAAAACAGGGTAGTTTGTACCACCTTTCAAACTTGTGAAGGGTGAAAGTCAGGTGGATTAGGGACTCTGTATAAATCAAATGGCCTAAAGAGTGTATAATGTCTACAATTTTTTCTTTGATATATCGGTAGTTAGACAACTAACGTGCTACTCTATAAGCAGCATGTGACACCCCGGTGTCACTAATGTAATTAAGACCTTTAATTAACTTAATTAAACTCATTATGACATGCATCATTTCATAATTGTGGTGTTTGTGCATAATTATGTGTATGTGTTAACTCAGTCAACCGGAATAATCAAAATAGTCAAAATACAAAACTTATACCAAAATATCGCAAATAATGTCAACTACATGTATATGAACTCAAATGAGTATGGAAAGTTCAAACAAAAATTAGAAGATCGATTTTGAACTCATTCGATCGTCATTTCATGTGTTGCGAGTTTTGCTTTTTACCCTTCTCAAGCGGTTAATATCTTTATATTTTTCCTAAACATTTGAAATTCCACCAATATAAAAGTTGGAGTACAAAGTACCCTCTTTACAATGGTGGTGATGTGGATCAAGAAAAACTTGGTTTGGTCATTCAAAATCTTGGCCAAAATCGGGTAAAACTCTGAATTTTCAGCACTTACACGAAATCGGCTGTCTGAAAAACGTGGTTTTTGCCCATTTTCTTCGCCCCGTAACTTTCAAACCGCTCCCCAAAAGGAGTGACACTTTTTGTAAGAGTTGTAGCCTAATGTACCAGCTACAACTTTTGTATTGGACGATCTCGATGTTTATATGTATTTCTTTCTATGCTGAGCTTTTGGAAGTTCCAGTGTCATTTATAGACCCTAAATTCAGTTGTCAAAGCTGTGACTTTATGCATCGTTCGTTTCGCACGAGTTGAGAACGTTTTTTTTTTCTTTTTTGAAAGATGCACGAGTCGAGGTCGTGATGCATGCATGACATGAGATGGGCGTTCGTTATCCGGGCTTGGACGTCGCGAGACAAATGGCATTTGGCCTGCAGAAATCGTCAGCATGGAACGGCGCCAGTGACCGGCAGAGCTATGCTGACCGAGCACACGCGATCCCTTTTCGGTTGGCGCTGTATCTTCTATGGACTATAGTGCGGTACCGAGGGTCAAGCTGCTAATGGTTGGATATCCAGGCCGTAGACGCACCAGACCATCTGCCATGTGGTTTATCTATTAAACTTCACCACGCTGAACCATCTTTCTTGTGAATTGAACTAAACTGGATTTAAAACCAAAACCGTACTGAACTTCTGGTTTCCACCCCATTCCTCTGCTAGTATGCTGTGTGACATCCTGGCCCAAGGCTTAATAGGATTGATAGAATACTCATACCAACAAGTTGCAACTTCTGTTCCGGAAGCTCATCTCGAAAGCACTCTGAGGTTAAGCGCGCTTGGCCTGGAGCAATTTTGGGATGGGTAACCGACCGGGAAGTTCTTCCCAAATNGTTGGCCATATGGCCCGAAGCCCGTGGGCGGCCCATTGGCCCATTTTTTGGCCCCATCCAGACACGGCACGGCACGATGACTTCGGGCCTGGGCCGGCCTGGCCCGATAATAGTGCCGGGCCTGGGCCTTGGCCTCGGCACGTAGTGCCGGCCCAGCCCGGCACGAAAAAGCCGGCACGGGGTAGACACGTGGGCCGGCCCATTGGCACGCGGCCCACCTGGCCCGAGCCCCTGGCTCATATAAGCCGGGAGCCAGCCGCGCCCCCAAACCCTAGGCCATTTCTTTTGGCCTGGCCGCCTCGCCGCCTCCCTCGCTTCGTCTCGCTGACCTCGCCTCCTCCCCACCGCCTACGGCCGGATCCCCGCCGACGGTGGCCTCCTACCACCGTCCACCGCTGGATCTACGCCGGCGTCCACCTCCTCCACTCTTCTGGCCCTCGGATCTTCGCCGCCGTGCCCTCCGTCCGAAACCCTAGCCTGCTTTGGCTTGGGGTTTTGGTCGTGCAAGAGGTGCGACGGACGGATCTACGCCGGCGACCAGCTCCTCGGCACTTCTCACCCCCGGATCTACGCCGTCGGCGACTCCGTCCGAAACCCTAGCCACCTTTGGCTTGGGGCTTTGGTCGTGCGAGTGCCAGTGCCCGTGCCGAGCCTCGACTGCCGGATCTACGGTCTTGCTCTGTTTACTTGACCTTGCTCATGTTCTTGCTCTGGTTCGCTTGATCTTGCACGTCTACGGCCACTCCCCGTCTCCTGCTCGTCGTTCTTGGACATCGACGGCCACTTCGGCGCTCCGGTTTGCAGGTATTGATCTTGCTCTTGCTCTGTTTACTTGATCTTGCTCATGATCTTGCCCGGGTTTACTTGATCTCGCTATGTTATTGCTCTGGTTCACTAGATCTAGCTCTGTTTACTTGATCTTGCTCATGATCTTGCCCGGGTTTACTTGATCTCGCTATGTTATTGCTCTGGTTCACTAGATCTAGCTCTGTTTACTTGTTCTTGCTCATGTTCTTGCCCGGGTTTACTTGATCTTGCTCTTGTTATTGCTCTGGTTAACTTGATCTTGTCCTGTTTTGTTTTTGCAGGTCGCTTGCCGGTGCTTTGCACCGTGCGAGTGCCGCACGCCGTGAGGAACCGGAGGCCTCGATGGATCATTCCTACAACGACGAGTGTAGGATGATGGGGACCTCAGAGGCCGCAGACGACGTGGATCCTTTGGGTGCTCCAGAGCTGTTGGGCAGCAGCTCTGCACCCATCGAGCTTGGTGATGCTGCAGCCGAAGTGCCGCCATCTGGCTCTGGTAGTGCCACTCCACAGAGTGTGAGTGCCGCTCCACAGAGTGTGAGCTCGGGCAAGACTGGGAAGAGGCCTAGGTCTAAATGCTGGAACGACTTTGACGAGATCTGGGAGGTAAAAGCAGGTAAGGAGGTAAGAACTGGTGCCAGATGTAAGCACTGCAAACATCTATACTCTGGCCTATCTACTGGTGGTACTGGTTATTTGCTGAGACATATTCCTAAATGCCCTACTCTGTTAGCTCGCAAAGCAACTGCTCAATCTCAGCTTAAGTTTAATCCTGATGGAAGTGTGCATCTTTGGGAGTATAAACCTGAGGTGGCTCGTGATGAGTTGTGTAGGTTGATTGCTAGGCTTGATCTGCCATTGTCTATTGGTGAAAGTGATGCCTTTTCTGAATATATTAGGAATGCACATAACCCTAAGTTCACCACTGTCTCTAGGCAAACTACTTCTAGAGATTTTGTTAAGATGTTCAATCATCGTCGTGATAAACTTGTTGAAACATTCAAGTCTGTTTCCTCTGTTGCTCTTACATCTGATATCTGGTCTGGAAATGCTAAGGAAGATTACTTAAGTGTTGTTGCTCATTATGTTAATGTTGATTGGCAACTAGAAAAGAGGATCATTGGCTTGCGTTTGATTGATGTTTCTCATAATGCTGATAACATTGCTGAGCGTGTTGCTGCTGTTATTGATGATTATGGTCTTAGTGAAAAGGTTTTTTCTATTACACTTGATAATGCATCTAAAAGCAATGGATAACTTAATGCCTTGTTGTTGCATCAGCGATGCGCTTGTCACATTATTAATCTGATTGTCAAAGCTGGCCTTGATGTTTTCAAACCTTCTCTTTCTGCATTTAGAACTGCAATTTCATTTCTCAATGCATCTAATCAACGCATTGCTGCATACAAGTCTTTTTGCATATCTACTAATGCCACCCCTCGAAAGTTTGGGTTGGACATGGATGTTAGATGGAATTCCACCTATCTAATGCTGAAGCATCTCATGCCTCATAAAGCACCATTCTCTGTTTTTATAACAACTAATCATCCTTTTGTGGATGGAGGTCCACTTCTGACTGACCACCACTGGTATATTGCTGAAAAAATCCTCAGTTTTCTGGAACAATTTTATGTTTCTACTGTTGTTCTTTCTGGTGTTTATTATCCAACTTCTCCTCTGGCTTTACATCATGTTCTTGAAATTGCAACTAATTTGAACACTTTTGAGCATGATCCTGAGTTTGAGGCTGATTTCAGACGTATTGTTGCTCCTATGAAACAGAAATTCCTAGATTATTGGTCTGACATTCCCATGCTTTATTCCTTTGCAATGATAATGGATCCTAGGGCTAAGATGCAAGGTTTTAGCAATTGTCTCCGCTTGTTAGCTCAGCTTAATGGTAAAGATTACTCTTATTACTTATCTGATGTGAGGGATGAATTATCTAACATGTTTTCCAAGTATGAGTCAAAGTTTGGGTCTTTGAGAAGGGCACAAAGGGCTGTCCAGCCAGGCCCTACAGCAGGTAAGAAAACAGCTTGGGGTAAGATCTTTGGTTCTCCTGCTGCTGATTTGTCACAAATGAGTTCTGCTTCCAACCTTGGAAGAAGAACATCAGCTACTGCATTACTTCAAGCTGTGGGTTCTGGTGCATCTATTCCTTCTGCATCTCTTCCTAATGCAACTTCTGAACTAACTACCTACCTGGACAGTGACACTGTCACCCAGTTTGATGATGACTTCGATATCTTGTCCTGGTGGCATGAGCATAAGATTTCCTATCCTGTTCTGTCTATAATGGCTAAAGATGTTATGACTGTACCTGTCTCAACCATTTCTTCTGAGTCTGCATTTAGTACCACAGGCAGGATCATTGAGGAGCGGCGCCGGCGCTTGAGATCAGAGATGGTGGAGATGCTAGCCTTGCTCAAGGATTGGGAGCAAGCTGATGCAAGGCTACAACACAACATTGAAGATCCTGAGTTAGAAGAAGCCTTTGAGAATCTTCCTATTGATTGAGTTTGATTCATGTAATGGTGAATGTATGACAATGATTGTATGAACAATGAACTTTAGAGCTGGCTGCACTCTTTTTTCCTTTGTAGGGTTTTCTCACGAGGTGTGAGTTTTTACCTACAAAGGTTTTTAATGAGGCAGCAAATCAAACAGCTCAACTTAATATTTGAACTAGTTTGCTATTTCTGTTCGTTTTTGTTCACTTTGATCTTTTAACTTGTGATTTGGACTCTCTGGGGTTGATATTTGAACTTGTGATGCAAAGGGGTTTTGAAAGAGGTGTAATCTGAAGTCTGGGCTGATGGCTGGCACGGCACGCTGGGCTCGGCACGGCACGGCGTCGTGCCTCGTGCCGGCACGGCACGGCCAAAAGGCCTACGTGCCGTGCGCGGGCGCCAGGCTCGGCACGTAGTGCCGCCCAGCACGGCACGAAGTGCACATCGTGCCGAACCGTGCCGTGCCACGAGCGTGCCGTGCCGTGTCATGCTGGGCGGCCCAGTTGGCCATCTATACTCGTGACCGCGCGCTCTCGGCCTCTCCGCATCGGCTCATCTATGACGAGAGTGATCGGGATAATGCCGGGGCGTTTCCTTCTTTGCCCATGCCCTGCCCACTGCGAATTACTACTACGTACTAAAGGCAGGGTAGCTACATCACGTGCATGTGCGCACACATGTTATGCGTACATAACAAGTGTACGGAAGTAGGAATCCGTAACGTGACAACCCTTACCTTCTTCTGTTTCGTCCCCCTGATCCATGGCGAGCTGGTATATACACGCATGTGATCCGAGTCAGTTTGCTGTGGTTGAGTTGATCAAGCAGAGCACATCGAGCGTGTTATTTCCATTCTCTCCATCATAGGAAAGCTGACCGCCCTAGTATTCCTCAGATCCAAAATTCACTTCGATCTAAGCGTAGTAACTCAGTTTGTAAGCAACCTTAATAAAGTATACATACCAAATTTGGTGTTATTACAGAGGTCAAGTAGCTACTCCTTGCAATCATAGGGAGGAAGTATAAGCTACTGTTTAATCGTGACCTGGCTGCTAAACGCCACCCTTAATGTCGTGCCACGCATGAATGAAGTGCAAACACACAAGCAACCAAGTGCGTGCGTGGCTTGTGCGTGGCTCTCTAGTAAGCTCCAGCGCCACCCACGTCTCTGCTAATGAAATCATGGGGTGCATGCTCAATCGATCGCTACCTGCAAATCATTCCCCAAGAGCGAGCTCGCTGCTGGGATATGGAGGCCATTAAGGCCCTGTTTAGTTCACGCACTGTGCATAACGTTTTGCATAACGCACGTTTTTTAATGTATTTTTTTCTCTCTGTAAATACTATATATAATACAAAAATACTATACATAACGCTGCATCTAAACACCCCCTAATTAGCGCCACAATCATTCATTCCCTGCCGCTGCGCGCCTGCGCAAAATGATACAGCAGCAGAGGCCAGAGACTCGGCGACGGATGGAGCCACGAGCCGAGGCGGGCAGGCGCGGCCTCGGGGCGTCACGTCACGTCCTCCCCCCGCAATGATTTGTAGCCTTGTCCATGATTGGAAAGGATCAATGGGCACCCAGCTGCCGCGCAGGCCACAAACCTGGCAACACCGTGTGGCGTTGCGTTCGCGCGAGGGGAAGCCAGATCGAAGCCAATCCAGTCCAAGCTAGCTAGCTAGCTCTCGCTCGATCGCGTCCAATCCGAATGTGGCGGAGTCCGGTTTGGAAACCGCTGGGAATTACTTGTGGACCAAAAGCGTAGTAGGGCAAAGCTCCAGAACTAGCTGGCCTAGCCTGCCGCCGCGTTGGAAGCTAGGCCAAGCCAAGCTACTGGTGCTAGCTCGTTGATCAATGTAGACACGTATAGTGGCTCTGCACGATCCTGCCGTTGGATCGTTTGAACATGTGGGCGTTTTACCTTAAAAGCCTCGAAGCGCTTAGCTTTGGGCGCGTCCAGCAAGGCTGGCGCCGTACCGCACGACGCACGTTACCTCCTCCGGCCCGCGCGCGTCTTCGTGTCCAGAAATGCACCAGTTGTCCAGAAATATCATCCGGCGCCACCTGGCGATACGTGCGGCGGCGGGCTTTGCCGGATCTGTGCATCACGCGGGCGGGTGCTCCGGGCTACGGCGCTAGCTGGGGGCCTCCCATTAATCGCCGGCGGATTCCACCGGTAACGTGGCGCCGGCCGCGAACTTGGAGCGGCAAGCTAGATCAGGGACAGGGAGGGAGTGGCCGGCAGCGCACGCGAGAGGAGCCTGCGCGGGCTCGCGGTTGGCGGAGGTGCCCCCGGAAAGGAACACGTAAAGATCGCTTTTATCCCGTCTGGTACCGGCACCGGAACGGCGCGGATCGGTGCCCAGCAGAGACGCGCAAGGCAGGCACAGGCACAGCACGCACCTCGGCACCCGCGTGTGCCTTGCTCTGCTGCGGCGCGAGAGAGCAGAGCTGAGGGCCCGATCGACGCGCGCTGCGGCGTGATGTGGACGCGGAACCGGCCCCGGCTTCCCTGAGCGCGTCACATGACCTGCACCTTGGCTGCCGCCTGCCGCTGCGGGTTCGTTTGCGGCGCGCCGGAGCACAGGGCGCGCCGCCGCGCGTTTCCCTCCCCCATCCCCGGTGTCACCACTCACCACGCATCGGCGCGGATGGCTGGATCGGCGGCGGGCTGACGTGGACGGATCCACCAATCAAGCTGTCGCGCTTTCCTCCTCCTCTGGCGCGGAGTAGAAAATTTTCTTTAGGTACTTTATACTAGTGTTTAAGACTAGTATAAAAAAGTACAGTTGAAATTAATTGTTTAATTGTAATATAGTAGTACACAATGAGTACGATAGTAATATATGGGCATTTTGAAAAAAATAATGGTGTAACTGAAATATTTATATTTTAAAAAAACACTTTGTTTTCTTGATATATTTTTTTATATATTTCCAATCTCTAATTTCATTTCTATTCCAGTGAAATCACTAAATCACTCCTTACTTATGGAGGTTTATACTATATACCCCTTATTGATAGTATGTAGTACAGCTCAAGAAAAATATCGGCCGGGCCCTCAGCTCCGCCGCCGTTACGCTCCCGGCCGCTTCTAGACGTTTTTTTGCTCCCCCGTTGTGCCGGAGCCGCGTCCCCGAACGATGCGTCCGCACGAATTACTTGCGCGGGCAGCGCTAGTAGCTGTCCGTTCCACTTCCACCGCAGAGCTCACGACGCGGATGCGCCCGCCCCCGTATCTTTTGCAGAAAGCGTGAGGGGGGCCGTGGCCGTGGCCGTTACGAAAGGGGGCGCGACTTCGTTTGTGTGACCGCCTCTGCTGCGCGCCTGCCTGCATGTCAACCAGCTAGCTCTAGCTGGGAGCCGGAGCCGGGGCCGGGCGTCGTCACCGCCTCACTGGACCAACGGATGGACGGACGCGCGTATTGGTGCCCTGCCCGTTCTTTTTCTCTCCCCCAACACTAACGGCCGGGGATGGCCGCCGGATGAACGGAGCGTGTTTGACATGTCACGGGGGCGTTGCGAGCCGCACCAAAAGCGAGCACCAGCGCCAGGGGCTTTCGTCGCAAGCCGCCCCCAGCACCTGACTCAACCGGCCGGGCCGATCGACGTGTACACGCAACCACGAAATGGCCTCCTGCAGCGGCATGCACGCAGCGCCAGGGGTGCGCCGTGCTCCGCGAGCTACCGTGTAGATGTGCTGTGCGCTGCGGCTGCTTGCATGCTGGTGCCTTGCCACCCACCCTCTCCTCTCTCTCGCGGCGCCAAAAGCAAGCACGGCGCGACAAGTCAGTGTGTAATCATAGATCCAACGGGGCCCACCGCCCCTCCCCGCCTCCCTCTACCTGAGGCCGGAGCTCGCCCCTCCCTCTGCTCCGTCTCTCCCTATATATAGGAGGCCCTGCTGGCTCCAAGGTTCTCCAAGAGCCCAAGGCAGCAGAGCCTCCTCACATACCGAGCGAGCGAGCTCTCCTCTGCCCTCTTCTGCCAGCTCCTCCTCCTCCTCCTCCTCTCCACCAGCGCCGCCGCCGCCGCTTCTCCGCTGACTGCTCAGTAGTGACGCACCGAGCAAGAGGAGAAGCAGGCGCCGTCGTATCTTGTGAGGACAAGAGACCGCGAGAGAGAGATCGAGATGGCTTTCCTGAACATGGAGCAGCAGACCTGGGCCTTCACCTTCGGTATCCTAGGTAACATAACAACCGCCTACAGCGCCTCACCAGCCGCGTGCCACATTCATGTGTTCTTCCCTGATTCACCTCTAACCTCTGCATTGCTTTCCCCATATCCCTTGAGAATTGATATCAACATGACACACCATCTCCTCCGGAGCAAGTCCTTCCAGGCTCAACACCAAAGCAATCACCCTTTCCCTGACCCCAACAAGTTTCAGTTATTCAGTCCTCATCAGCCTTTTCATGTGGTCACCTTAAACTAGCAGCGGCGCAACAGCACAGACAAGTCCCGGTCAGGCCATCTCTTTCCGGGCCACAGCTGCCGGGTATAGCCGGCGCTACCGTCCCGGGTAAACGGAACCGCCAAGGCCAAGCTTTTAGGGCCTAATGAGGTGGTTAGCCCAAACACAGAAAAGCAATCCCGGCCCCGCCATACATGCCACATGCATGATGTGGTACACATACACCTCGCTCCCTCCTTCACGAGAACCGTACCGTACCGTGCGCCATGACGAGTTTCTTTCTTCTAATCTTCCTCCAGGAAACCTGGATTGCTTCTTCGCGTCTCGTTCCGTTTCTTCTGCAGATCGTTTGATGCATATAGTAACTGGCCAAGCTAGCTTTTCTCGATCTCAGCTGATGGATCTTGGCTTTGCTTTGCTTTTCAGGTAACATAATCTCGCTGATGGTGTTCCTTTCACCGCTGTAAGTCACTCTGCTCTGCCTTTTTACTGTACCAACGTACGCGGTTATTTTTTTTCCAGATGGGCGAATCACGCATCATATATATTTTTTTATACTAGTATGTAGTATATTGTTGAGGAGCATTGTTTATTCATTAATAAAAAATATAAAAAATACTGTAACACACACATGCGTACTTCAACGAATGTATGCGAAGGGTCGCCATCGTTCATTCTCGATCTTCTAGAGTTCTTCTTATACCTGAAGACAACATAGGAAACTTTGCGAGAATTCTCCACCATTAACAATCATGAGTTGAATGGGGAAAACTAAATTCTTGCACGTCACTTTTAGTTGCCAGTGTCACTGTTGGGTTAGGTGTTATTGCACGTACCATTATTGAGCAAATCACATGGTAAAATCAACGAAATTAGCCGATCAGTCAGCAATTAATCATGGCCGCCGGCCGGCAGCTGAGAAATGACCGATGATCCGATTCAATTTGTTGCAGGCCGACGTTCTACCGCGTGTTCCGCAAGAAGTCGACGGAGGGCTTCCAGTCGACGCCGTACGTGGTGACGCTCTTCAGCTGCATGCTGTGGATCTTCTACGCGACGCTCAAGTCCGGCGCCGAGCTGCTGGTGACCATCAACGGCGTCGGCTGCGTGATCGAGACGGCGTACATCGCCATGTACCTCGTGTACGCGCCCGGGGCGGCCCGGGCGCTGACGGCCAAGATGCTGCTGGCCCTCAACGTCGGCGTCTTCGGCCTCGTCGCGCTCGTCACCATGCTGCTCTCCAAGGGCAGCCTCCGCGTGCACGTGCTCGGCTGGATCTGCGTCTCCGTCGCGCTCAGCGTCTTCGCCGCGCCGCTCAGCATCATGGTACGTGCTGTACCTACGTAATTGCAGATCTAGCAGTGGTCTTTCTTTATTTTTTTCTTGGGGAAGCATTTAATTTCGTGTGTCGAGTTCTTTCGTCGTGATCTAACGGCCGGTTCGAAATTAAATCTGCTCCGTTGATGATCGCAGCGGCAGGTGATCCGGACCAAGAGCGTGGAGTTCATGCCCTTCTCGCTGTCCTTCTTCCTGGTGGTGAGCGCGGTGATCTGGTTCGCGTACGGCGCGCTGAAGAAGGACGTGTTCGTGGCGTTCCCCAACGTGCTGGGCTTCGTCTTCGGCGTCGCGCAGATGGCGCTGTACATGGCGTACCGGAACAGGAAGCCCGCCGCCGCGGTGGTGATGGTGGAGGAGGTCAAGCTGC
The DNA here is from genome assembly GCA_004135705.1 of Alloteropsis semialata. Classification (NCBI taxonomy): domain Eukaryota; kingdom Viridiplantae; phylum Streptophyta; class Magnoliopsida; order Poales; family Poaceae; genus Alloteropsis; species Alloteropsis semialata. Next base: position 47,417,545 of record CM014270.1, on the reverse strand, counting down.
CGGAGCACGCCAAGGAAGCGGCGGCGGCGGCGGCGCCCGAGGGCAGGGCCAGCTGCGGCGCCGAGGTGCACCCCATAGACATCCTGCCGGCGGAGGAGGCCCCCGCGGCGGCGGTGGCAGCGCACGACCCGCCGCAGGTCGCCGTGGCCATCGACGTGGAGCCCGCCACGTGCGCGGCGGCGGCGGCGGCCAGCAGAGTCGGTGGCGACGGCCCGGAGATGGCGATGATGAAGCCTGACACGGCCATTGCCGTGGAGGTGTAGGCCAGGCCCATGGCGCAGAAGGCGGAAGTCTCTAGCTAGTATCAGTCAGTAGTAATTCTCATGCATTTGAAGAAGGGCCGGGCCTGCTGGTATCGCCCGCTGCATGCATGCGTGACTTGTCTCTGCTGCAGTCTGCATGCATGCAGGCCCGTTGACCAGGTCGAGGTGGAGAGGTAGCCGGGCCCTTTAGGCGAGTAGCGCCTTGGCACCCGCGGGCCAGCCGTACTGGCCTGTGTGATGAACCGGCGAGATGGAGACGATGAGATTAGAAGATAATGCGAGCGAGCGAGAGAGTTGGGTTGGTGCATCAGATTCAGACGGCTTAAGCTGCAGCTAGCGGCTACAGCCCGTGTGCGCGTGTGTAATCGATTCTGAACTCAGCTTGCCCATCGCCTTTGTGTGTTTCCTACCTAGTCTCTGATTGTTTCGTTCGTTCCATTTCATGCCTGCCGTCGCAGCAATAAACTCGGAAATTAAACGAACGCGTCCGATTCACAATACGTGCTGGGCTCCTACATCTCTGTTTCGTGCCTATGGTTTCTGTGCAGTGACACCTACGCGCTCACTCGGTGCTCCGCTCGCCGCGACGGCTGCCAGTGCCAGGGGCCGGCAGAGATTAACCGCGCCAGCCGAGCGTTCCATTCATGTTCACGGCACAACCAGATATGTTACCCCACTGTACATTTTCAAGCGCCTGTTTCACAGGGCACTCAGCTGCATGTCCTATATGTGTGAATTGTGAAAGCACGAGCACAAACATTTCTGATGGCATTTCTTTATCTTTCCTCGTGCATCGGTAAGATTTCATAATAGATGGAAGAACATATCAGCATCACAATAATTTATTGTCCAAAGTCTCAATTAACATCTAAAGATCAAACTAATAACTGCTTTACTACTTCACTGGTTCAATACAAAAATCGGCCTGGATCACACCGGTCCAACTGCATGACTGATCTTTTACTTGAACCAAACCAGTCACCGTTCACATTTTTTCTTGTCAGAAAGGTGAACCAATTCGGTTTTTTTTTTTTTGGTTCTTTGATTTCATGATGCAAGGCAGCTACACAGGACCTCACAGCATTGCCGGCTCCGAGAGGCTGGCCAGGGTCACGCACACTGTCTGGCTGAGTGTGGCTGTGGCGCGCGCCCAGCAGTAGCAGAGCCGCAGAGGCAGGTGGTCACGCGCGGAGGGAGGAACAGTGGTACGGCGCGGGACAAGTGTGCGGCGCTGCGCGAGTCGGGCAGGCAGCGGCATATGACAGCAGATGCACGGGGGACGGAAGCGACCAAGGCGTCAAAGCGAGGAGGCCCCGGGAAAGCTGGAGCGACGGCCAGGGTGCGTGCGTGCGCGGCAGCCGGGGCGGACAGACGTGTATGCGCATTCAAGGCTGTCTTTGTCCCGTCGCACACGGGTGTATCACTCCGTGCCTCCGTGACCTGACCTCCCATTTGCTCGCGTCGCGCGCGCAACGGCGGAATGCGGAAGCGAACGGGGTTCCGGTCTGGACTGGGAACACGGCCGGGCCGGGGACGGGAGAAAGTGGCTCGTGCTTTCGGTTGCTCGGCGGCTGGTCTGGCCATTGCGAGCGTGACGAGACGAAAGGGCAGACATGATGTGTGCGACCGCCAGGGCCGGGCGGACACCCGGCCACCCGGGGGCGGCAGGATTCAGCCAGGCAAAGTCTCGGCCGGACACACACAGCGTTCACGGACCCATGGAAACAAAAATTGAAGGCCACGGAAACGCCTTCACATATAACATCTGTTCGCCGCCGTTCCAGCAGCTTTGAGTTGAACAAAGCTGACGTCTCCAACAGAAAAACATGCTGATGATCCTGTAGCATCTCAAAACAACCGGACCTTACTAGCATTTAGCAAGGCAGATCTATCTCCATGTATTGGGTATTGCCACGAGAAACTTGGAGCCGTGCGAGATGAGAGGTGGGAACCGGGAAATAGGAGCGCGCGGCGCGGCGCGGCAGCGATTGAACCAAGTCGCTGTCAGGCGTGGACAGAGCTCGCCGAGGCCACACATCTCGTGCCGGCCGCCTGCCCCGTTAGTTAGATCCGGCTGATTGTGGTCACTTGATGTCACTGGTCCTTGAACCTTGGTGATGCATATATGGCCGCAGCCTGCTGGGGCCTCATTGGCCTGCCCTTGCCTCCATGGATTCGGGCTGTCGACACCGTGATCTACCCTGCACCACCGTGGTCGGCCCGTGCTTCCTAGGCGATGAACCCTAATAACTCCATCAAAGGTTTCCTTTCTTTCTTTCTTTCTTTTTTTCCCCTCAAAAAGGGCACTTATATCAGGAAAATAAAGTAACAGGCTTTACGATTTTTCTAGGGATCGGATTTGGCCACGGACAGGGTTTTAGGTCTGTCTCATCCGCTGACGGGTGCGCTGCGCACCAGGGAAATAATTTGCTGGGAAGAGTTGATGGTTGAAAGAGAAATGAAGAACGACGAGAAACAGTGCACGACACAGGCCGACCTTATCTGCAGATTCGAGTCGACCGAAAAGTCCTCCATTTAAACAAGTATAGACACTAGACACGTCAAGGTTCAGCTAACACTGTTTTACCTTTCACATGCATTCATGCAACAAAAGATTTGCCATTCTGTACGCACGGCGGTACAGGATGAGGCAGGGGAATCAAGAAACAGCCACGGCCTGCCCTGCTTGCCACTGTAGTAGCGGCGTCTTCACCGCCAGGCCGGTGGCGAGACCGGACCGAGCTTGGAAGGCGCCTGTGAGCCGTGTGAGACCCCCCGCCCCCCGGTCCCCGGGGCTCGCAACTGCCGGTGCGGCCGCGCGTACGACGTGCGGTGCGAGTCCGCCACGTCTAGCGCGGCGAGGACACCGTACCTCTCACCGGCACGCACGCGGCTGCTGCCGGGACGACGTGTGGGGTGTGGAGGCGTGGAGCCCCATCTGCTTCGCGGTAAAAGAGAAAAAGGCCTTGCTGGCACGTCCGCGTAGTACGTACGATGTCGAACTGTCGATCACCATCAGCGGGGGCGCGGCGACAATCCACCGTCCACCGGTAAAAGTCGGGGACGAGGCGACTCTGCCCCGCCAGCAGACACGGCTGACTGTGGTCAGTTGATGTTGCTGGTCCTTGAACCTAGGTGATGCATGGCCGCAGCCTTGCTGTGGCCTCATTAGCCTGCCTTGCCTCCGTGGATTCGGGCTGTCGATGCTGTGATCTACCCTGCACCCCCTGGTCGATCTGTGCCTCGTCCTAGGCTCCTAAAACCTAATATTAGGGGAAGAATGTAGCCGATTTATGGTTTTTCAGGGGATTGGCTGGCCCCAGAGAGGGTTTTAACACTGGCTCGTCCACGACACGTCTACAGTGTCGCTACACCTGAGCAAAGCAGGGAAGTAATTTCCTGTGAAGAGCTGATGGTTGAAAGAGAAAGGACGACGAAAAACAAGGCGCGAGCAGGCCAACCTTTTGTAGTACTAAAATTCATGTAGTACTAGTAAACAAAGAAATTAAAGGGATAGTTGCGACATTCAGCTGAACACATTTTGTGCGCAATCGGCGGTACGGGACAAACTCCTCCGAAGCTGGGAGGAAATCAATGAAAACAACCACATGTCCTCCACTGGCCGTGCGGAGATCCGTCGGCGACGACGGGCGGGACGGGACCGAGCCTGGAGACCACCTCCGCCGCGCTCTGCGAGCCGTCGTGACTCCGGGTGCCCCGGCGGCTCGCAGCGTACGATACGACGGGGCGGGCGGTGCGAGCCCGACACGTTGAGGCGGCGAGGACAGCGCCTTTCACGGGCACGCGGCTGATGGCCCTGCTGCAGCTGGGACGACGTGTGGTGTACTGTGGAGTGGAGTGGAGCCCGTGTGTGCAAGGCTGCGTCTGCATCGACTGCATGCGCGCGCTCCAGTCCGAAACGGACTCACGAGCAGAGCGGCTGGGCTGGGCAGCTGCGATGCGTCACGCGAGAGGCAGCACGGGCCCGTCGCTGTCTATGCAGGCCGCAGTGGGCGGCCTGTAGCGGGGTCAAAGGCCCATCACGATGGCTGCTGGGACGCCCCAAGCGCGGCCGATGCTGGATTTTGTTGGGCCATTTCGGCCCCATCGCCTCTCCCTCAGAATGTTTTTTTTTTGAGTAGAACAGGCTTTCATTCATTGAATATAAGTGCTATGACATTCCGACTCTATAATACCCCGAAGCGCGCTAGTGGTATTTCAGAACGCCACTCCACTACCACACACCCCGGACTCACAAGTTTAGCACTCTCATGTGCAAGCCTGTTACAAAATCTACCAACATAAACTATGTTGAAACCTGAAAACGATGAGCTTATATCCCTCATCCGTTGAAGAATTGGATAAATGATCGACCTCTGAGCTTCTTCCGCCTGCCACAAATTGACGAGCTCCTGGCAATCAGTTTCCACAATCAGCCGTTGAGTACCCAACGTTCTCGCAAGTTCCATACCATCCTTGCAAGCAATCGCTTCCATCGACAAGGCATCTAAGCCATAGGTGTACCATTTTGCACATCCACCTAACGGCCTGCCTTGGTCATCCCGAACAACAGCTCCAGACGCCCCATTCATCGACTCAACATGGAACGCCGCATCTGTGTTACAATTGAACCAACCCGGCTCAGGGGCCGTCCACTTCATAACGCATTTTGGCTTCTGCATTTCTTTTTCCTCATGTTGAATCCGCCAAAGGTCATGTGCAGTATCCAGCGCCCAAGTGACAGCACTATCAACCCGCCACGAATGATCTCCATGACGCCGCTGATTCCTGGACATCCAGATAGCCCACACGCCACAAAGTATAACAGCAGAGTTTTTCTTCTGTACAATCGCCGGGTTCAAAAGATCATGTGCCCAGGTCACAGGGTGCAATCTCGGCAACTTGACACCCGACAATTTATTCACTTGCTCCCAAAACCTCCGTGCCATTGTACAATCTATCAGGACATGTTTGATGGACTCTTCTTCCACCCCACACACTTCACAATTTGCAATTGGTTCCACATGCCTTCTCTTCAGGATCTGACGAGCTGGAAGAAACTCATTAGTCACTCGCCACCAGAACACCTTCACCTTTGGAGGCACATCTGCTCTCCACACCCGGCGCCAGTTCTGGTCTGATGAGCTTGAGCTTCGGTTTGCATCATCCTTCTGCTTTTTCCTCCAGTACAACATTTTATACGCAGAACGGACTGAATATACACCATGTTTCTCCGGCTCCCAGGCCCAGCAATCCTCTACCGAACTGAAGTGAGGTGTTCGTAGGATCGCGTCGGCATCCATACATATAAAATTATTCCTGATGAACTCCTAATTCCAGCCACCACTTGCAGTACAGAGATCAGCAACCGTATCAATATTCAGTCCGTCAGGTGGTGTGAAGGGTTTCCTCTCAAAATAGTTCGGAATCCACCTGTTTTCCCAGACCTTTGTTGCTGACCCATTCCCTATTCTCCGGATTAAACCCTGCTGCAGCACCTCTCTACCAGCTAGGATAGCTCTCCAGGTATGACTAGCATGTTTCTTCCTTGATGCTGATAGGAAATCTGGCCTTGTTTGGTTTCCTAGTACCTAGCATTGCTAGATACTGTTCACAACTTTGACCACTAATTAAAGGTATTAAATAAAGGTATTTTACAAAACTAACTCCAGAACCCCTGCACTAGGAACCCTGAAGAATCTAATGAGGCCTTTGACCGCATGATTAGAGAATGATTAGAGGATGGTTACTGTAGCATCACTGTAGCCAATCATCGATTAATTAGGCTCATTAGATTCGTCTCGAAAAGTTACGCTCATCCGTGAAGAGATTTTGCAAATAGACTTCATTTAGTACTTCATGCAAGGAAGATTCCCTCCGTACTAGATGATGTGACGGGAAACCAAACAAGGCCAGAATCATGAAAATACCTTCCTTTAAGTATCTTCGCACACAGGGAGTCTGGCCTAGTCATTAGTCTCCAGCCTTGCTTCCCACTCAGAATGGGGTTGGGGAGGGCCTGTACAAAGGCATTAGAGTATCAGACTTCATGCCTTTGAGATTTCGAAAGCACTCAAATGGGTAGCCACTGGGCTTTTCCTGAACGTTTGCTCACGCTGTCACGCAGGAAGGAGGCGGCACGACGACGGCACGGCAACGTTGTCGCGTCAGAAAGCAGCCACGCATTTCTCGGTGGGGCTGCTCCACCGGTGGATCGCTTGCCTTCCCGGTCGCCACGCCACAAATGGCACGACCAGCAGGCGGCGCGAGGACGGCTCGGCCGCATCTGAACCGGTGCTTAGGCGTAGGCGTAGCCACCCAGCTGGCAGCAGCATGATTGCCGTTGCAGCAGGCAACCACGCGCCCAATTCTGCGGGCTCGAGCCGCCGTTTACAGAGGCTCGCACCTCCCACGGCCTGCACACAAGTGGCGCGTCGCGCTCCGTTCGGTTCTGAACTTCTGGGTCTGAAGGCCGAAATCTGTTGCACCCGCCCAACAAATTGAACCGTGGACCAATCGATCGATCGTATTTCTTCTTTTGGGCCTGCACTGAACTGGCCGACACCCGATTGTCGTCCCCATCTCTGGACGAAGCAAACATGTGCGCATAGCTCAAGTAGCTGTCATGCTCGCCATCTACTGCTGAAGGAGGACGTCGACCACGCATCGGCATCGGCCATCACGTCGCCGTCGCGCGGCACGACACACGGGCCGGCTGCACCACCTCGCTACTTGCTCCGCCGGCGTGCGGCGCGCGGAGCCGGCACACCGGGGCTTCCCTGGTTGCAGTTTCCGGGCAGGCCAACCCGGTCGGGTCCGGGCGTCGGCAGCCGCGGCACCGCACGGCCGCGTCCCCATCGCTTCGCGGCCTCGGCCTCGGCCCGGCCCGACCGAGCACCCGTCTCGGCGCGGCCTCCCTCTGCCTCTCCTCGCGCAGGCAGACGCGTGACCGGAGGTCGACAGCGATACAAACCGTGTCGACCTCCGGTCACGAGGCGCTGCTCGCCTGCTCTCTCGGTGGCACGGCAACAAGGGGTGCCTGCCCTTTGGGGCCAGACGAGCTCGTCGTGGTCGCAGCAAACCGCGCGGCGCCATACCGGACAAGTGCTCGCGTGATGTCCGGCGCCTGAGACCGATATGATCGCGCGCCGCGAGATATTTCGCCGCGCTCAGTAGCTGATGATATCGGCTGCTCCATTGTCACTAGCCAGCCTGTCACGACAATCAGATGACCCCACGATGATGCATCTGCTGAGAATTGGCTCATGACCTGACCACCAGGATACTGGTGCTCCACGAATTTATCCGCCCAGAAGCTCTGAGCACCTAAAAGGTTGCTTGCCCCAGAGGCCGGAGGCCAGAGCTAGCTAACCCCCCGCTCAACACCACCAACCCCCGGGGTCAGCATTGCTATTGCAACAGAAGGCATCATCAAACACCACCCAGTCTGACAGACCACACACAGCCAGACGCCAAACATTTAACAACCTGGAACTCAAAATGTCCTTTCATTCTCACAAAATTTTCTGAGAATTTACAAGTACAACCACATGCACCCACTATCCAAGTACAACGCTGCCGTTTTTCCCCTCGTCCCTGCCCTAGGAATGTACAACTAACCCTCCCTGCCCTCCTCCCCCCGCCGCCGGGACGCAAATCAACCTGGAAATGAAACAGACAATGCATGGGTGAATGGACGAAAACATCGTCTTCTTGTTTTTTCCAAATCTCCCGCCCCCTAGCTGTTCCCGGTCGGCGAATCCAGGCTCCCCTGCCCGTTCTCCGCGCGCCGCTTGTCACGCCAGTTCTCGCCCCACATCTTGGCCTCGGCCACCATCCGCTCGCGGTCGCCCCACATCTTGGCCTCCGCCACCATGCGCTCGCGGTCACCCCACATCTTGGCCTCCGCCACCATGCGCTCCCGCTCAAAGTCCTTGTTCAGGATGCCTGGGAGGTCCCGGGGCGAGTCCTCCCTCTCCTTGCCTGGGGACTTGTGGCCTGAGCTGCTGGTCTCGTCGTTCCTGGAAACAACCCTGCCGTTCTCCCCGGGCTTGCTTCGTGGGTCAACGCCTGGTTTCCTTGAAGCAAGGGCCGCGTTGGGATCATATGACTGGGACGCCAGGTAGGACAGAGCAGTCACGACATCTGCAATCAGTGGGCGGGAAGCAGCCTCCGACTGAATGCACATGGATGCCACCGCGAGGGCTTGGTAAAGCCCGCGCATGGGATATCGTCCTTCCAGCCTTGGGTCAGCCATTTTAGGGAGCTTTCTTCTGTCATTAAAAAGAGGCCGTGCCTGCCAATTGACAAGGAATAGTGTGAGTGCAATCAGTTTATCCTTCTGGTCCACAACATACAATCTGTACTAACTAATCATGCAAGCCAGTAAAGCAATGGAGTTTAGTAAGTGACAGATTTACTTGCTCAGTTCACAATGTCTCACATTCTCATGCTTCCTTTACAATAAAGGCTAACACTTTCAGGTCCTCATGCTTAAGTGATCAAGTAACAGTTGTACCTAAGCCAAAAAACAATTTTTTCAACATAGTTTGATGTAGAACCATTACCACTTGTTTGCAAATGGTATGTGTTCCTGTTGGATGTACAGGGATGCTAGGTGTAAGCCCTGATTACTTGTGTAATCTATTTAAAATCAATAAACATTTTATTTAACTAACAATCCAATGATTCTACCAACAAACTCATGCTACACCAGCATCTAGACAGCAGTTAGTATATGATATGTCAACAGATATACTGCGATGTGAAGATGTAAAAAAATAGGGACACGAGGTGCATTTACTAATAAACAGATCATCACTTACCCATGAAACAAGATTCTGTTCTCCGTGTGGTCTGGTGCTGTCGATAGCCCTACGACCCGTAATCAACTCAAGCAAGACAACTCCAAAGCTATACACATCGGACTTCACTGTCAGTTGTCCTGTCATAGCATATTCTGGCGCACAATAACCATATGTACCCATCACACGTGTTGAGACATGAGATTTGTCACCAACAGGACCCAACTTAGCAAGGCCAAAGTCAGATAGCTTTGGGTGGAAACCTTCATCCAACAGAATGTTTGATGACTTGAAATCCCTATAAATAACTGGAGGATTAGCTTTGTCGTGAAGGTACTCCAGTCCTTTGGCAGCACCTGCTGCAATTTTCATCCTGGTGTTCCAGTCCAAGGCCTCCTTATCAAGAGGTAGATCTGCATCAAGTAAACCATTCGGGTGAAATGAGAAACTCCTTAGCTGAATTACATGAAGTGGAGTCACAGTTTATAGGAATATCTTATACACATATTCCCTTGAAGGAAGAAGGCTATCACATACACAAGAACAATTAGACAGACATGTTAAGCTCATAAAGAACCGCTGGTTCAAATTCCAAATTCTGACACATTAGTTGATGAAGCTAAGGAGAATTAGTTCAGAAGGATGCAACACTATAGCATAGATACACATTAAGCTTTAAAAGGATCAACTGGTATACTTTCAGACCATAATAATAAAATCTAAAAACTATGAAGACCTTAAGTGTATGATCGGATAGTAGGAAGTTGGAACTGAGTCTAGCTCATTGAGAGGTGGGCGCACAACCCCACCACCCTGGTTAGTGTCCTCTTCAACTCAAACTTGGGTGTCTATTTCTTCTTCTTTACAATGCCACCTACCTCCTCATAGGTTGATTAGTTTTTTAATATGTTTACTGATCACAAAATAAGAGGTCCCAATCGGATCACATCATCAATCAATTTCAACATGTTGCATAACTTTAAACTTTGATAGAATGCACACAAACATAATTGGTTTGCAATACTATTTCAACATCATGGCATAAAACAAAAGAAAAAAATCTACCTAGATGTCGTAACCAACGTCCTAACTACAATACATGAACAGTTGAAGGCGTTTGTGTTGGATAACAACAGCCATAGATGAAATGTGCTGTGATACAAACATGGTACACCGACAACGGGTGCATAGTATGCTGCCCTGCATCACCTAAGGTCCTTGAATAACTTCAAAGGCGAAATTGAAATGTTATTAGCAGTGTGTGAAGGGCCAAGGAACAAGCTAAACTAAGATAAGCATCTGCCACTGTAAAAAGCCATAATAATGAAGATGGATCATGGATGCATACACATAATGAGCATAAGGCAGGAGAGCAAAGATAGAACTGCAGATTGACAACCGTAGACAAGCAAGCATGTGACAGACAGGCAGACAGACAATAGGCCAGGCATGCAGCTAGTCGCACAGAGAACATGATTGAAATATTGACAGGTGGTGGACATATGCAAACAGTTTCAATACAGGAAAGGACAGCATTTGTACCGTGCAAATGGTCTTCCAATGATCCGAAGGGCATGTACTCATAAACAAGAAGGCGCTGATCTCCATCAGCGCAATATCCAATCAAACTAACCAGGTTTTGATGATGGAGCAAACTGAGCATGAGGACTTCTACTAGGAATTCTCTGTTTCCTTGAAGCCCATCCCTATTAAGCTGCTTTATAGCGACCACCTGCAGCAAAATGATCACAGTTAAATCATCTGCTTTTTTAAAAAGAAAAATATCACCTCATTGCTCTATCTGCATCCATTGTATAACTGTGCATCATATTCTTTCAGTAAACTAGTAAAAGACAATAACATAAGGTTCACAGTCTAAGAAAGCAGGCTCCATTGAACAGCTACTGTTAGAAAGCATGCTCCATTGAACAGCTACTATTTGTCCATTTCACAACATGGACTATCTCAACATCTGGACTAAAATGAACAGTGTCAATTCTTCCAGTCTACTGTCAAAAGACAAGAATGGCAGCTCTCCACAGAACAGGTTCTGTTTCACAATATGGACTATTTCAACATGTGAATCAATGAACAGTGCCAATTCTTTTATTCTATCCCCAAAAGATAAGAATTAAGCAAACCATGTCTCCACTGAACAGTTACTATTTCATACATGGTCCACATGTACTATATGAAATCTGTGGGTTAAAATAAACAGTAACAATTCTGCAACAGTGCAATTTGCTACAGTGCTACTAGTTCAATTCTTTCGCAGCAGATAATAGCAAGAAAAGAGCAAGCTCGCATTTGCTGAACTGACCTGGCCTGTGCTCTCGAGACGGCCCTTGTAAACGCGTCCAAACCCTCCCTCACCCAGGAAGCACTCGGGCCTGAAGTTCCTGGTGGCTGTGGCGAGCTCGCGGAAGGTGAAAGTCTGTGCAGAGATAGCATTGCCATTGGCATCCTTTGGCACCGAAGCCTCCCTTGCGAGCGCATTGCTCTTGACCTTGGCTTTCTCAGCCGCTGCACAGCACACCAGCACAAAGGTGTAGAAACAGTTAGCTAACCAGCAGTCTGACTCAGACAAAGAGAATTACTATTTAAACTAGTATATGCTGATCGCATCAGTCCACAAGATCATGTGCCCATGACCTTTACATCTGTCCAAGATCCAAAGGCCGTGAACAAACCTAACTACTAGCAACTACCATTCTACCAATCTATCCAACAACTAAATTGATGGTTCTTGCTGCTCCTCTGCTTTTTGTACCGAGAATTTAGCAACCAATTGAACACGCAAAGATGGCCAATAAGCTGCACGGGGAGGTACTAAATCAGATCAAGAAGCTGCACAGCAGCTGTTGAACCACCACGCGGGGAAAATCAACCACCGCGACCCCGATCCGATCCCACCCACCCACCAACCACCGCGCGGCCGGGATCCAGTCCGCCCGCCAACCCAACCAGCGCACGGAACACCTAGCGCAGCGCAGCGCAGAGGAGAAGAGCACGAGGACGCACCTGCGGAGAGCTTCTCGACGCGCGGCGCCGCCATGGGCGCCTGCTGCAGGTCCGGGTACCCCCTGTCCCCATGCCGGCCGGCGCCGGAGCCGGCGCCGTACGCCGCGGCGGCCGAGGACGAGCCGCCGTACCCGCCGGCGGCGCCGAGCTTGGGGTTGAGCTGCTCGTCGGCGGGCGAGTCGAAGCACGAGAAGCAGCCCATCGCCGCAGGATCGAGAACGAACCACGGGGCCGCCGCGTCGATCAGAGGCGCAACATTCCTTGAGCCTCCGCCTCCGCCTCCGCCCTGCTCCTCCGCCGAGTGGGGGGTGCACAGATTGCGCCGGAGGTGGAGGTGGATGGGATCGGATCTTCCCGGCGAGGGAATCGAGGGAGGGGAGGGTGGGGGGGAAAGCGAGGCGAAGGAGGGGAGGGGAAGGAAAGGTGCGTTTTTAATTGGGTTTTTGGAGGGGGAGCAAGCGAGCAAGCAGCAGGCTCTGGAGTGGTGGACTCGGCTGGGTTTCTTCCTTCTCGAGTCTATCGCGGCGCGGCAGGGGCCGGAAGCCGGGGCAGCCGCCCAGCTAATACGCGGTTTTGCCCGCGTTCAGACGGCTCCCGTAGCTACGAGGTTGGTGTGTGTGGTGGTGCTGCGCGGGTCTTGCCTACGCAAACCAACCGTGGGGATCGGTTTGCTAACAAACCGTATTTTAGTTTTCTCGGAGGCTTAACAGTGCCGATGGATTTCCAGTGTTCCAAATAGTGTCTTTGGAGTACATGACGAGGATTTAAAACGATTCCCCCCTCTGATGTTAAAATGGCTTAAGATCCAAGCTACAACGTATCATGATGGGCTGTATTAGTTTGTAATATATTCGTATTCCTTTGGCTGAAGCTACTTAATTCAACGTCTTTATGGTTTTGGTTGCACATATCCTATAAGATTTCTCTTTTTCTTTGGACTGAATTCTTTATTTTTATTTGACAACTCGACCCTTCATGACTGTAAAATTCATCGCCTTAGTTCCGGTCTCTCTATCGTTTCTCCTCTCAATGACGAATCGATGTCCTCACGTGCCCATCGACATGTCCACACGCTCTGCATCTATTTTGATCATTGTTGCTGGCATGGGTCCGCCGCCAATGAGACGTCACAGTACCAAATGCAAATTTTCATGGTCACGCCACCCTTTTTAGGTCATTGCCTATCCAGGCGGTGGCTCCGTCTCACGCTACGCATTCTTTTCACCAAGTTGGTTTTCACTCCCGAGTCTACCCCGGCCGTGATCTGCCACCATCGAGACCATCGCCATCTCCAGTGAAGGTGTTTGGCCGAATAAATCCGACTTGTGCACGTGTGTGCTCGTGTTCGTGCCTTGAGCACACAACTCCCTCCACGACGATTTCCACGGTGCACCCCTCTTGGCTACATTGACAACAAAATGGCTATGATCTATTTAATCGGACTTATTGGTTTTCACTCCAGTCACAACGGGCACTTTGCTCATGCTACAAAAGCAGGGGATAATATCAGAGTATATGGTAAGGATCTGCAAAGGTTTATTTGTTATGGTATAGTTTATATTTCTATATATCTTTAGGATTGATAAAAATCCAAGTTATTACAAATAGCCGACAAGTTAAGGCTTACTATTATAGATTTATAGGTCATCTAATATTGATAATATATTTCTTTTTCTAGCACAGTTCTTGAGCTCTAAAGGAGGGCGGGCCCTTTTCTTTTTCAGTGCTTTGTCTTTGCTGAAAATTGTCTTATAAGATATCCCCTTGTATTTTGATATTTTGATTTTTCTTTCCTTTCTTTTCCAAAATGTAGAGCACAGGAGTCTTTTGAGTGACGGAACAAAGGATTTTCAAGATCAATTTGGCTAACACATTCTTTAATGAGAGCCACAAAAAAAATTGGTTCAAGACACGGTTGGTCAACTGAGACTTCGAGATCATGACTAATGGTTACCTTGTTTGGTCAAAAGTGGGGGTGGTGTATCTAGGGCTGGACAAAAAGCTCGTTAGACTGGCTCGGTGGCTCGGTACAAAAGTGTTCCGATTGGACTCGTTTTTCTTTTAAAATTAAAATGACTTCATTTAGAATGACTTTTGACTTCGGCTCGGCTCGTTAAGCTCGGCATGAAGTTGGGTCTCAAATAATTCAGGAGACTATGATAAATAAGATTATGCTAATTTCAAAAAAAAACTCGAAAAACTATCTCAACTCGCCAGCTCGATATCCAGCCCTGGGTGTATCCCATGTGGCATTTTTATTTTTTTTACAGCAATTGTGTTTTCGTATAAAACCGGTGAAAAAGGAATTTACTGGTACGCGAAATCCGTTTCCAAGTTCTTTTCAATCTAAGCAGAAAAAAGTTCTTTCTACGCTTGATCCCAAATTAAAAAGAGACTTTCTCCACCTTAGGTAGTAGGTGATGTAGCGAAAACCAGATTAGATTCAGGACAATTTTTACAGCAGCTAACAAATGTCGGGAGTAATTCTAAAATGCAATCCGAGAAATGTCAGTCAGTAGGACTTCAACCATGGCTTGCTATTAGCCAGAAAATGCGTACATATACAGCCCGTTCGGCTGGCTGATTCGGCTGGTGGCTCGGCTGATTTTCTGTGAGAGAAAAGTACTGCTGACTGGCTGGTTGGTTGGTGGCTTGGCTGATTTTTTGTGAGATGAAAGTACTGTTGGCTGATAGTGTGCTACTAGTATAGTATCACTAATTAAATTACTCCCCCAATTGTGACAGTGGGTGCCCTTTGGGAACGAAAATGAAAAGTTGGACCTAGACCCGGTCCATTCTCTCTCTAGTCGAAGAAGGGTAGCTATGCGCATATTCCTCGGACGCAGGCGTGCAACTAGCTAGTAAGTGGTAGCCACCTGATTGGCTGTGATGCTACCAGCATCGAGATATTTTTTTGGTTTCTGAGTCGATCGATCTCTACGAAGAACCATGTCACATGTCGGCTACAGCATGTTAATAATTTTGCAGATAAGTTCACCCTGGCCTCTGACTGAAAACCTTATCCTGCACGATGCTATGATATTTTCGCACAAGAGACTCACGGCATGCAGTCGGCAACGGACCCAACGAGCCGGTCACTGAAGCTAGCCCACGGTACAGATAAGAAATACTAAGTAAGTAGATAATTAAATAACCAGAAGGTTCAGGTCTGATTGGCAAATTGCGCGTACCGTGTACGCTGCTCGTGCCGACTCCCGTGATGGAGGCGTGTACACACTCAGTACGTATGTACAGGGATTGCACGGGCCACTAATCAAGCCTTAATCCGGTGAGCGCGTTGGTTAATTAGTTATCAGCGGGCTAGCTGACGACGACCAACTAACCGTGGTAGCCGCAGCCAATCAGGCGAGACAGCATGCAACTTGGCGAGCCATATCATAGTGTAACACACTACTCAGGGGTATCTTTTAGCACCAGAGATTAGTACCAACTGCATGGACCCGTCTGGCTGCGCATTATCCACACGCTGTTATATATACTACTATATGTTCTAGCTATAGTATATCCAACCAAACCAGCAGTTGGTTCGTCGTCAGATGTTTCGCATGGCACCTCCGGGAAGAAACCAATTCGCATCGGCAACTAGCGTATTCTTTTTATCCTAGTCCTATGGTGATCATGCTGTACCCATGTCCTGTTGTGGACACCCCTTTTCGACAAGACAAAGCTCCTTCTTCTTCTCTATTTGTGGATCACACACCGAGCTGATTAATTTGCTAAATATTTTATCTTATTATTACTAATTGGAGACTCCTTTGAAGTCTCCACGTTAATTCTCCGGAGACGTGTTAGAAAAAAAGATAAATCCTAAAAATTCTCACAAAAAAAACAGAAACATCTAGCCATCCATATATAGACTCTAATCATCATACACATTGGATCTATTTTTTTTAAAAAAAAACCTACCTACTTTTGACATTATGAGAATAGTCTAAAGTAACCCACTAAATCTATAACTAAATTATCCACCTCTGCCCTACCTATGCCATTATAAAAATAATTTACAGTAACACCTTGATTTTGCATCAAAATTACCTATATTTGTTGTTATTAAAACATGTCATTATAAAGAATATCCAAAATACACCAATATATGATTCTAGAATACATATTTTTCTAGTTAGTTGTTAATGTTGCATGTATGATTCTAAATTACATATTCTTTCTCTAATTCTTAATATAGAAAAATATTAACTTAAGATGTGTATGTATGATGTGTTTCACCATGTAGATCATAGATAAATATATATATAGGAAACGATGAAACACATATTTTCATGTTCAACATGTAACTCGATCTAAACTTGAACTAGAAATTTACCTGCACATGTCATTACAAAATTCTAAAGTACACCAACATATAATTCTAAATTAACTATTTTTACACATGCAGTGTACATGATGAGTGTCACCATGTATACTATATGTACATGTATGGAGAAAACAAATGAAGTAAAGTGAAAAAGATATTTAATTAATAAGAGTAAGTAGAAGGTAAATTATTATTGTATATGGGTCTTGATTTTGTATGAAATTTTAATACTTAAATCTTTCACATTATTAGCCCATGCTAGAGCACGGATTGATAGACTAGTATCGCTAATTTTGTGAACCACCAATTTTGTTTAGCGCTAGGATCCACCCACTTGTGAAACAACGAAAAAAGCTACNNNTCTTCAGGTAATTTGAAAACAACCATTTCAAGGGGTTTGTTTTTATAGAATTAGCATCAAACTTTATAACACCAAATAGGTATATTATGGAACATTTCATGATAAATATAATGATGTTTATTTGATATCATAGATATTTGTACATTTTTATATATGCTTGGTATAATTTAGAAAAGTTTGATTTAGATTTGTGTTGTAACGGTTTTTTTAGACAAAGGGAGTAGGAGACAGCAGTTCAGAGTCATAAAAAAGACCACAACATTATGTTGCTAGAAACATCGTTAATAATTTACTTTTTGTAATACAGACACGGTCTTAGAGCATCTCCAGCAGTCCCCCATTCCCCAATTCAACTACCGTATTGGGAGGGTTATTGAAAAAATAGTGCTTCAACAGATCCCCTTTATCTTTCTCTTTTTCCAATAATTATTGGGATAAACCAATAATCCACCCCAACTCTCCCCAAACAAAGGGGGAGTTGTGACTCTCCCAATACGGTAGTTGGATTGGGACATGGTTATTGGGGAACTGCAAAAGCAACTCCCCCAATAATCATGAAAAAGATATTGGGACATCCCCATTATGTGATTATTGGGAAATGCTTATTGGGGAACCGCTGGAGATGCTCTAAGAACCATAAAAAAATAAAGCTACATTATCGTTGCATAGTCTAATAATATTATTTTGTTAGTTATTTTAATTTTTTTGAAACACACATGTATTCACTCACATACACAAGCACACACACTCCTATTAATACACGCACAGAACTCTGTTCGTATGAGCACCTCTTAGATAAGAAAAATGAGCCTCTGGATCTTGAAATGGAGGATGTCACCACATACGTCTCTTGTCGACGGGCACGAATTAAATCTAGAAAAATTCGAGCATCTATGCCGAGTAAAAAATTCAAATCCAGATAAACAGGTTTCGCACTAGAATCTAAGCTCACTTTGCATTTAATATTTGCTCATACCCGTTAAGTTTACAAGTGCCGGGAGCTATTTGTTTCTCTTGAAAAAAAAAATATGGAAAACAAAAGGCAGTAGACAAGCAGGAGAAACAGCTAGTTGCAGTAAAGATGGATCAGTGTTTCTTGGCCACGAGGAAAAGAACAGTTTTTCGCTTAATACAGGGAGAAAACTGATGGAAATAAAAAAAAAAGGGCGATGGGAAGAGGATGACGAGGAGAGCACAAGGAACAGCTAAAAACAGAGGTGGCTGTTGCATGTGTTTGGCTCCCTCTTGCAAGGGCGACATGATTGGGAAAGCAACGGAATTAGTGAAGCAAAAGCCAAGGGAATATTCCAAATAATTACTTGACTCGTGCAGTCATGTGACCCTGCTTGGAGCTTATCAGCTGAATGTCACTGCTACCATTCACACAAAACATGCATGTTGCCCGTAAACCACTTTGCTTTGGCTTCTAGAATTCATT
The DNA here is from genome assembly GCA_004135705.1 of Alloteropsis semialata. NCBI lineage: Eukaryota > Viridiplantae > Streptophyta > Magnoliopsida > Poales > Poaceae > Alloteropsis > Alloteropsis semialata. The sequence continues at coordinate 47,399,325 of CM014270.1, read as the reverse complement.
GGACGAATGCAAAAGCATGCTGCACTGGATCTACGCGCCCCGAAATGAGCAATTAAAAAGTCTGACTAGCGCAAGTCATTTGTATCTTTAAAGAATTTTTGCGAGTCAAAAGTTGTGGCATTTCACGGGGACCTCGATCAGTTCACATTTGAGAGCTGCGTCAACTTCTTTACAGGGGTAGTTTAGGCATATATGCTACCAAGATAACGAAAAGACCCAGTAAAAATATGCTCTTTACCCAAAAGCAAGAGATATCCGTTGTTCCGCATGTTGAGATTAATTAGAATAATTAATTATTAGTGATCAATTAGATAGATAATCATGTCATTAGCAACTGCTAATGACAGGTACTTGTAGATAGACACCCCTTCACAAAGAGGCACCTTTTGGCCAACAGGCACATGTCCTTTGGCTTGTAATATATATCTTGTACACAGTTCATCAATATACACACGGTTATTCATACGACCACAATTTCCTCTTAACACGTTATCAGCCACGTTAGGCTCTTGACACCACTGTAGCGAATAGGCCAAGAGCAGTTCGCATGCATCGATGTTGAAGGATTCGCCGGAGGAACCTTGGCCGGCGTCGATGTTGACGGACTCGCTGGAGAGTTCATCAGCGTTGATGCAGCAGAGAAGGAATCGGCCTCTGCTTCACTGCAAGACCGGCATATCTCCTTCGTGGTTCTTCTCCAAGACGAATTTGTGGTGTGCGGCTTCAAGCCTGAAGAAAAATTGAACACGCTTGTGTTATTGGTTTTAGAACGCAAGCAAAAAACATCTGGAGATCCCGACACACCAAAAGTTGTAAGCACGTATGTGAATTTGTTTAATTCATCTTGTTCTTACCTCTCGGTAATGGATCCTGTGGCATCCTTGCGTCCCATTGGCTGTGGGTGACGGCAATTCGCTGCCGTGGTTCGCTCTCCGCGACCGGCGGCCTCCTCGCCATGAACGCTGCTGGCAGCGTCAGGCACGGCAGTGTCCGCGGCTTGACGCTGGCAGCCGGACCCACAGCGACGCCGTGCCCCTTCGGTTAGAGCAGGCACCGATGCCCCTCTGGCTTCATGCCTGCACGCCGTGACGCCCATGTGCTTCCCGCCCGCAACGTCGGCGCCGACGCATGGCCGTCGGGCTTTGACTACTTTTTCCCGTGCGGCGCTCCTCCGATTGCGCCACCTTCGTGCCGTGGCCGCTCCTACTCCGACGTCGCGGCCGTCCGCCCCGTCCAGCGCCGCGGCGCCCTCCCGAACGCCGATGCCCTCGGGGTCGGGTTTGCCTCTTCCTCGAACGAGGGGGAGGCGGTTCCCCGCCGCTGAACGACAGTCGGGGGAGCCGGTGGGGGCACCACCGCCGGTCCCGGCATGCTGCGACGGCCTTCGTGGCCGGAGCTCGCCGGGGACGCGCGGGGTGCACCCCGCCGGCCGGCCTCCATGGCCGAATCGAGGGCATGGGCTTCTTGATCCGCCATAGGAGGAGAAGAGGGGAAGGAGGAGGCGTGGCGGACATCGAGGACGGCAGCCGACGACGCGGTGGCGTCTGAGCGGCGGCGGCGGCTGCCGGTTCGGGGCTGGGTGGTTAGGATTTCATCCCTAACTGCCGGCCTTATATACCACCCGGTTGGGCCTTGCTGGCTGGGCCGCCAGCCTCGCCGTTTGCCTGCGGGCCTGGCCGGCTGGGCCGCTGGCCGCCTGCCGCTGGGCCGTGCCTGGCAAGTTGCGGGCCTGGCCTTGCCGCTGGCTGGGTCGCGCGCTTGGCAGGCTCGCTGGGCCGCGTGCCTTGGCCGCCGGGCCACCTCTGGCTGGCCTTTGTATTTCATTTTTCTTTTTCTTTTTCTGTTGTCTAATTTCAGCAGTAATTTATAGTCATTAGCATATGATTTGATAGTTTAAATTTTGCAAGAGCATCAAATACTTGTATTGATTGTTGTTGCTCTGTACTGCTGTATATTGGCATTGTAAATATATTGTGGTTTGATTATATATTATTATATGCAATGCCTTGTATTTTTCTATCATAGCTTTAGAATATGTGGTGCACCAAATCACTCTTAGCACAACATATTATTACATTTGCGACTTGATAAATTTGTTTTGGCTTATGTTGGTGCACCCAAACCCCCTATTTTGCACCAATATATTAGTCGCACTTGTAATTTTATGATAGAATTGGGTATGTTGGTACCCCAAACCATAATTTTAGCACCACATACAAGTTAAATTTGCTAGTTGACTTAGTTGCAATTTAACTATGTCATCTATAGTATTAGAGAATTTTAATTACTATAGAACGTGAGTTGCAATATATATCTTGTTTATTTTGGTTATATACACAAGGTAATGGAGTTTATGGCATTGGCTGCGTTTAATTCCCTGTGAATTATTCTGCTTAGAGACCGTGCCATAGCAGTGATCAAATCACCCATTACTGAGAGGTCTACATCTTGTTTTCTTTGAAACTTGATGATTACCTACACTGTGTTTTTAACCAAAATAAAGGTTTTGGATTGCTATGTTCATCATCTTATTTTGATATTACACAAGACAATAGAGTCCTAAGTAAAGGCTGCATTTAATTCACTTGTGAATTACCTTGCCCAGAGACCGTGCTTAGGCTGCAATACATTTGCCTACTATAAAGATCTACTCTTTGTCTTTGACATAGAGACTATCTGTCTTGTGTTCCTCAAAAATTTTGATGAACTGGTTGTATGGTTGCTATCGCCAACTTCGTGTTGGAGTCAGGTAGATTTACACACTCCTGATTTATGATTAACCGCATATCCCCTCTATGCATTTAGTACGTGGGAATCCATGAAGATTTCCTATTTGTGTAAGATTTGGGTTACGTTGTATACGTACCAATCTCACCACCACAGCATACATTGATGGGTTCACACAGAAACTGGGGATCAACGAGAGATTTCAATCTCCGACGATAGTTAGGTATCTAGATCTCTTATGGAGATCTATTTACAACCCGTATGCTGATTTCATTGAGCTTTTTCTAGGCATTAGGGGGAGATTAGTAGTACCATATATAATGCCCGGAAAATATTTGGAATGCATAAAGCATTTCAAGCTCAGGATCACGTACTAAAATAAAATGAATTAATGGTTTGCATAATATTGCAAACAAACTGCCAAATGCATTTACTGATTGTTAAATCTGCTGCAAGTATGAGCCAGAAAGAATAGTGGTACTAAGTGAAACCACTCGACTCCCAATTGCAAATAAGAGGGGGAGAAGTATGGCCATAAAGTAGGATTACTCATGCTAGCAATAGAAGGCTTTCCTTCTAACATAGTAAATGCAGGTCAACCTATGGTTGGCAACACCTTGTAGGTAAATATTGATTATTACCCAATGGATGAATGTCATTCACAAACCCAGCTCGGAGGTGCACCAAAATACTGATGCTGGGATATCGGAAAGCCCTGACTCTCGTTTTGGGAAATCGCGATAAGTCATTCAGGGTATATTGAGTTTAGATAACTGGAAGATTATATCATATAAAGGCTACATGTCGCGACACATACTTCTCTGAATAAATTGTATACAATATTCCAAGTTATTCAGTTAATAAGACCTAGGCAGAGTGCTTTGTCACTCTTACTGGAACTTGTTGAGTTATACAAACAGAGATAAGTTATGAGCTATAAAGCTAACACCTCATGTACTTTTACTGTGGGTACAAAATGTTTTCATCCTAAGATTGGATTGAGAACAATATGGTGGTGAGTTATAAAGCAAGACTAGTAGCACAAGGGGTTTTTACGCAAAGCTCAAGCATTGATTCCCAATGCAAGTTATTCTCCATAGTAAGTTATAAATATCCGATACTACCTTTTGATTGGCAGTTGATAGTTGATAGATGTAGTGATTGCATATATTTATATGATCACTTGATTTGGAGTATTTGTGAAGCTTCCGGGAAGGAGTTCACATACCAAACCCTCATACATAAAAGCGCAACACATATTGTGTATTGCTTAAGTCAATATATGGCTTAAAGCAGTTAAGTCGAATATGGTACAATCAACTTTGTGTGTATTCCTTAAATTGAAGGGATACAAGATTGATTACACGTGATGTTCATTTTGGAGTCCTTTGATTGGATTTTCCTAATATTATATGATTGTCAACAATCTTGAAATTATTGGTAATGAACACTTGTCAATAGCACATTGTAATCTAAAGACAGAGTTTAGAGATAGGTGATATGGTCTAAACCAAAATTTTATTTTGTGTTTAGGATCCAAGTATCCTCTCCCAGGTTTTTGTAGTAAAGCTATATATATCCACATCATATTAATAAAAGGGAATCCTATGGTTGTTCTACCTCATGATAGAGGAAGATTGTTTTATGCCATAGTGATTGAGATGAGATTTGAAACATATGGTCCATTATCTTTGTGCTATTTATGCGCTAGTATATATATTGCAAAAGTTCCCAGCCGGATATTATATTTGCAATAATTTACTATCTAGTAGCAGCGCTACTCTACCAAATGTCGGTAGATTAAAATTAAGAATATCTTTGATATATCAAAATAGCACATGTGATC
>CM014270.1:47343024-47393000 GCA_004135705.1 Alloteropsis semialata | reverse complement strand
GCCCGTGTGCGGTGGCGCTCCCCTCCTGCGCCCATGTGCGTCCGTATGCGCCTCTTTGCTCGCCTGCGCCCCTGCTGCGGGTGCGCCGTGCGACCCTTGAACTGGCAAGGCGGGGCGAGAGCCCCAAGGCCTGGATCCGTGCTCCCCTATCCCGGATCTGCGCTCTCCTGGCCCGGTGCCGGGGCGGTGGCCGGTCGTCGTCTGCGGGGGGACGGGCCTTCTGGCGGCGCCGGCAGTCCCGTGTGCATGGTGGCAGCGGATTCCAGGTGGAGGGAATGGGGGAAGGTGAAAGCCATTTACCTGCTTGCAGGTCAATGACGACGACGCCCGCGGGCGCCGTTCACCTTCTCGAAGGCGTCATTTTTTCGCCTCTTCCCTCCTCTCCGGGGAGCTCTCCGGTGAAAACCTTGACCTTATTGGTCAGACGACGACGGCGCCATTGGCGTCGTCTCCCTCCCTAGAGGCGTCGTTTTGGAAGCTCTGCGAGTTCTGTCGTCGCTGCAGGGACTGCTCCGGTCTTCTCCGGCCGGTCATGTGGTGGTCGTGCTCTCCTGGGCCTACCTGTGCTCCTTTGACACTTCGTCATCATGGTTGCTGGTGCTGTGACTATATTGGCGGATGCTTTGCCGCTGTGCCGCTGGCGGATGCTTTGCCGCCCTTACTACGATCGTCTAGCGGATGTTTTGCCGCCCCTGTTGCTATTGTTGTGCGGATGCTTGGCCACACTGGCGGATGCTTTGCCGCCACTGTCGTGATGCTTGTTGGTCGTCTCCGGCGGATGCTTTGCCGTTGTTATGCTGCTTCTTCTGGTGGATGCTTGGCCACCTTTTTGTTGTTTCGATAGTCACAGTCGGCGATCTCGGTGGTGTTGTCCTTGTGTAGACCCAGATGTTTGGGGTTGTTTGCTAGGGTTGTGTGGTGCTCCATCTCTTCTCGGTAGTCATGGTCGTTGCTCTGTCAGTTTGCTGGCCATTTGTTTTGTTGGCCTTTTTTCAGTTTTTTCTCTTCTTTTAGTCCTTTGTGTGCTTGGAGAGGTCAACTTCTGTTTGGCCTATGCCAAGTAATGTTTTAACTGCTTTCTTCTTAATGAAATACGTGCTAAGGCACGTTCGCGAAAAAGATACATGAGGCTGATGTGTATCAGATTGAGCGAGAATGCGAGATAATAGCATTCTTCGACGATCTAGAATTCTAGATTATTGACGCTCGTTATCTTTTTGTTCTTACCCAATCATAGAATTTCACAATAAATAGCACAGAATTTCACAATAAATTGTTCAGTTTCTTTAGGAATCGGAAAAGATTTCTGTTTTCCAAAAGTATTTTAATTTTTCATGAGGCCTCGTTCAGAATTGCGACGATCACATTTAATCATACGAATTGGGAGTGAGAGGCGGAATTTAGTTCATTGAACTCCAATATACTTTTATTGGGAGAAAATAATGACTTTATCCAAACAAGCTGTTAGATCTAGAAGGGTGTATATACTATCATGTTACCGCACATCTTATTGGTTGTTGTGATAATATTGTACGCATTGGGCGGACGAGTCTAGTAGACTAAAAATGTTTGGGATTCGATGATGATATCCTTGTCTTGAACCAAGAATGCAAAATTGCTGATGAATCAGCTGGCATGATATGTTTGGTTGTTACTGACCAAGATCCACATTGACTACAACGAACTATACTGCAACATGCAGTATCAACTTGATGTTTTAGCAATACTAAATCTCGGCGATACAGTTCAAGTTGATAGCATCCGGGTAAGGTCGGATGGGGGCAAGCTGCTGTGTGCTGTGGATTCACAACACAGAAATAACATTTTTTTAGGGGCCAAAGCTACAACCCACCGGTTCTTACTTGTAAGAGCAACTCCAGTGGAGGACCCTAAATGGACCCCTACTCTAAATTTTAGGGTCTTCTTTCAAAAAATCAACTCCAGCAGGGCCCCTAAATGAAAATGCATTTTTCATGCCCACCCAAATTTCAGCTCCAAGCCCCTATTCCTAGGGGCCTCCAATCCCTCAAAACATGAGTTCCACTATTTTTAGAAGAAAATAGGGGTTTGGGCTGATTTCCCACTGGAGTTGAGAGGTAATTTTGGGCCCCTATTTTTTGCAATCCGGCTTGCAAATGGATTTTAAGGGCTTCAATTTGCATGCCTCCACTGGAGTTGCTCTAAGGCCGTAACAGTTTTTTTTTTTTACACAGACTAGCAGTGCTATGTATCTTTTATTTTTTGAAACACAGTAAAAATTATAAAACTACTTTTTTTTGTGAGAACTACTCTTTTGAGCAAAATTTGTAAAATTACTACTAGTAGTAGACAAAGGAAATTTATGGACTCCTGAGACTGGGCCGCCGAATAATTTCAGTCATTTTGTTGTGCTTGGTGGTTGGGCTACAATGTGTCGTGGGTTGATGGGTTCTTAGCACGAGCTCATGGGTCTGTAAATGGGCTGAAATTTCTCTTTTTATTTATCCGTGTTCCTTAGTCCTTACCGGTTCTCAGGCGGGCCTGTTTTGCGCGTATGTCCTTGTAGGCCTTCATCATTCTTTGCTGTAAATTGCATCTATGTCCTTCAAAATGAGCTCAAAAAAAAAAAATGTATGTCCTTCAAAACAATTATGGCATGACCTCATCTCTCTATCCCGCTCTCTCTAGTTTCATTAACTAATTTGATTGGAGCACATGGTTTTCAAGCATTAAAGCACCCCGCGGTCCCCGCCAAATGATATTACCTCCATTTTAGTTGCAATGATAAATGGAGCCCAAATTGCTAACCTCGGATATAAGCTTAGATACGACTGCACGGTTCATTTAGGTCTTGTTTAGATCCAATCGCTAATTTTTTTTTGCTATGTTAGCTAGAACAATTAGATAATAGCTAATTTTTAACGGAATGGAAGATAAGACACTAGCAGTTATCTACTGACTCTACTCAAGCTCCAAGATTTGGAGCTTTGTCATGCATCCTGGCCCCATGTGGGACCCATGTAATGTTCAATTGGGCCATAATGTTCAGATGTGTCTCACATGAGACCCACACACATTTAGGTGGGGCCATGACACTATTTGTGTGGGCCCCAATAATACTGTTTGTGTGGGACCCGCTTACGGTTTCGGGTGGGACCCACGTACATTCAGGTGGGGCCACGACTCTGTTTGTGTGGGCCTAGAGTACTATTTGTGTGAGACCCGCGTACGGTTTCGGGTGGGACCCACACACATTTAGGTAGGTGGGGCCACAACTCTGTTTGTGTGGGCCCCACAGTACTGTTTGTGTGCGACCCGCGTACGGTTTCAGGTGGGACCCACGTGGGCCCAATACTAATTATGTGGAACCCAAAATATTTTTAGAAAAATATCAACATGGGACCTATGTACTATTTATGTGGGTCCGATGATTTATTTTAGAAATAAATACCAATGGTGGATTTTTCTGTTCTTTACAATTGCATTCATGTACAGTATAAAATGTATTTACATTTTAGCATATTTTCATATTAGTGAGATAATAAATAATATATATCTTATCATAATTTCAGATCAAAACCTTTAGTAGAGATGTGCATGGTGTGCCAACCTAACTAGTTAATTATCTAGGGATCCAACAAATCCTTAGCTATTTTTTTGGCTAGCTAACCATTAGCCGTGGATTCAAACAAGATCTCATACAGAACACATCAACTGAACCCAAATTCCAGATGCACAACCATATAAGGTCTACGTACCTACCTTTCTCTTTACTCAAAGCAAGCGGTTGAACAACATACTCAAAACCGTTAAGCGGTTGGTGCTGTGGTCCCTCTACTAACTACTCGTACAGACATATACAATCGTGTGCCTTTTCTGCCATCTCGCACGCGCGCGTTTATGTTACTATGCATGAAGCCCAGCGCATGCAGGCCAGTAGGAAGCTTGCAGCGGTTAGGCGCCATGGTATTACCGTACCCACCGGATGGGGACGCGCAAACAGCCGAGGACAGAAAGCCGATCCGGGCATCCCTTTCATTTGGCTGCTATCGCCTTGTCCGCAACAGGCTTAATCAGCTAGCGATCGGCTGCGAGAATTGCATTGTTTGCCAACAAAAAACAACCGAAGAGCAGTGCTGGCTGTGGCGTACTATCTAGGTGTCCTATATGTAGAAATTGACGCACTTTCTTTTCTGGAAAGGACAGTCGAGAGTTTAGTCATGCAAAACACGTCAAGGCTTTTGTGGAGATCAGAGAAGAATATTCTGGCAGAAAAGAAGAACATTTAGCTGTTGTCTGTTTCGGAGAATATGCGAAATTTGACTGCTTGTAGTTGTAAGTAGCGATGTTGTCGCCTACCGACTTTTTGCATCCAGGTTTTTTTTAAGGAAAAAAATCCATTGATTCTATGTGTGCTGAGCAATGTTGCAAATTGCGGGCTAGAGAGTTTAACGGAGTGTTCCGAAAAAAGCTATAGGGGCTATAGCGCAGCTATAGCGGCAGCTATAACCTTTAGCGGTATGCCAAAAATCAGGAAAAATTAGGTTTAAATATAGAAATATGACAAATTTTAGCACATATTTCATAAGTGCATGTCTAGTCATGAGTGCAGACGCAACGAAACAATAAAAAGTAGATCACAAACTACAAGATAAGTCACAATTCTATGACTCATAGCTCAAAAATCACGAGTACATATGTTCATAGCTCAAACATGGCGGAGTTAGCGGTGCTATACTATTGAATTTAGCGGCGCTATTTCAAGTTATAGCGGAGTTAGCAGCATTGGCGGTAATATTTGCAATATCGTAGCGGCATTTGTCTCCAGAAGCTATAGCGCCACTGTAGCGTAACTATAGCGGGCTATTTGCAACAGTGGTGCTGAGGCTGAGGTTCACTATCTCTCTTTGGTCACCGTATGAATTGTTACGGTATATATTGACATCTAAATAGAGGAACTTTCAGCTATTAATCACAAGTCCCTCACTTTTCTTTCCCGTGTTTCTGTTTCTTTAGATACATGCTTCAGAAACTTACAAACATGTTGTTGACTACTGAATAAATTGCCGCATTAGTGGGTGTTTGGTTTGGAGGAGTTTATTATAAGTACCTCAAATAAGCCCCAAATAAGTACCTTTTGATCCAAATACCCATGCTTATTTTGGTGCTTATTATAAGCCCATAAGCCCCTCCAAAGGTACTTATGGGGCTTATTTTTTGTGCTCCCCACCCTAAACAGTGGCTTTTCACCCACTACCCCTCCCCCGGACCAACGCTATCCACTCCTCTCACTCCACTCTCCACTCCTCTCGCTCTCCTCCCGCTGCAGCTCCGCCGCCGCGCTCTCCTTGGAGCTTCCCCACGCTCTCCTCCGCGCGTCCCCCACCGCCGTGCGCGCCGCTGCGCCCTCTCCGCCGCCGCTACTCCCAGATCCAACGCGCCTCCATCCCCGGCCCGGCGACGACGGAGATGGACAGAGATGGGCACGATGGGTACTCGCATTACCTCTCCCAGCCTAGATCTGGCGCGTGCTTCAACTTCTTCTCGTAGGCGTCTTCCTCAGGTCCGTCCGACCATGGCCTTGTTCCGAGGATTGGGTTGGCGGGTCTAGATCTCAACTCCCAGGCCGTGGACTTCCCGCATCTGGGGCAGTACCAACATATGTTGCAATCTGCCCCGGCACAGGCCATCTTCGGGCCTGTCTCGGGGTGGAACACAGGTCGGCGGCCTCCTCGCACTCTCGGTACCCGACCGCGAGGTGGCCTTGGACGAGGTGGCCGTAGAGCTACCGATGTCGGACCGCAGGCTGCGGGGTTTGTTCAACCAGGGGCAACCAAGGCCGTGGACGCACCGTGTTCCTATCTGGAGCAGGAGCTGCATCAGGACTAGGTGGCAGCCAAGGTGAAGGACGAGGGGGCCGGGCCGTTCGAGCTTGTAGCAGGGCAGCTGCTTCTCGTGCTGGTGAGGAGCAGGACGATGACGAGGTCGAAGACGTCAGCGATGGGAGCACATCTGTAAGTTCTTGCATTGAGCTCTTTGAAGTTGTGCATTGCTATTGATGAACTAAATTTACTGCTTCAGTGCTTGTGATGAGGATGAGTTGGTTTGATTGCATAGTTTGCATAGTTTGCTCTGTTGATTTGTTGTTTTGTCTTATCAATGCACTGACAAGGCAGATTGGTCAGAAGAAAATATAAACATCTTGTGTGAGTTGTGATGTGACCAAATAGAGGCAAGGAATTGCAACAGCTGTACTATGTCTGGAAGAGGATATAAGAAGCTACTTGACAACTTTTATGCAAGAACTGGTTTGAGGCATGATAAGAAGCAGATCAGAAACCGTATGACCATAATGAAAGGATTCTATTTGTTCTGGAAGTTTGCCTATAACCACACTGGTACTACACGTGGTGCTGATGGTGAAGTTATAGCCAGTCATCAGTGGTGGTCAACACATCTTGAGGTATAACAGTTCCTCTGTTTTGAGCAGAAAATTGGACTGATTGACTACCTACTAATCATTATCTCACCATGCAGGGAAGGAAGAACAAACATGAATTGTGGAAGCTAATGCATGGAGAGCCTGAATACTGTCCCTACTTGAGATAATGTTCAAAAATATAGCAGTTGATAGATCCAGTTCATACATACCAGGAGATGAAGAGGAGGAGGAGGAGCAGGAAGAAAAGGAGGAGGAGGAGCAGGAGAAGGAGAAGGAGAAGGAGAAGTTTGATAGCCCTATGAGTTCAAGTAGCAAGAAGAGGGGAAGTAGTACTGCCACTACAACTACTAGTCCGAGAAAAAAGAACAAAGGGGCTCTAAGGTTTATGATGACCAACATGATGCATAAGTGGGAAGTAGTAGAGGAGAGGAACCAGGCAACATTGACCTCTTTGCATCAAGAAAAGGCAAAAAAAAGGAGTAAGATGCCTGATGATGTTCAAGCATGCATTGACTTAGCTGTGGAGTGCGGGGTAGTACCAGGGAGCATTGAGCTTTTTGGGTGAACTATTTTCTTCGAAGAAGAGTACAAAAGGGTGGTGTTCAAGTCCATTCCCACCAAGGAAGGAAAGCTAGACTGGATCAAGAGAATGTGTGTGAGGGAGAAGTTATGCTAGTTAGGGAATTACTCTATTTGTGTCTAGTTAGGGAATTAATCTATTTGTGTACTGCTAAACTGACTGTGTGATGTACTCTATTTGTGTGTCATGAACCTAGGTTTATTACTGTCTGATTTGTGTGAAGTTGTGGCTGTTTTGTGAGTGTTCTGTGACTATTTTTGTGGCTGTTTTGTGACTGTTTTGTGCCTGAGCTAATCTTTTCTAATGTTCATGATTGTAGAATGAAGCTGAAGGGTCTTCAAGTATTGGGAATTCTGTTGGGGCTGTTAAAGAAGCTGATTTCAGTGCTTCAAGTGATGATAAAATGATCAGTATTATTTAGAACAGCAGAAAGAGGAGTCTTAAATTCATGGAAATGTTCTTCATAGCTGCTATGTACTATGAACGATACCTGAATAAAGCACCATATAGGCAACCAATTGAAACTGGCTATGAATGGGTTCAGACAACCCTTGCAAACAGAACTGCTTGCTACAACATGTTTTGGATGAGTAGACCATTATTTGAAAGTTTACATAATTTGTTGGTGGAATCCTATGGATTGAGGGGGGAGTAGCAAAATGAATTCTGAAAAAGCTCTCGCTTTGTTTCTAGAGAAAATTTCTTATTTAGCACCAAAAAAACATGCTCTTCCTTATATAGCACCCAAAGTTCAAAACTTCCCTATCTGTGCAACACTAAAATTTTTCTTCCCTATCTAGCACTTCTGTTCCTTCTATTACCCTGCACCGTGAACTGTCAGGTGGGTCCACCAGTAAAAGACCATCGTGCCCTTTGTTTGTCCGGTGTTTGTCTCGCTCCTGAAGAAAACCACGGGCCAGCGTGTCTCCTCCCGTGGAAGCGGAACGCTCTCCTCAGTGAACCCTAGATCTACGGCGAGAGGAGGGCGGGCATGGGGCTCGTTGGCGGCGCGAGCGGGAGCCCCCTGGAAGCACGGATGGGACGGGCATGGAGGCCCCTAGCGGCGTGAGCAGCGCGGCTGGCGAGCCTCCTGGCGGCTCGGGCGGGCCGCTAGGCGAGCCTCCTCCCCCTCCTCACGGCGCGGGCTATGAGGGCGGCCAGCCCATGGGCACCGCATTCTGTGAGGGCGGCCAGCCCCTGGTCGACGCGGCTCGTTAGGGGGGTGAGCCCCTGGCTGCCGTGGGCTGTGAGGCCGGCCGTCCCCTGGCCAGTCCAGATCCTCATGGTGAGTTCAACATTTTCCAGCAGTAGAATTAGATGTAGTTCTCACTCATGTCATTCTTGTTGTTCTGTACTAACAGGATGTCAGAAACTAATTTTTTGCTGAAGATAAAATTGATTGGCAATGGCAAAAAGATTACAAAGGATGTTAAATGTTGGAACTTTGAGATGGCTATTGTTTGATTCAGACAAGTCAAATTATATGGATTTCGTTGAATCAGTTGTAGATAAGTATCGTCCAGGGTATTTGAAAGTTGCACATGTTCAGTTTTACAATAATTTTCTCAGAACTTTCCCAGAAGTTAATTCAGACCAAGATTTGATGCACATGTTTGAAGTTCACGATGATGAGAAGATTGTTCAAATGTTCATTGTTTATTGTGATCCATCTGAGTCATTTCAGCTCATCACTGAGTGGGAATTTAGAGGAGAAGAGCAGCGCAACAACAACAAAGAACCCAATGGTGACATAGAAATCGATGATGACAATTATCTAAGTAATCCTAAGCCATTGAATGAACAAGTTGGTATTGATGAGGAGAATATGTACTTGGAGAGTGTACATGTGAATGCTGTGGTTCAAGATAAAGATTTGGATGATGACTCGGTGTCTGACTCAAATGGTGAGAGCGCCTTGGAGGATGACTCAAAGGAGGAAGGAGAGGTTGATGAGGAGGATGGATACGAAGAAGTAAACCATCACCCAATTGTGGACTATGATGAAGAAGATCCCCCCATGAAAGTAGGATGCACTTATCCTAATATGTCCGAGTTCAAGTTAGCTCTATGTCAACATGCAATAAAACATGAGTTTGAATTCAAAATAGAATATAGTTCAAAGCATAGGTTTAGGGCCTACTGTTCAAGAAATATCGAGGATAGCTGTCCATGGAAGATTCATGCATCTACAACAGCGGACAAAGTGACTGTCATGGTAATTACTGTTGTGTTTATTATTTTTTCTTGCTGCTATATTTTTGTATGTGATGTTTACTAATGAAAATTTCTGCTCCTCTGTAGGTGAAGAAGAACAACTTTAAGCACGATTAGAAGATGCTAGTTTAGGGGCAAGGGCACTACAAAAAAAGATCAAAGAACATCACAAGGTGCACATCCACTACAAGAGAGTATACATGGGTAAGCAGCTAGCATTGAAACAACTATATGGCGATTGGCATAGCAGCTTTGACAATTTGTTTAGGTTCAAGGCCCAAGTTGAGAGTTCTTGCCCTAGTAGTTTAGTAAGCATTGACCATTACAACATTAATGGCAAAATCAGATTTAGAAGGTTCTTCTTTGCCATGAAACCTTGCATAGTACTTGGCAATAGACAGTACATTCTTGACAAGCAGGTTCAAGGGGCAATTGGCTAGTGCTACTGCAGTTGATGGCCACAATTGGTTATATCCTATTCGTCTTGGAGTTTTTGATTCAGAAACTAATGATAATTGGGTGTGGTTTATGAGTAAGCTCAGGGAGGCTAATGGCTCACCAAGGGGTTTAACAATAAGCACAGATGCGGGGCAGGTAGTGATGGTAGGGGTTGCTGAAGTGTTCCCACACGCAGAGCATAGAGAGTGCATGTTTCATCTGGTAAGCAATTTCAAGAAGAAGTACCATGGGAAGGTATTTGATGACCATCTTTGGACAGCAGCTTACTCATGGAACCCATACTTGTTTGAGAAGCATTGGACTGAAATGGAGAAAGCAAAGCCTGCTGCAACTAATTACCTAAGGAAGAGTCACAAGAAGTTGTGGACTAGAAGTCAATTCTCCACCATTTGCAAGGTTGACTATGTGACCAACAACTTGGCTGAATCCTTCAACAATTGGATCAAGCACTATAAGTCCATGAATCTGGATGATTTAATGGATAAGATCAGATAGCTACTTATTGTAAAGTGGAACGAAAGGAGAAAAATTGGAAAGAAATTAAATGGCTTGATTCTGCCTCATATAATCAAGATGTTGAAAGAAAAGAGCAGAGAATTGAGCTTGGAAGTGTCTGAGTGTTCAAAACAAGTAGATGAGGTGACAGCATTGGGTGGCAGTGGCTTTTGGTTTGTGGTCAATTTGGATGACAGGACATGTTCTTGTAGGCAATGGCAGGTATCTGGAACCCCTTGCAAACATGCACTAGCATTTGTTACTTCACTAACTAACGAACCTATTGAGAAACATGTTTACTCCTATTACTCAATTGAGAAATTTAGAGCAGCTTACAGTGGATTAATCCCAGCTTTGCCTGACAAGACTCAATGGCCTAAATCTGAACATGGATTTTTCATGCATCCGCCACTACTAAAGGCGGTAGCTGGTAGGCCTAAAACTAAGAGGCATAAAGGAGGTAGTGAAAATAAAAGGAAAAAAGTACAGCACAAATGCCCTATCTATAAGGACTATGGCCACCATTGGCACAAATGCAAGAAGGGTAGCAAAGAAGACATAGAAGCATTGCTACTTGTGAGGTACATGTCTATGTTTCAGCTTACTTTCTTTTGCAATTACTTATGCAACGTACACAAGTTTACTTTGTAATTGCTTATGTAGAGGACCACCAAAGAAGAGAAAAACTACAACCACAAACAATCAAAATTCCATTGTGCCATGGGAGGATGAAGCTCCAACAGCTTCTATGTCCTTTCCACCACCAAGGTTTGCTCATATCTAAATTTTCTGAATTTGTATTGCATAAATGGTATCTCATTGTCCTTCTCACTTGTAGTCAAATCTTGGAGAGTACTACAAGTACAAAGAGAAAACATATCGATTCTTGTACTGAAGCTTCCAAAATGTACCTCTACTATTGCTGTCACTTCATGCTGATTTTTTTAATTAGAATCTACTAATTTTAATATTTTCTCCATAGCCAAAGCTTGGACATTTCAAGTACAAAGAAGGGAAATCATGCAAACTCTACTCTGGAGCCTCAAAAAGGTAGCTCTACCAAATCTGAATTTTTTTTGCATGATCTGTGTTTCCATTTGTTCTTCAAATAAGTGGTCATATACATATATAGGTCAAGGAGTGGCTCAAATCAGCCTGATCCACTTCCAGTTAAAGGAGACAGGAAGGGGAAGGGCAAAAGAAAGAAGAAGGTTGTCCCAAAAAAGATTGCAAAAACTAAGCAGCTGCAGCTTGATAGCCCAACAATGGCAACAAGGAGCAAAATGGTTGATCCTGCTAGTCCTGCAATGAGCACAAGGAGTAAAAGAAAATTGAGTCTGTGATTGTGATATGTAATAATGTCATGTGCTTTCGTACTACATTTGAAGTTGTGATCTGTAATGTGCAAATTCAGTCTGTGATGTGTAATGTAAACCTGGATGGTTATGGTTATGTGTGGATGTGACTTGGATGTTCTCTAAAATTTATTTGGTTAATTGTCATGTTGCATTTGAATCCTAGTTGCATGGATATGTTGTTGGTGATATTTTCATGTTACACGTGAGAAAAAATGAAGCATACATAATCCGTGCAAACAAAAAAAATAGTGCAAAAAATTAGAACTAAGAAAACTAAATGAAATAAATTTTTCTCAAAAGCAACCTGTGCCTACAGCAATTGCATAACAAGCAGCCTACTGACCAGAGACGGAATCCAAAGAGGGGCAAAAAGGTCTTTTTAACCTAGAGTTAACACTGTTAAGTGTCCATACTAACGGAAGTGCTTGATAGGGAAGAAAAAATTTAGTGTTGCACAGATAGGGAAATTTTGAACTTTGGGTGCTATATAAGGAAGAGCAAGTTTTTTGGGTGCTAGATAAGGAATTGTCTCATGTTTCTATGGGTAGTTGGAGCACCTCAGTCAGTTAGACAAGCCCAGGATTGGTTTGTGAGATCAATGGAGACAGTTAGCAGGAAATTTGATCATGTTTTGGCATGTGTTGGAAAGTTAGCCAAAGATATTATTAGGCCTAGAGACCCAACATATAGTACAGTGCACCAAATATTGCAGCAAGCAAGGTTTGCATGCTGTTTCAACAATGCCATTGGAGCAATAGATGGGACTCATATCAAAGTGGTTGTTCCATCTCATAAGGTGGTTCAGTATATAGGGAGACATGGATACACCAGTCAGAATGTGATGGCTATTTGTGACTTTGACATGAGGTTTACATTTGTGGTTGCGGGGTGGCCAGGATCAGTGAATGACATGAGAGTGTTTAGTGATGTTAGAAACAAATTTGCTAACAAGTTTCCACATCCACCTCCAGGTACAGTTCTTAAACAAGTTTGTTTGTTCAATGCATGTCCAAACTCAACTTTCTAACATTGAACTTTTATTTACAGGGAAGTTTTACCTAGTGGACACTGACTATGCCAACAGACCAGGGTACCTTGCACCATACAAGGGAACGAAGTATCATATTGTAGGATCTAGGATACCATCTAGAGGGGGGTGAATAGGCAGTTTGAACTAATATCACAAGCACTTAAAATTTAATTAGTAACACAAGGGGTAAAACAATTTCTACTCTTTCTTGCCTATGTGAGGGTTTGCAATCTAGGGTGATAAGCAACAATTCAATCTCTATGAAAGTAAATTGCTTAAAGTAAATTGCGATAATGTAAATGAGCAATAGAAATAACCGATGACAAGAGACGAATTTTTCCCGTGGTGTCGATGATTTGCCGGTCACCCATAATCCACGTTGAGGTCGATTCTATGTTCCAATCACTCCTCTATCAAGGCACCGCTTGATTTATGAGCCGATTTGGACCAAGAACCGCTCCACACCTCGATTCCACTAGAGTTACTCTTCACCACTCCGGCAAGGTGAGCACAAGGACCTCTCACAAGAACAACCGGGGCACCTTCACAATCTTCTTGAAGGGCTCAACGGTTTCCACTCCTTCAAGCCGTCTAGGAGGTGGCAACCTCCAAGAGTAACAAGTCGATGATGCTTCCTTGAAGACTCCCTAGTGCCACAATGCTCAAAATCTTGATGCAATGCACTAGGATGCTCTCAATATCACAAGAATGCAACTTCAAAGCAAAGTGAGTGAGAGAGTGAAGAAGAAGGGCTCAAGTATATCAAGAAAGCTTTTCAAAGTGCCAAGAGACCTCACCCATGGCCGGGCATGAGGTATATATAGAGCCCCCTTCAAAATCTAGCCGTTACTCTCTGTAATCCGTGAAATACAAGTTTTCGCGGACTGTCCGCCTCACAAAGCCCGGACGGTCCGCCGTTCGAAACCAACGGCTACAACAACAATAATTGCTGGCAGACCTGACCGTTACACAAGGGGCGGACCGTCCGCCCACCAGGGGCGGACCATCCGCTGTTCATTTTCGAACGACAGTCAGAACCATAGACTCGCTGGACATGCCCACAAATTAGCCGGCGGACAGTCCGCACCCCGGTGGCGGACCGTCCGCGGCAGAAGGGAGAAAACACACACAGAACCAACTTGGTTCTGGTGGCGCCCGGGGGAGAGGGGGCGGACTGTCCGCCCCACGAAGGTAAAATCCACCAGAACCATTCCCGGTTCTGGTGGCTCGGAACAAGTGGCCGGCGGACCATCCGCACGCCCTGCGCGGGCCGTCCGCCGGTCAAACCACTCATCCCACCAGAAACATCACGTTTCTGTCCACGATTTTGAATTCAAGGGCGGACCGTCCGCGTCCCCTGTGGAGACCGTCTTCCCTAGCTCTAAAATACTTCCAGAACGACTCTGAAAACAGCTAAGTCAAGATACGGTCCTCCCCACAAAAGGGAGACCGTCCGCCTCACAAACCAGTTAGCTAATTTTTAAGAAAACCGCATCATTCTAAAACTCATGATGTATGCCACTAATCCATATGCATGCAACACAACATTTGATCAAGATGGCACTATGAAATCGTCATGCAAATGACATTGACCCCTCTTGATAGTACGGCTATCTAGCCTATCAACCCGGTCAATGTTTCTTCTCTAATCTCCTCTTTGACCGGCAAAATAGAAATTCCTATCTTATGCCTTGAGATTCCACTTCACATCATGATTCCAATATCACCAAGTTATCATCCGCCACTTGTCACATCTCTGGGACTAACCCTTGTTGGTATTTCTTACGGTCGCAGATAAATCCGCAAACGCACGGATACCGTTGTAGCTTTCACCTGGAAGTATTCAGGGTATCGAATCCACAGGGAAGGCGGTAATTGACTAGAGTAGTTATCCATTGTATTCAATCATAACATTATTAATATACCCAAGTCTAGCAAGGGGTAAACATTGATAGATGGGTAGTGTGACACACAGAAGGTTTCATTGCTCATTATATAAGTCTAGTTAATATGAAGATCCTAAGAGAGAACTAGGGATTCTATGTACTTCTTGCATATGGGTTACATTCCTACAAGTGTGTATATGCAAGCTCAGAAGGAACACATGTTAGAGGGCAAATCGAGGAGTCGTGGAATCCCCTCATCCAAGGGTACTGTCACGATGTTTATCACGAAGGCCTGCAAACGCCCAAACCCGAACGGCAAGGATTACAAGGGACGGACAGGGCTGTCACCACCTGCCGCCTACCTCTGAATACGTGGAGTAGGGTATCCCCAATGTCATTCCATATACCAAACACCACGTTTACCATATGAAATACAACTCTATTTATGGTCCACCTAAACAGAGCAACCTTGCGGTACACTGGGCCATTGCCATAACATGCATCCACTATACTAAGGTGCAAGACATACAACTTATATGATGAACAAACAAGACTATAAGCCAAATAACATAAGCAAGATAGTAATTCCATTAAAGCTCTAAGTCTTACAAATAAGCAAAGGATATAAAGATAACTGAGCTCTAGGCTTACCAAGACTCTTTCGGAAACCCATATAAGCTCAACTCCTAGAACTACCTCACTACTAACTAAGACTATAACTTGTAGCAAATGGAGCTCTTCCTTCTGGTGTGTGTTGAACTGGAGCCAAGGCCATCTATTTATAGCTTAGTAGGATGGTGGAGAGGCACCCCGAGACGGTTGAAGCCGTTTGGCCCCGGGACTAGGTCGGCTGATCCCCCTAGGTCGGCCGACCCAAGGATGCACCGACTTGAGTGATGCACGGCCGGGATGGACTCCTGGAGGCGGTGGGAAGCACCACATCAAAGCTGACCGAGTTTGGGGCGAATCCCAGGTCGGGCGACCGGTCACCGGCTCCTTTCGGGCCCATCTTCGTCTGGGTGACTGCAGAGTGGGTCCTAATGACGGTTCCAGGTGGGTTTGCTCAATTTGAGTATGTTTAGATACGTTGGTGGGCCCCTCAATCCATGTGACCTCCCCTTGGACCATTCCCATCTCTTGGATCCAACCGTCATGGAATCAACGACTATGATGGTCCTGAAGTGTGCTCCTTTGCTGTGGCCAAATATGGGATCCATTGGGCTTGGGCCAAGGTCGGCCGACCTAGGTGGGTCGGGCGACCTGGCGCTGAGCCCAAATCTCCTCCTCTTTTGCCAATTAGTCCCTGCATTCACATATTCACTAAAACTTGTGAAATTGATTAGATATAAACCCTATCACTATGTTTGGTGATTATATTTGATATATTTCTTGCAGGAGTTGACGGTCAAAATTGGCATTTAAGGACTGTCAACAAGCTCCCCCACACTTAGCCTTTGCTCGTCCTCGAGTACAGCTTTAGGACTAAGGTGAAAAATATGACTCCAACTGATATGATGCAAGCATATAAGTTATTCCAAGACATACCTGTACTTGTGAATTTTGATGTGTCTATCATGTCATCTTGGATGGTTGAGGAATGGAACGGCTTTGATTCAAGTCATCTCAACTCTTCTGTTAAATAACTTGGGTTTTTGATAAATTTTCAAAAACGTAACCTTACCTAGCTCCTCAAATGATTCTCTCGGATCGTTCATTGTGTATAATTCCTCACCAAGGCATTCTTTTGCCTTCTTTCACCCTACTTCTAAAAGGCTTATGTGGATCTCAAGGTAGGAGTAAGAATAAGGCATACTTGCATCTCATATATTGCAAAGTCAAAAAGTGGATCCAAGAAGAAAACTATTCATACAATCTGATCAAGATGTGCATGTGTGTGGAAAAATGGAAGGTATATGTGGAAATTATGATAGCTCCTTTTTGTATGATCTCTCTCATTTTTATTTTTAAAACATGGCTATCTCATTTTTTTTCTCTTCTTTTTTTATGCTCAATACTTTGTATGAGCATATATATATATATTTTTCTTTCTTTTTTCTTGGACCTTCATATGTCCAAAATATTTTTCTATAGCCCATGTTTCTTTTGCAAAGAATATTTGGAGAGAGATTCATAACACATATGGAGCATTTATTTGGTGGATGGATGGGTATTGCTAACTTCCAGTGTAGAAGTTTAGCAGATGTATGTGGAGTGTACGTGATCTTTATCAAGAAAGTATGAAAAGCATCTTACAAGGGTCACAACAATTTGATAAAGCTCAATGCAATAACAAGCAGCATATGTATAAGGTTTTCAATGTGAGCAACATATGACTTTGGTAGGAATGGAATATCATTGAGGAGCTTTGCAAGGCTATTGATTTTAAACTTTTTGCAATAAAAACCTCCCAAGTACTTTATACAGAAAGAGTAAGATTTCTTTTATTATACCTTATCTCATTAATCAACCACTTAGATAAACATGTTTTCCTGAATAGATATGTTCACAAGCAACATGTGTATGTGCAAGGAATAAAGAATATGCAAACCAATCAAGGATGGACATGTATATCAAAGGAGCATCGGAATTCATTGAGTTTAATTTTAGTGATGATCTTAAATTTGGAATTATTTAAACTCATGAATCAGAGAGAAGGGTGGATAGGATGTGAAAACCATCGCTCTGGACGAGAATATGGGCGAGAGGTACCAGAGGGCCTTCGGTCGTCTTGATCTTTCTTGAACTGACTTGTGCGATGTTGTACATCCTGTTTGTGGGTGGTCTCGATCATATGTGCGTCAGAAGGCTCGAGAGACCCCCACACTTGATTTTTTGCCTGTATTTATTCTCACACAGTGGAAACAAAACAATGGCTCTATGGTTTTAAGAACCATGAGCCTTTATTGGAATTCAAATATTTTTAGTGTTTTTAGGTTATGCAAATTTTTATGGATTTTTTTTCATGGCAAACAAATCTTTCAAGGTAACTAAACAGGAGATCAAGGAAAGTAAGTGCACAGAGTATTTTGGATACTTCCCTGACAAATACCCCCCAAACTCTAGTCTTGCAAGTGAATGCAAGATTTGAGCTTAAGAGTGCCAAAAGACTTGTCCAATGTTCATCTTGCTTCATTGTGCACTTCCATGTGACTAAAGATGTTGAATGTTGAAGTTATGCTCGCCATCCTTTAGTCATTACTTCATGCCTGCAAAAAGTTAGTGGACAACGAATACCCGAAGGACTATAAAGAATAAATCATTGCTGCCATTGGGTTAGTTGTTCACATCCACACTTAAAAACAAATTGGTTTTTAACATTGTTAAGCATAGATCCTGTTGGCTATTTTTTTTTCAAATGTCCTTTTTTTTCAAATTTTATTTTCACCACTTTCCTTTAAGCATAACTCAAACAAGGCTGGATTTGAATCGCATCAACATGGCCACAAGGGGTTTTGCAATAAACTCACAGTGGACCTTCTAAAGGTGATGCAACTCCTTGTATGCTGTGCAACAATTGTTGTAGCGCATCCAATGCCTTGGTTTATCTCCAATTTGAATCAAGCTTGATGACTTACCCGATTGAATTTGAAATCTTTCCTACAAGGGTTAGTCCATACATGCAACCAATATCTACACATACATTTACTCAAAGGTTCATTAATCAAACTTGACACCATATCAAATTTAATTAAAGCAGGTTGTTTAACCTAAGCACCATGCTTAAATTAAAAAGCCTATGAACGTATTTTGCAAAATACACTCAAATCAGAGCATACGAGGACAGATAAATGAAGCATGATAACCTGATCAAGCTATTCTTCACATGAGGATGAATATGAGTATAATAATGGTGAACTTCGGGTTACCTCCCGGAAGGGCTTTGTTTAAAGTCAAAAGCAGGACATTCCACTTACCTTAGCATACTTACCGCTGACATTGGATAATTAGTCTAGAATTTTTCATCACGGTAGTTCCTTGGCTCTTTGTTATATCATTAATGGTGACGTGGTCGCACGTGGATAACTTGTGCTCACTAAGTGTTGGGATTTCCCAAACAAGTAGTTGGCAAGGCGCCAAAACACGAGTAGACGTCTTTTCTCATGAAAGCAAGCATAAGAACCAAAGATGCAAGGCAAGGCGGAGCCAGGAGCCATATGGGGACTACCAAGATGTAAAGCCACACTTGCATGTACACCTAGTTGTCTCAATCCCAATGAGACTCGCCGGCTATATCTTTCTCTTTTTTTTAGATTTATTAAGCAAGAAATGCAAGAACTAGCATCACCTGAAAACCAAGATAAAATTTTGTACCAATGGACTTTGTTGTGTAACACTTACCGACCTCCCCCACACTTGGATTTTTTGTGAATCACAGGACACCCAAAAATCAAGTGTGTAGGTCCCCTTTGAATTTGTTCCATCACCAAAACTTATCAAGGTGTTGCAGCTGATGTAGCTCTCATGTTCTTAAGCATTGTGCCCTTCATTCTTTTCAGTTGCAACCTGAAATAGTTAGCCACCAAAAATACCCAAGGGGAACTCATCCTAGAACATGTTCTTGCTTTTATTTTCTTTTTTTCTTAAACTTGAGAGCCCATCACTTGAAAATCCTAAGGAGGGAGAGGAAAAAGGCTGAGGGCACTTGGCAGCTTAACTGGGGGCAAGAATTGACGGTGGAGGGCACCGCCTTTCTTTGAACAGAGGAGGCCTGGGATCGGTCGACGGCCTAGGTCGGCCGACCCTAGCACGACTCCGTTTCAACTAAGCTTTCAAGGCTTGCACTGGCCTCGCTGGTGTGAAACTAATGGCAATTGAATTCGCTCCAGAATGGCCAGGGCTAGGTCGGCCGACGGATGGGGTCGGGCGATTCTGGCATAGGGCCCATTCTGTTGAACCTTTGCAGCGGTATTCCAGATGCAAAAGCTATTTTGAATCTAAATGAATGTGGTGCAGGAGAGACAACTACAGGTCGAACGACCCATGGGGTCGGCCGATGGTCTGTTGGCACCTCTCAAGCCCAGCTGGCTCGGCTATCCTACATGGTCCTGGCTCATTAAGATTATGTATGTGTATGCAGGAGCAGGGGATTCAAAGGGATTTCAAGATAAAAGACTCCAAGTTTAAATTTCAATGTAATGGGCTGTAATGGGCTGGCGTTGGTCTTCCCATGTAATGGGCTGGCGTGTACCAATTTGACAGATGCTAGCCTAAGATCGAACACGGTGTCTCTCATGTTCAGCTCTGGGCCGGTTTGCGAACCAGAGTGAATCAAGAACTCGTGAATCGTTCTTTCAGCAGTAGCACTTGTCATTGATGGTGTAGGATTGACTGGAGTTGCTGCCGATCAGACTATCTAGGAAGGTACGATGCAAGATCGTATTTCCCGATAATCTTGGATTGTCGATGAAGTCCATTGGCAGTTCAAGACCAGTCATACACTACCCTGTTCCACATCAAAGAGAAACAGAGCAAAGATAACCCTGCCGGAGCAGTGGTAATTAATCATGCTATTAATTGAGTACATGGGTTAACAACACTATTCAACCATTGCCGTTCCCCGGCAACGGCGCCAGAAAGCTTGTTCTATTTCTTACGGTCGCAGATAAATCCGCAAGCGCACGGATACCGTTGTAGCTTTCACCTGGAAGTATTCAGGGTATCGAATCCACAGGGAAGGCGGTGGTTGACTAGAGTAGTTATCCATTATATTCAATCATAACATTATTAATATACCAAAGTCTAGCAAGGGGTAAACATTGATAGATGGGTAGTGTGACACACAGAAGGTTTCATTGCTCATTATATAAGTCTAGTTAATATGAAGATCCTAAGAGAGAACTAGGGATTCTATGTACTTCTTGCATATGGGTTACATTCCTACAAGTGTGTATATGCAAGCTCAGAAGGAACACATGTTAGAGGGCAAATCGAGGAGTCGTGGGATCCCCTCGTCCAAGGGTACTGTCACGATGTTTATCACGAAGGCCTGCAAACGCCCAGAACCGAACGATGAGGATTACAAGGGACGGACAGGGCTGTCACCACCTGCCGCCTACCTCTGAATACGTGAAGTAGGGTATCCCCAATGTCATTCCATATACCAAACACCACGTTTACCATATGAAATACAACTCTATTTATGGTCCAACTAAACAGAGCAACCTTGCGGTACACTGGGCCATTGCCATAACATGCATCCAATATACTAAGGTGCAAGACATACAACTTATATGATGAACAAACAAGACTATAAGGCAAATAACATAAGCAAGATAGTAATTCCATTAAAGCTCTAAGTCTTACAAATAAGCAAAGGATATAAAGATAACTGAGCTCTAGGCTTACCAAGACTCCTTCGGAAACCCGTAGAAGCTCAATTCCTAGAACTACCTCACTACTAACTAAGACTATAACTTGTACCAAATGGAGCTCTTCCTTCTGGTGTGTGTTGAACTGGAGCCAAGGCCATCTATTTATAGCTTAGTAGGATGGTGGAGAGGCACCCCGAGGCGGTTGAAGCCGTTTGGCCCCGGGACTAGGTCGGCCGATCCCCCTAGGTCGGTCGACCCTAGGATGCACCGACTTGAGTGATGCACGGCCGGGATGGACTCCTGGAGACGGTGGGAAGCACCACGTCAAAGCTGACCGAGTTTGGCGCGAATCCCAGGTCGGGCGACCGGGATAGGTCGGGCGATCGGTCACCGGCTCCTTTCGGGCCCATCTTCGTCTGGATGGCTGCAGAGTGGGTCCTAATGACGGTTCCAGATGGGTTTGCTCAATTTGAGTATGTTTAGATACGTTGGTGGGCCCCTCAATCCATGTGACCTCCCCTTGGACCATTCCCATCTCTTGGATCCAACCGTCATGGAATCAACGACTATGATGATCCTGAAGTGTGCTTCTTTGCTGTGGCCAAATATGGGATCTATTGGGCTTGGGCCAAGGTCGGCCGACCTAGGTGGGTCGGGCGACCTGGCCATGAGCCCAAATCTCCTTCTCTTTTGCCAATTAGTCCCTGCATTCACATATTCACCAAAACTTGTGGAATTGATTAGATATAAACCCTATCACTATATTTGGTGATTATATTTGATATATTTCTTGCAGGAGTTGACGGTCAAAATTGGCATTTAAGGACTGTCAACAACCCTATTTTTATATCTCAAATGAAATCGTTAGTCCACAATTGTTGTCATTAATTACCAAAACTCAAATTAGGAGCCTAGATGCTTTCAATCTCCTCCTTTTTGGTAATTGATGACAACCTCATATAGGAATGATGTAAAAGAGTTTTTTAAGCCAACTTTACACACAAGGTATAAGGTGGACTTGAGAGCGAATTTTGATCATATTTATCCATGGCATGATAGTCAAAGGTGAAAGATGTATAACTATCATCAAAACTCAAAGTGTAAGGGAAGCTCCCCCTATATATGTGCAAGATGAAATGAAATAAACAAGGCACATATACATGGATAGGAAATTTTGGTGGAGTTTCCCTTGCACAAAGGAAATTGAGGTAAGCAATATATCATGAGATAACCAAGAGCATAATTTTGATAGAAAACATACCTCAATTTCCATGATACTAGAACTAGTCATAGAGATAATATAAGATAAATCCACATAGTCCATCACATTGATAATTCAAGTTCTAGTATCTCACAACCAAACCATACATAGAGTGCATAAATTTAAGATTAAAGACCAAGTCTCATGCATCACACATATCACACATTAATGCAAAAGTTCAACCACACAATATAAAATGCAAGCACACATGCAATGCTCATGAGCTCCCCCTAGATGTCATCATCTCATCATCACTCCTCCATAGCATCTTCTCCCCCTTTGGCATCAAGTACCAACAAGGGAAAACTAGTCATCTTGAGGCGGTGGAGGAGGTGGAAAGAACGGCTGGTGTGGATAAAACGGAGGAGGTGGCACTGGAGCAGGGTAGTAGGTGTAGAAATGATCTGTGAAGCTGGTGAATGTGTTGGAGAAATTATCAAATCTGCTCTCTACCTGCTGCTGCCTGTCCATGAGCTGCTGGGACTGCTCTGAAGTGCTCAACTCATTGAATCTAGCATCCAAGGCCTCAAGATAAGTATGCAATCCCTGCTGAACATGATCAAGTCTAGTCATAATGGGCTGATAGTATGATGTGTTCATTTGCTGCCCAAATGACTCAAAACCTACATCATGTTTTGCTTGAAACCCTTGCTGCATAGTCTGAAATCCCAAATTCATTTGCTGCTGAAATTGATTACTCTTGGCATTGAAACCTTGCTGAAATTGCTGCTCAAACCCAGATGACAAGTTCTGCTGCATATTGTTGAAATATGGGTCAAAATAACCTGCACGAGGCACCCACTGTGGCTGACCATGTGCAGGAGGAGGAGGAGCTGCCTGTGCATCATCATCACTGTCCTCACTCTCTTCCTGAGCCTCTGCCCCAACTGGGTCAGGAAAAAGGTATCACCTCTCTTCTTAAAAACTAAATATCATTCACAAAAGGCTTGTATGACACATGCTCAGAGAGACAAGCACTATGATTAGCCCAACGACATCAAATTTCTCCCCAAACATGATGTGATGAATAACATTCCAATACTTACCCCTGACCTTTTCTTTATTTCCACTCTTGGGCATGAATGTCAATCTAAGGATCTTGTTAATCACAGATGGATGATGCATAAGCCCCTTAGTTTCACCATATGAATTCTATCATTTTCATCATACACAGGTTCAATCAACACATTTATGCTATCATCAGCAGTGAGTGCATTATAGTCTAGCTGATTCACAATGGTAAATTCTGCAAAAGTTGCAGTGTATCTATGCTGCCCAGTCATCCACATAATAGTTTTGCCATCCATATCCATCTCATAAGTGGCATAAAATTGTCGAATTATTCTTTTGTTCCAATTGCACTTATGTTGAAGAAAGTCAAGGAGCCCCACAACAGCAAATTTAGGAATTAACTCACACATAGTAGATTGATCTTGCATGAAAGCTAGATTGATGGTTTTGTGCTCATATACCATTTTGGTGATTAGATGACCAAAGAATGCCTCTTCTTATACTCGAGTGTCAAAATAGAGCACATTTGTACTTCTTGCAAGGGCATACTGATTTGGACTTCTCTCCATTGAATAAGTACGAGCATTTCATCTTTTGACGGATGGTGGATAAGCATTCACATCAATTTCTTCATCATCACCACCTTGAGCTTAATCTCTTCAGTATCTGTCCCTGCCATAGAAGAAGTAGCTTCCAAATCACTTTGGTCGGGAACATACTCATCATCATCATGTCTTGGCCTCTTGGAAGAAGACCCAACCTTCTTCTTTGCTACCACTTTCTTTGTCTGGCCACGTGGACTGCAATAACAGGAGTAAGGATATGTAAGGGTGTGAAATGAATGACATGACCAATCAAAATATCTATATGAATATGTTTGCCCCAAGAACCACTAAGTTCCACTGCCTAAAAATCCCATAAATCATCAATCATTCATTCATATATAAACTCACTTTCCGATATATATCTCAGCAAGCCTTGCTGCAGCCGGCAGTGACCGGCGGACGGTCCGCCTCTCGGGCGCGGACGGTCCGTCCCTCATCTGCCGACCGCGAGCAGCAATAGTAAGTTCCCCAAATCAAATCCATATATCTCAAGTTTTAACCAGTAACTCTCAACCAAACTTTAGCCACAAGTACTCCTCAATGTCCCAAACACATTCCACCAACCAAAAACTTGAATCCATTGCCCAAAACTAGATCAAGATATGAAACCCTAGGCACTTTCATATGCAAAATCCAAGACATATGGAAGGGGATTCAATGAAATACAGGGAGGACATGGTGGAGAATCAGGCGGAGTGTCCGGGGATGCGCTCGGACGGTCCGGGAACAACTCGAAGGCTCCCCCTCAAATGGAGGTTCTTTTCTTTGTTTGAGAGGAGAAAGAGAGAGTTTGGATAGTGGTGTGGTTGGTTTGGGGAAGAAAGGGATGGGAGATGAGAACCAAAGAGATAAGGCTCGGCTGGTCGGTCCCACGCTGGCCGCACAGGTGCGGACTGTCCGCCCTGGGGGCGTGGACGGTCCGCCGTATAGAAAATGGCCGGACACAGCTGGAGAAGGTTTCTGATCAGTTCCTGTTCTTGACCCGCGGATGGTCTGCCTCCAGGTCACGGATGGTCCGCCATTATGACTTTGGCAGCCCGCAGAAAACCATAAGTTGCTGGTCTGATATCCCATTCAACCGCGGACGGTCCGCCAACTGGGCGCGGACGGTCCGCCTCAGAAACTTTCGGTGCAACCAATTTTTCTCACAATCTGTCCAGTCCATTCAATCTTTCTCAAATATACCTGCGGATAGTCCGTGAACTGGGCGAAGACAGTCCGCCTTTAGCTTCCAAAACTGACCCGAAAATCATTTCTTTGAGACGATTTTGAGATTTCAATTGGGATCATTGCTCACATAAATATGAGATAAATATGCTATAATTATGTAAATATGTATGAACATGATAAATATTCATAAGAACAAAATTTGTATACAAAAAGCCACAAACAAGTATAAACAAGAAATTATAAGAAAAAGCAACAGAAAATACTAGTATGGCATGCTAGAGAATGCACAAACATTACATGCACTAGAACTCAAGCCATATTTGAGAAGTCAATAACATTTAGCTCATTTCTCAATTTGCAAAACTGATTCTCATCCAAAGGTTTGGTGAATATATCCGTCAATTGATCAATAGTACCAATTCGATCAATCTTGATATCTCCCTTGCTCACATGACCTCTAAGAAAGTGATGCCGAATATCAATATGCTTGGTTCTTGAATGTTGAACCTGATTAGAGGCAATCTTCACAGTACTTTCATTATCACATAAGAGAAGTACTTCACCAAATTTCACATCATGATCTAGAAGTGTTTGTTTCATCCATAACAATTGAGCACAACAACTTCCGGCTGAAATATATTCCGCCTCTGCGGTTGAAAGAGCCACTGAATTTTGTTTCTTTGAAGACCATGAAACAAGTGACCTTCCAAGAAATTGACATGTGCCGAAGGTGATCTTCCTATCAATCTTGCAATCGGCATAATCTGAATCCGAATAACCAATCAATTCAAATTGAGCACCCTTGGGATACCAAAGACCAATATGAGGTGTAAACTTCAAATACCGAAAAATCCTCTTAACAGCGGTTAAATGACATTCTCTAGGAGCAGCTTGAAATCTAGCACGCATGCATACACTAAACATGATATCGGGCCTAGATGCAGTAAGATAAAGCAAACTACCAATCATGGATCTATAAAGCTTTAAATCTACCAGTTTACCTCCCTCATCAAGATCAAGATGTCCATTTGTAGCCATAGGAGTTTTGATTAGTTTTGTATCTTCCATTCCAAATTTCTTCAATAAATCATTCACATATTTAGATTGGCTCACGAATGTGCCTTCCCTCAATTGCTTTATTTGAAGCCCAAGAAAGAAGCTCAATTCACCAATCATAGACATTTCAAATTCCTTGGACATCATTTCACCAAATTCATCACAAAAATCTTGGTTAGTAGACCCAAAAATGGTATCATCAACATAAATTTGACAAATGAATAAATCTTCACCTATAGTCTTGGTAAACAATGTAGTGTAAACCTTACCAATCTTGAAGGCTTTTGAAATAAGAAAATCTCTAAACCTTTCATACCATGCTCGAGGAGCTTGTGTGATACCATAAAGAGCCTTAGAGAGCTTATACACAAGATTTGGCTTCTTAGGATCTTCAAAACCGGGAGGTTGCTCAACATACACTAGTTCACTAATCTTACCATTTAAGAAAGCACTTTTGACATCCATTTGATATAACTTTATGTTGTGTGAGCATGCAAAGATAAGAAGAATTCTTATAGCTTCTAATCTAGCAACAGGAGCAAAGGTTTCACTAAAATCCAAACCTTCAACTTGTGTATAACCTTATGCTACCAATCTTGCCTTGTTTCTCACCACAATGCCATCTTCATTTTGCTTGTTTTGAAAAACCCATTTAGTACCAATGACATTATAATTATTTGGCCATTCAACCAATTTCCAAACTTGATCCCGGGTGAAGTTATTCAACTCTTCATGCATGGCATTCACCCAATCCGGATAACTCAATGCTTCATCTACATGGTTAGGCTCAATAGAAGATACAAAAGAATAGTGTTCACAAAATAAAGCAACACGAGATCGAGTTTGGACACCCTTACTAATGTCACCAACAATTTGATCCATGGGATGATCCTTTGCAATAGCATGATGAACTCTTGGTGCAACAATAGGCTCTTGTGTTGGTGTGGAAGATGAGGTAGAAGGGGATACCAATTGATCTTGAGCTTGAGCATCATTCACATTTTTATCTACATCAATTGGTTGATCTTGATTACTTGGAGTAGAAGATGAGGGAATAACTCTTAAAGAGATATCATTGTCATCATCTTCATCTTCTTCTCTTGGCTTGATATCACCAATTGACATACCCTTGATAGCTTGCCTCAAGCCTTCATCTCTCACATCTTCCAGATTTTTCCTCTCATCTTGAGAGCCATTTGTTTCATCAAAATCAACATCATATGATTCTTCAATAATACCAAGAGACTTGTTGTAAACCCGATAAGCCTTACTACAAGATGTATATCCAAGAAGAAATCCTTCATCACTCTTGCTTTCAAATTTTGATAGCCTTGTGCCCTTCCCCAATATATAGCACTTACATCCAAAAACTCGAAAATTAGAGATATTTGGCTTTCTTCCAATGAGCAGTTCATATGGAGTTTTCAACAAGAGTCTATGACAAAAAATTCTATTTAAAGCATGACAAGCGGTGTTGATTATGTCTGCCCAAAAACTATCCGAAACATTATATTCCGAGAGCATTGATCTTGCCATATCAATTAAGGTTCTATTCTTCCTTTCAACAAGACCATTTTATTGTGGGGTATACTTGGTTGAGAATTCATACTTGATCCCCTTTTCATCACATAATACATCAACCCTTGTATTTTTGAATTCGGATCCATTATCAATTCTCATATTTTTTATCTTTTTCTCAAATTCATTTTCAGCCCTCATCATGAATTTCTTGAGTATCATATGTATCGGCCTTATCATGAAGAAAGGATACCCAAGTATATCTAGTATAATCATCCACAATAACTAGGCAATAACAATTTCCACCAATGCTTCTATAAGTAGTAGGACCAAATAAATCCATATGCAATAATTCCAATGGCCTACTTTTTGACATGATACTCTTGGATGAGTGAGAGCTAGGCACTTGCTTCCTGGCTTGACAAGCACTACATATATTATCTTTTTCAAATTTCACATCCTTCAACCCAACAACGAGATCATGTTTCAATAACCGGTTGAGTTGCTTCATACCAACATGAGCAAGCCTTCTATGCCATTACCAACCCAAAGAGGACTTGAAAAATAAAGAAGTTGACAAATTGGCATGATTTGAAAAGAAATCCACTAGATATGAGCTCTCATGCCTAAAACCCTTAAAAATGTAATCATCTCCATTCAAGCTAGTTACTTCTATACCATCACTAGTGAAAATGTACTTGAAACCAAGATCACATAATTGAGATACCGACAATAGGTTGAAATTGAGAGAATCAACTAACAATAGATTAGAGATGGAGTGATCATTGGAGATAGCAATGTTACCCAATCCTTTCACTTCACCCTTGCTATTGTCACCAAATGTGATATTGTCATAACCGGCGGCTTCCTCATCAATTGAGGTGAGCATATTCTCATCACCGGTCATATGTTGAGTGCACCCACTATCAAGTACCCAATGTCTTCCACCGGCCTTGTAATTTACCTACAAAGACAATTAAGATCTTTTAGGTACCCAAATTTTCTTGGGTCCTTGCAAGTTAGTAACCAAGACTTTAGGCACCCAAACGGCCTTCTTCTTTTCAATACCAAGAGATATGCCTACATATTTAGCACACATTTTACCCTTAATATCTCTAGTAAGAACATAATGTGAATCAAAAGCATTTGAGGATATAACACTCTTCTCTTAACAATTCTCTTCCAAATGACCAACTCTCTTGCACCTTTCACAAAACTTTCCTTCATTCTTGACAAAGGTAGTTTTGCAAGGAGCAAAGGCTTACTTACCTTGCCTATGAACATATCCAAAACCTTTGTTTATCCCAACATTGCCACAATCGACTTTGAGTACCAAGCCATTTGTTGAGATCCTTGTTGAGGTAACAGATTTCTTCTCTCAAGATGTTGTTCTCCATGACAAGAGAACCATCACAAGAAAATCTATCATCCTTGAAAGAAGTGTCACTTGAGCTACAAGATGGGTTAGTTGAACTAGAGCAACATGGTATATCATCAATTATATCACAACTAACACCAATGCTAACTTTAGCCTTCTTGGTCTCTTGTGCAAGAAGTGAGTTATGAGCTTCCTCAAGCTTCTCATGAGTTTCCTTGATACTCTCATGAGAAGTCTTTAGCTCCTCATAGGATTTTGAAGAGATTTGAGTTTTCTCTTCAAGTCTTTCATTTCCTCGGTCTTCTTGCACATGAAATCATCGACCGCATTTAGCATACTCACAAGATTATCACAAGAATATTCAATATTATCAACATCTTCATCAAGTGATAACTTGGTATCACATCTTGCCATAAGCAATGTGGAGTGGAAAAGAGAGATGGAGCCTTCTTGATGGCAATGCCAGCAACTCCCTTTGATTCTTTTCCATCATCAGAGTCGGAGCTATTGTTGATGCGGAAAATCGGCGGTCGTATCCTCCGCGGTCAGCACACGAAGACCAGGGAGATCTGCTTCGCTCCAGTGCCAGCCCACACTCCAGTTTAGGTTCGCAGCGTGCCAGTCAATTTGACCTGAAATTGACAAGGAGATAAAATAGTTAAATTACTCTTTGATTGTACCGGCTCTATTTCAGACGATGGAGTAACGTCGAATTTTAGCCAAGACCCAATCAGGCACGTGTCGGCCGATACCAATCGGACCTAAAAATCGGACTTCATTGATGACGTCAATCAGACCGAATAATCGGACCTCAATCAGACACCGAATCGGACCTCAGAATCGGACCAATTAGGATCGGACCTTGATTGATATAACAGATTAACCTTTGAGTAGTAAAATAAAGCATAAAACAAGGCCAATATGTAAAGTAATGGATCAGCTGTGTCTTTAAACAAGATATCAAATAATCAAAGTGTAAGCCGATACATTGTCCATCTTGCCTAGTTGCCAGTTTGACTCATCTTATCGGACCATCTAACTAGCCAATCGGACCAAAGCTTTTTCAGAGAAATCTAGCTCCGACGTAGGGAATCTAGATTTCTCCAGCTATGATCAAATCAGATAGCTAAATAGTCAAATTCAACTTACCAATCTGACAACTAAACAAGATGCTCGCACAGATGTTAATCAGATTAAGCAAATAAGCAAATAAAACATTAACAGGGTCGTTCTGATTCTAAGATATGCTACCAAATAATCAAGCAAGATCTAGCTCCGACGTAGGGAATCTAAACCACACTTAACATTCAAATAGCAATAAGGCATAACCAAAGCTTCCTTTGACTAATCAAGATGAATCTAGCTCCGACGTAGGGAATCTAGACCAAGCATGACAATCAAAGATCAATCTAATCGTATTACGAAGATCCAGCTCCGACGTAGGGAATCTAGACCAAGCATGACAATCAAAGATCAATCTAATCGTATTGCGAAGATCCAGCTCCGACGTAGGGAATCTACACCAGCGCAATACTCAAAGAACAACCAGATTAAACCACAAAACATAGATCGGACCTAGAACGATGCTGTAAGATAAATATTGTTTAAATCGGACCAAGACCAATGCTCAAAGCCGTTGAAGAAGTAGAATTGATTCACATGGCGTAGATCTAAACCAATCTAGCAACTCCAAACAAACCGCAAAAACTGCCTTTAGTAACCAAGATGAGTCTAGCTCCGACGTAGGGAATCTAGCCTAATCTTGATATCTAGCTCCGACGTAGGGAATCTAGACTTAAAGTGCAGTCCGATAAACGATAATCTGTTGGATAATCAATATTGATCTAGCTCCGACGTAGGGAATCTATATCAATCTTGATTATTCAGAGATAAATCGGTTGAACAGTATAAACGAGAAAGGGCGATGCGCCTCAATTCAAAGCCTATACTAGTTCGATAAATTGACTAACTTACTGGTAAGCCGGAGATCAGAACTGATGCAGCCCGTCCACCAATGAGCTTCGTCGGTAACTATTACCAGGGTTTTTGGCGTGAAGCCGGGTTTTATTGATTGTGAGAATAGTTTTTACAATGGACGAGGGTTCATATTTATACCCTGGTCATGGAGAGTCCTGATCGGACCATACTAACTTGCGAACAAAGTAAATTAAATCTAATATAGAATGGGACTCTCAATATGCCTTCAAAAAGGAAATAGTCCCTGCATCTGATACGCTTCCTCCTCAGCCGACGCGCCCTTCTTCCATCATCAGATCGGACTTCTTGTTTCATCGGACTCCTCTTCAGCATCGGCTTCCTTCTCTGTCATCTTCTGTTTGACCATTCAACGGGCCCACTGCGCAGTCTCAACCTCACCACGTCACCATCTGACTCAGCATGTCAGGTGCGAAAATCTGGTGTCAACACATGCCCCCCAATTTTGGGATAAAATATATTTTATTCCAAAATTCGTATCTGTCATCATAACTCCTCCACCGATTTTCGTGCCGAAACTTTCCATCTCCGTACTGTGCCGTTCCTCGATTCTCGAGCCATAGCCGTTTTCACCTTATAAAATTACCGCCGACGGCCACGCTGTTCACTTCTCCTTCCTTGTCAAGAACTTACACCGCTCATCTTCTTCCTCCTCTCTCCCGAGCGGCCATTCACATTCACTCAAACCTACATCAAAACTGCTTCAAATGGCTCAATCATCTTCCATGGACGCCCTCAAGTCTTCCGCATCCGCCTCCTTCTCCGCTTCGGCTCCAGCAAGTTCATCAGCGGCAGCGATTTCCACCATGGCGGCCGTCATGACCTCGACAATGGCGGCAGCCTCAAGCTCGACAATGGCGGGAGCAGCAAACTCTTCAGCCTCCTCTTCATCGACTTTCTTCGCCTCAGGTTCCTCTTCGACGCCCGCGGGACCATCAGTAGGAGAATTACGTCACCCAATCCCAGAGGTACCCTACTGATTCCGATTTTACTTTCTGCCTGAAATTCGGCTTTTAAAAACTAGTCCTCATTTCGCAATCTTCTTCTAGGCCATTCGTGCCCAAACCCTAATCCCTGTAGGCGATGTCCATGGGGTTTATTTTCTTGGTCCAATGGGAGATCCGGACCCAACCGAGATTATCAACCTGGAAACCCTGCGCATTCCGTTCAAAACTTCCGGACTTGACATCGAAGACTGGAAGAATGCATTCCGTTCTTGGCCGACAGTTCTCTCCGGATGGAAAGACTGGTATCTAAGAGTGTCGGCCTCCAAGTCTGCAATCTGGGATAGATTAGATATCGCCCAGTGTATTGGCCTCAGCATCGGACCCATTGCTAAAAACGAGAATCTCTTGATCGCCGCATCACACTTCTGGTCCGATGCACTGAACGCCTTCCTCTTTGGACATGGTCCGATGACCCCAACACTACTTGATGTAGTCATGCTCCTCGGCCTCAATGTCACTGGCGACAAACGCCCCTTCCGGCTTAATATCAAACTCAAACACCATTTCAAGACCAAGAACTCTGGCGGCTGGACAGGATACATGGAGAAAAATCATCGGACCGGACCCGTGACTGACCGCGAGCATGTGGCCTTTCTGAACATGTGGTTGGACAGATTCTTCTTTTGCGGCACCACCCTTGGTCCAACGGCCAACTTCCAACATCTGGCCGAATTGCTGGTAAGTGACCATGTCATCAACCTTGGTCAATTCCTCCTGGGAGCAGTATACAATCTGCTTCATCAAGTCGCCAAGCGCCTGAGGACTGGATCACCTATCACCAATCTTGGCGGACCATGGTGGTTCATCCAGATGTGGTTGATGCTACATCTGAGCAAGGCCGTCAAGGTAGATTTTCGAAAGAACAAATTCCCAGAAAGCAAGCCTGAATCGGAAGAGATCACCTGGCGCCGATGTACTTCGCTTGGTGAAGCTGCCATGGGTTTTCCTGCTGAGAAGCTATCGGCCAAAGAATCATCTAAATACTTTACACTCCTCTACAGAGGCATTGCTGATGATAAGGCGCTATGGTTCCTGTATGACAGTATTGATGAATTCGAGTTGCCCTACAAATTCAAATTCAACATGATTGTAGAAGCAGACTCAGAAGCCCTGACAATTTTCCGAACTTGCATCAGTGCTCGATTTCTCCCAATCGGCCTCAGTCTGAGTAAGCCAGGGCAATCATCCTATGAATACTATCATCCAAACTTGGCCGCTCGTCAGTTTGGCATTGGACAGCTTCCACCCTACCTAATCTTGACCGACCAAGTTTTTCCAAGAGGAAAAGTTGACACAGGCTTGGAATGGGATCGTCTTCTAGGGCTTGAGCCTTCTATTGATGAAACCAATCTGGACACCTTTGCAATCTGCCTTGTAGCTCATCGGACCTTCAACACATGGTGGGCCGAATGGCGTCAACACCTATTCTGCATCGCCTGCAAAACTTATGTCCGGAAGTTGCAGCCTACTTTCAAGGGCAGACCAGAGATAATATTTGTGAACTTGCTTCCCTCCTTTACATAACTTTATTCTGTTGAACAATCCTTTGCCAGGACGTCGATCGTTCCCCTCCAACGATGACTCGATCGGGGCGACAAGTTGTCTACAGCAATATCTCGCCAGATCCGTGGATCGGCTGTGACTCTCCCACTATCGGCAAGCTTCTGTCGGCACACGGTGACAGCAGAAAAAGGAAGAAGCAGGCGTCCTCTAAAATTCCCAAACGCCCGAAAACTGCTCTGGCAAGTCCAAGAACTTTATCAACTTGATTTCTCTCTTTATTGAAATTAATCCTTTCTGTAAATTCAGGTCATCGGAGAATCTTCTGCACGCCAGCCCAGTCCGACCAAGTCTTCAAGCCCATCGGCCGAAGAAGCACCAGAATCGGACCCACAAAAACTATCAAGCCCCATTCAGATGCGATCAAGTCCAGTTCAGGAGCATTCGGGCCATACATCTTCATCTGAGAGGACTATAACTGGGTCGCCTCGTCAATCAAGCCCGCCACCTCAAGCAGAACAAGCACAAATAGATCAGGGCCTTCAAGAAAATCAACCAATAACTCCTCCACAGGTCCGATCATCTGATTCTACAGAAGTAACGATAATCATTGATCAATTTCTTTAATAATTGATAGCCAACTTATCCTTATTCTCTCCAAATCATTCAGAATGTCTTGATGGATCTTGAGATTGCTCAAGTAATCATTCAGGGCAGTAACAACCCTTTAATCGGACCCGAGCAAGAACTAGCCTGGAAACAAGTAAGCTTTTTAGCCCGATATAATCATATCAGCCTTTTGATATTATATCTAATTATCTCTTTTGCAGGCTCAAGATACTCCTCAAACCAGCCAGACCATATCAGTCGATTTTGATCGGCTACAAACTGAAGAGGAAGAAATCAGTTCTGGGCAAAGCTTTCTATCTGCCGAGGTGAAAGCGAAGTTGCTTGATATATCTGCACTCCTTCATCAAAATATCATCAATCTTGTCCAGGATGCAGAGCCAATTCGTCAGATCATCAAAACTCTGAGAGGTCAACTTCCGTCAGACCTAGAGGAAGTATTGATTCCGGCGGCATATATAGAAGGCCACTCCTTTCCAGTGTTGCAAGCCAATCGTCGAATCAATAATCGGACCTCCCAGCAGGATCTGATCAAGGCCAGGGATGAAAAACGTGCCCAAGCTGATGAGTCAACAAAACTGATTGAAGAATTATCGGCTCGTCCTGCTTCTATCCAGTCAGAGCTTGAGAATCTTCAAGCCAGAGAACAACAATTAGAGCAGGAACTTGTCCAAGTTCGATCAAGCATCCAGGCCAAGACAAAAGAACTTGATGATCTCCCAGCTAGGAAAGCGAAGGCCGAAGAAGATTATAAAACCCACATCAAGGCCGCCAAAGAGATCCACAAGATAATCAAGCCTGTAGAAGGGAATGCTGAAGCTGATGCCAAGATCATCGCCGATGTTGACAAGATTCGTCAGACTGCTCTTGATTTAATAGTTAAATACCTGCAGCCTTGAATATTCAAACTTGCTTGTATCA
Source organism: Alloteropsis semialata (assembly GCA_004135705.1). NCBI lineage: Eukaryota > Viridiplantae > Streptophyta > Magnoliopsida > Poales > Poaceae > Alloteropsis > Alloteropsis semialata. Next base: position 47,358,197 of record CM014270.1, on the reverse strand, counting down.
CCAAGTTGTCTGATACATTGATAGCCTGCTCCGCCATCGAGCGGCTTAATGATATAATATACTCTTCTTTTGTTGTACATAATCCTTAAGGCGATGCATATTACATCGGCTCTTATTTTTCTTGAGACGATTTTTCATCGGCTTCCAAGCCTGACGCGTAGCATCGGCTTTACAAATTTACCCAAATGCTAGGGTAGTACCATTAGATAAGTAAACTCGAATCTTGCCCCCCAGGACGAAATAATAATCAGGCCGATTCAATTTACAAGAAGAACCATCGAAGACATATTTGAAATAACTGATCAACCACATCGGCCTCTGTTTTTGTCAGACCAGCCACATCAATTTCCATGATTTGTTTTTTCAACATCATCAACACCAGATCCAATGTCTATCTCTTCTAATTCATCGGCCGACGTAAACCCAAATCCTAACTTACCGAATTCACTTCGGTCTTCAAAATCTTCTATACAATCGGCCATTTAAAATAAAGTCTCAGAGCCGACTGCTTGGATCCGCTGTAGTCCTTGATCGGACACCTTGAGGAAATCACCATCCCATGTTTTCCCTGACAGGCATTCAATTCCTTCGAACTCCCAAATCGTTGACTCAGCTGTAGCAATGTTAACCGAATCATCAGCCGGAACGATCTCCACATTATTGCCCTGCCACTGGATCAAACACTGATGCATTGTGGATGGGATACAACAGTTGGCATGAATCCAATCTCGCCCGAGGAGCATGCTGTAAGAACCTTGGCCATCAATCACAAAGAAGGTGGTCGGCAATGTTTTGCTGCCGATGGTCAATTCAACATGAATTGCCCCCCGAGGCTCTGAAACGTTTCCACCAAAATCCTTGAGCGTCATATTGGTCTTGATTAGATCATCAATCCCTTTTCCCAATTTGCGGAACGTGGAATAAGGCATGAGATTGACTGTAGCTCCTCCATCAACCAGCATCTTGGTCATCGGCTTCCCATCAACGTATCCCTTGATGTACAGAGGTTTCAGGTGCCGATATCCGTTTGCATTTGGCTTCTCAAAGATAGCCTTCTCTGAATCAAGAACCAAGCATGCGGCGGCTTCCTCCAGTTCATAATCGACCTCATCATCGTCCTGTTCATCAGGAGCAGCAAAATCAAAAGGCAACATCAAAACCATGTTTATTGCGGCTGATGTGCTTGCTTCATCATCATTGGCCATCTTAATGCGCCATATCTTCTTTTCTTTTGCCAACTCTTGTTCCTGAATCTGCTCATGATAGAGCAAGCGTTGCACGCGTCTCTTCTTGGTCCTAGAAATCCCTGATGGGCACCATTGTCCAGGCTTCATTTGAGGTTCTTTAGTCCGATCCTGAACTGGAGCCTTCTCTTCCATTTTTTCAGGGCCAAGAGCATCAACCTGGCCTTCGATATTTTTACGGCCATGAGCATCAACTCGGCCTTCATCTCCTTGATGATGATCATTAATCCTGACGCCGATCCGTTCATGAACTGATCGTCGACCTCTTTTGAAAGCTCTGTATTCTTCATTCTGGAGGCTGCATTCGGGACAATCTGCTTTGGATGGCAATCTGAGCTTCTCGTTCCAGCAGAATACGAAGAAAGGACATCTCCAGTGATCATCATCCTGATCGTACCGGTCATAAACCTGACGCCTGTCCATATGCCAATCAAACCCATAACCGTACTGACGACGATCGTCGACTCTATCATCAAACCAGTGTCTGCCATCGGACCTGTCATCATATCGGCGTCGGCCATCAGACCTATCATTAAATCGGCGTCGGCCATCGGATCTATCATCACGTCGGCGCTGATCATCAAACTCTTCATCAAGCCGCCTTGCTTGATACTCGCGTCTCCGACGTCGTCGTTCCTCGCGTTCTTCCCATGCTCGAGCTGCTGCTTGCTGCCTCTTGTACTTGTTAATCAACATCTGGGAAGTTACACACGGCCGATATCCACCAGGAGCATTAGATTCTCGCCCAAACGCCTGATGATTCCTCCGCAGCTCTTCAACAGTAACTTGAACTGCAGGATCAACGGCACCAGAACTCTTGGCGTGGTCCGATGTAAGCACCTTAAACTTCCCCTTCTCATCAGCATCAACCATATTAATGGAAAAGGAGAAATCAGCAAAGTTATTCGGAAAAGGATGACCGTCGATCTTCATGGCTCTCTTGTTATCTTCAAACTTGATCTTGCCAGATTCTATAGCCAATTGGATCTCCCTTCTGAACACTTTACATTCATTGGTCTCATGAGAAGTCGAGTTATGCCATTTGCAATATTTGCGTTTTTTCAACTCATCGGCCGATGGAATAGAATGATTTGGAGAAAGCTGGATAAGCTTCTCACTGAGCCGTAAATCAAAAATCTTATCGGCCTTAGTTATATCAAATCCAAACTTCTCAGGGTTCTGCTTGACCCATGGGAGCGATACCGGCTTCTTGGATTTGGTCCATTCAGCTATGTTGACATCAGCCTCCCCTTCAGAATCAGAGAGATAAGATACTTGCTTGGAAAACTTTGTACGCTTCATCTCTTGATATCGGACCTCATGGGCTGACACCTTCTGAACCAGTTGTCCCAATGTCTCAAACTCCTGAGCAGAAAACTTTTTTTTGATCGGCGCGAGCAAACCCTGGAATGCAAGCTCGGCCAACTGCATATCAGATAGCTTCAAACTACAGCACCGATTCCTGGTATCACGGAACCGTTGAATATACTCCTTGACGGTCTCGTCGTTTCTCTGCCTGACAGCAATCAAATCAGAAATCTTCATCTCGTTGAGACCAGAAAAGAAATATTTATGGAACTGCTTCTCCATATCGGACCATCCTGTGACCGACCCTGCTGGTAACGACGTAAACCAGGTAAACGCCGGCCCTGACAGTGACAGAGGGAAAAATCTGAGCCTGAGTCCCTCCTCTGAAGCAGCTTCACCACACTGAGCCAGGAATCGACTGACATGCTCAATAGTGGTCATATCATCCTGTCCGGAGAATTTGGAGAAATCCGGCACTCTGTAACGCGGAGGAAGTGGCACTGCATCAAAGTAAGACGGGTACGGGTGCTGATACAACCTCGCTTCATCTTTAGGCTTCAAGCCGAATTGATTCGGGATCACCTCGGCTATTTTCTGTGACCAATCGGACTGTTGACTTCCAGTTGGCAACCTATCAGCTATATCCATCATATAATTATTGTAATCACCGACCATACGCTGATGTGAAGGAATCTCTGTACGTAGCCTTGCAGCTGCAGGTTGCTTTTCTTGTTCGTTCAGAGTTCTAGCATATTTTTCACCATGTGGGCCGACAATAGTTCCATCGGCCATCAACAGAAAACCGTTGGCCAGTTCAACAGGAGGTGGTGGAGCAATCGGAATCTGTGGAGCAACGGTCATTACATTATCTTCAGTTTCTTTGCCTTTCCCTGATCCTGATGCCCCTGCAGAATCTGCTATAAACACTGGACCTTTCAAGCAAATAGCATCATCCACCGCCTTCTTGATGAGATTATCCAATGAATTCACCAAAGTGCCTGACTGGTTAATCAATGCATGATGAACAGCTTGGTGAATCATATCTGTCATGTTGACCTGATACTCCCGAGCATCAGTTGTCTTCTTGATCAATTCTGGATCTGGGAGAGGACCTTTGAGTATAGGTCCTGAACGATTACATCCAAATTGGCCAAGGCAGAGCTTCTCAAATGCATCAATTTGGGCCTGAACTGCATCCAATTGAGCTTTAGACAGATCGGCCTTTGTAATTGGAATGGCCGTCTCAGGCGTCTTGTTCTTGTCATTCTTGGCCTTCTCAGCAGCTTCTTTTTCAGCAGCAAGTCTTGCTGCAGTTTCTTGTTCAGCATCAGACGACGACATCTTGGAATTTGCCTCTCGTGTCCCACCAGGCGTGCCAAAAATGTGTTGATGCGGAAAATCGGCGGTCGTATCCTCCGCGGTCAGCACACGAAGACCAGGGAGATCTGCTTCGCTCCAGTGCCAGCCCACACTCCAGTTTAGGTCCGCAGCGTGCCAGTCAATTTGACCTGAAATTGACAAGGAGATAAAATAGTTAAATTACTCTTTGATTGTACCGGCTCTATTTCAGACGATGGAGTAACGTCGAATTTTAGCCAAGACCCAATCAGGCACGTGTCGGCCGATACCAATCGGACCTAAAAATCGGACTTCATTGATGACGTCAATCAGACCGAATAATCGGACCTCAATCAGACACCGAATCGGACCTCAGAATCGGACCAATTAGGATCGGACCTTGATTGATATAACAGATTAACCTTTGAGTAGTAAAATAAAGCATAAAACAAGGCCAATATGTAAAGTAATGGATCAGCTGTGTCTTTAAACAAGATATCAAATAATCAAAGTGTAAGCCGATACATTGTCNCTTTAGGCTTCAAGCCGAATTGATTCTGGATCACCTCGGCTATTTTCTGTGACCAATCGGACTGTTGACTTCCAGTTGGCATCCCATCAGCTATATCCATCATATAATTATTGTAATCACCGACCATACGCTGATGTGAAGGAATCTCTGTACGTAGCCTTGCAGCTGCAGGTTGCTTTTCTTGTTCGTTCAGAGTTCTAGCATATTTTTCACCATGTGGGCCGACAATAGTTCCATCGGCCATCAACAGAAAACCGTTGGCCAGTTCAACAGGAGGTGGTGGAGCAATCGGAATCTGTGGAGCAACGGTCATTACATTATCTTCAGTTTCTTTGCCTTTCCCTGATCCTGATGCCCCTGCAGAATCTGCTATAAACACTGGACCTTTCAAGCAAATAGCATCATCCACCGCCTTCTTGATGAGATTATCCAATGAATTCACCAAAGTGCCTGACTGGTTAATCAATGCATGATGAACAGCTTGGTGAATCATATCTGTCATGTTGACCTGATACTCCCGAGCATCAGTTGTCTTCTTGATCAATTCTGGATCTGGGAGAGGACCTTTGAGTATAGGGCCTGAACGATTACATCCAAATTGGCCAAGGCAGAGCTTCTCAAATGCATCAATTTGGGCCTGAACTGCATCCAATTGAGCTTTAGACAGATCGGCCTTTGTAATTGGAATGGCCGTCTCAGGCGTCTTGTTCTTGTCATTCTTGGCCTTCTCAGCAGCTTCTTTTTCAGCAGCAAGTCTTGCTGCAGTTTCTTGTTCAGCATCAGACGACGACATCTTGGAATTTGCCTCTCGTGTCCCACCAGGCGTGCCAAAAATGTGTTGATGCGGAAAATCGGCGGTCGTATCCTCCGCGGTCAGCACACGAAGACCAGGGAGATCTGCTTCGCTCCAGTGCCAGCCCACACTCCAGTTTAGGTCCGCAGCGTGCCAGTCAATTTGACCTGAAATTGACAAGGAGATAAAATAGTTAAATTACTCTTTGATTGTACCGGCTCTATTTCAGACGATGGAGTAACGTCGAATTTTAGCCAAGACCCAATCAGGCACGTGTCGGCCGATACCAATCGGACCTCAAAATCGGACTTCATTGATGACGTCAATCAGACCGAATAATCGGACCTCAATCAGACACCGAATCGGACCTCAGAATCGGACCAATTAGGATCGGACCTTGATTGATATAACAGATTAACCTTTGAGTAGTAAAATAAAGCATAAAACAAGGCCAATATGTAAAGTAATGGATCAGCTGTGTCTTTAAACAAGATATCAAATAATCAAAGTGTAAGCCGATACATTGTCCATCTTGCCTAGTTGCCAGTTTGACTCATCTTATCGGACCATCTAACTAGCCAATCGGACCATAGCTTTTTCAGAGAAATCTAGCTCCGACGTAGGGAATCTAGATTTCTCCAGCTATGATCAAATCAGATAGCTAAATAGTCAAATTCAACTTACCAATCTGACAACTAAACAAGATGCTCGCACAGATGTTAATCAGATTAAGCAAATAAGCAGATTAAACATTAACAGGGTCGTTCTGATTCTAAGATATGCTACCAAATAATCAAGCAAGATCTAGCTCCGACGTAGGGAATCTAAACCACACTTAACATTCAAATAGCAATAAGGCATAACCAAAGCTTCCTTTGACTAATCAAGATGAATCTAGCTCCGACGTAGGGAATCTAGACCAAGCATGACAATCAAAGATCAATCTAATCGTATTGCGAAGATCCAGCTCCGACGTAGGGAATCTACACCAGCGCAATACTCAAAGAACAACCAGATTAAACCACAAAACATGGATCGGACCTAGAACGATGCTGTAAGATAAATATTGCTTAAATCGGACCAAGACCAATGCTCAAAGCCGTTGAAGAAGTAGAATTGATTCACATGGCGTAGATCTAAACCAATCTAGCAACTCCAAACAAAACCGCAAAAACTGCCTTTAGTAACCAAGATGAGTCTAGCTCCGACGTAGGGAATCTAGCCTAATCTTGATATCTAGCTCCGACGTAGGGAATCTAGACTTAAAGTGCAGTCCGATAAACGATAATCTGTTGGATAATCAATATTGATCTAGCTCCGACGTAGGGAATCTATATCAATCTTGCTTATTCAGAGATAAATCGGTTGAACAGTATAAACGAGAAAGGGCGATGCGCCTCAATTCAAAGCCTATACTAGTTCGATAAATTGACTAACTTACTGGTAAGCCGGAGATCAGAACTGATGCAGCCCGTCCACCAATGAGCTTCGTCGGTAACTATTACCAGGGTTTTTGGCGTGAAGCCGGGTTTTATTGATTGTGAGAATAGTTTTTACAATGGACGAGGGTTCATATTTATACCCTGGTCATGGAGAGTCCTGATCGGACCATACTAACTTGCGAACAAAGTAAATTAAATCTAATATAGAATGGGACTCTCAATATGCCTTCAAAAAGGAAATAGTCCCTGCATCTGATACGCTTCCTCCTCAGCCGACGCGCCCTTCTTCCATCATCAGATCGGACTTCTTGTTTCATCGGACTCCTCTTCAGCATCGGCTTCCTTCTCTGTCATCTTCTGTTTGACCATTCAACGGGCCCACTGCGCAGTCTTAACCTCACCACGTCACCATCTGACTCGGCATATCAGGTGCGAAAATCTGGTGTCAACAGCTATCATCGGAATCCCACTCCACATAATAAGCTTGGCCTTTCTTTTTTTCTTGAAGAACTTCATTTTCTTCTTCTTGTCACCATCTTTCTTGTCCTTCTTCTTTTCTTTCTTGCTTGGACAATTGATGGCAATGTGACCAATTTCTCCACATTCAAAGCACTTTCTTTCCTCAAAAGGATTTTTCTTTGATGTTTGACCCCTCTTGCCAAAGTTCTTCTTCTTCATGAATTTTCTAAAGCCTCTAATAAATAAGGCCATCTCCTCATCGGTGTCATCATCATTCCCACAATCTTCATTTTCATCTTCTTTTGTCACTTCAGCTTTCAAAGCCACACTCTTCTTCTTCTCATCAAAAGATGTACCATGAACCTCTTCTTGTGGCTTCTTGAAAATGTCATGAGCTGTTATTTCACCAAGAATTTGAGTAGGGGTCATGGTCTTCAAATTTGACCTCACTAGCAAAGTAACAATTGTGTCATATCTCTCCGAAAGGGATCTAAGAAACTTGTGAGAGAAATCCTCATCCGGCATATCAAAACCAAGACCCTTGAGCTCATTCACAATATTATTCAAATGGTTGAACATGTCGGGCACACTTTCATACTTCTTCATTATGAATTCACTAAACTTTTCTTTAGAGACATACAACCTGGCTTCTCTTACGGTTGATGTCCCCTCATATATCTTAATAAGCTTCATCCAAATCTCATTTGCGGTGTCAAGGTTCTTGATGCGGTTGAACTCAGTGACACTAAGAGCACTATAAAGAACATTCATAGCTTGATCATTCAATGCAATGTTCTCATCATCTTTGGCGGTCAATTCCTTGTCATCAAGAATAACATACCCCTCATCAACAATTCTCCACAATTGCCTACTCATAGCCTTGAGATGAACCATCATTCTAGTTTTTCAATAGTCATAGTTTTCCCCATCAAAGAATGGTGGCTTCCCCACATGATTATGATTGTCATTAGCCATATCCTTACTCCGGAATGGTTAAATCCTTGATAAAATGGAGTCCTTAGCTCTGATACCACTTGTAGGATCTACGATACCGACTAAAGGGGGTGAATAGGCCGTTTGAACTAAAATCAAAGCACTTAAAATTTAATTAGTAACACAAGGGGGTAAAACTATTTCTACTCTTTCTAGCCTATGTGAGGGTTTGCAACCTAGGGTGATAAGCAACAATTCAATCTCTATGAAAGTAAATTGCTCAAAGTAAATTGCGATAATGAAAATGAGCAATAGAAATAACCAATGACAAGAGACTAATTTTTCTCGTGGTGTCGATGACTTGCCGGTCACCCCTAATCCACGTTGAGGTGGATTCTATGTTCCAATCGCTCCTCTATCAAGGCACCGCTTGATTTATGAGCCGACTTGGACCAAGAACCGCTCCACACCTCGATTCCACTAGAGTTGCTCTTCACCACTCCGGCAAGGTGAGCACAAGGACCTCTCACAAGAACAACCGGGCCACCTTCACAATCTTCTTGAAGGGCTCAACAGTTTCCACTCCTCCAAGCCGTCTAGGAGGCGGCAACCTCCAAGAGTAACAAGTCGATGATGCTTGCTTGAAGACTCCCTAGTGCCACAATGCTCAAAATCTTGATGCACTAGGTTGCTCTCAATCTCACAAGAATGCAACTTCAAAGCAAAGTGAGTGAGAGAGTGAAGAAGAATGGCTCAAGTATGTCAAGAAAGCTTTTCAAAGTGCCAAGAGACCTCACCCACGGCCGGGCATGAGGTATATATGGAGCCCCCTTCAAAATCTAGCCGCTACTCTCTGTAACCCGTGAAATACGAGTTTTCGCGGACCGTTCGCCTCACAAAGCCCAGACAGTCCGCCATTCAAAACCAACGGCTACAACAACAATAATTGCTGTCAGACCCGACCGTTACACATGGGGCGGACTGTCCGCCCACTAGGGGCGGACCATCTGCCATTCATTTTTGAACAACTGTCAGAACCACAGACTCCCTGGACACACGCACAAATTAGCCGGTGGACAGTCCGCACCCAGGTGGTGGACCGTCCGCCGCAGCAGGGAGAAAACACACACAGAACCAACTTGGTTCTGGTGGCGCCCGGGGGAGAGGGGGCAGACCATCCGCGTGCCCTGCGCAGACGGTCCGCCCCACGAAGGTAAAATCCACCAGAACCATTCCCGGTTCTGGTGGCGTGGAGCAAGTGGCCGGCGGACCATCCGCACACCCTGCGCGGACCGTCCGCTTGTCAAACCATTCAGCCCACCAGAAAACATCACGTTTCTGTCCACGATTTTGAATTCAAGGGCGGACCATTCGCGTCCCCTACAGGGACCATCCGCCCTAGCTCTGAAATACTCCCAGAACGACTCTGAAAATGGCTAAGTCAAGATACGGTCCACCCCACAAAAAGGAGACCGTCCGCCTCACAAACCAGTTAGCCAATTTTTTAAAAAACCACGTCGTTCTAAAACTCATGATATATGCCACTAATCCATATGCATGCAATGCAACATTTGAGCAAGGTGGCACTATAAAATTGTCATGCAAATGACATTAACCCCTCTTGATAGTACGGCTATCTAGCCTATCAACCCGGTCAATGTTTCTTCTCTAATCTCCTCTTTGACCGGCAAAATAGAAATTCCTATCTTATACCTTTGCCTTGAGATTCCACTTCACATCATGATTCCAATATCACCAAGTTATCATCCGCCACATGTCACATCTCCGGGACTAACCCTATTTTCATATCTCAAATGAAATCGTTAGTCCACAAGTGTTTCATTAATTACCAAAACTCAAATTAGGGGCCTAGATGCTTTCACATATCCCCGAGTTTAGAAATGGACCAACGCCAAAAGGTAAAAAAGAGACATTCAATCATGCTCATTCTTCCCTTCGAAATGTAATAGAACGGTGCTTTGGGGTTTTGAAGATGAAATGGAGAATATTGTTGAATGTGCCTAGTTTCCCACCAAAGAAACAAAGTCAAATCGTAGTAGCATGTATCGCATTACTCAATTTCATTAGGGAAAGTGCTCTTGAGGATGAAGATGAAAATTATATGCCCGAAGGATGTACAAATGATGGTGATGTAGATCCCCAAGATGTTGATGATGGAGGCCACGAAGATCTAAACATGAATTCACTATGTGATGAAATAGCTAATGCATTGTATCATAGACGTTAAATATTGTTGATTTGTGTTATTTGCGGACTGAACAATGTTTGTATTTATGAACTATTTGTGTAATTCAAACTCATGTAGTTTGTATTAAATAAAAAAACATGTGAAGAAGAGGAGGAGGGCTAGGGCGCGACAGAGCAGAGAGGAGCGCGGCATAGGAGGGATGGGCGAGCGCGGGCGTACGGCAGACTCGTGTGCGCGCAAGGGACAGGCGGGCGTGTGAGATGAGCGGGAAGGTAGGGGTAAGGGCAGTGAAAACTAGTGCTGGACAAGGGTATAAAAGTCATATAAGACCATAGAGACTTATTATAAGTCTTTGAACCAAACACCATTTTGTGCTTATTATAAGTATGTACTTATCAGAGGCTTATGAACTTATTATAAGCACCTTCAAACCAAACAGGGCCTTAGCAAGACGCTTATGCAACAGCCGCCCTATTTAGCAGAAGCACCAGTACAAATGCTCCAAATGTACCGATGCACTTTGCACCTCGCACATATGAGCTGATTCAAATGAGCTTTTCTCTGGGATGAGAAAGGAAGTGGAATACCTACCCCTAAGTCCTACAATCCAAAACTAATGTGTTGGAGTACATCGACCAAACAGGACTATCACCACCTGTGGCTACCACAAGTATTCATTGAACTGTGTGCAATCCAAGTCAAGTTAATTCTAGACACAACCACGTCTACAATTAACTCTAAGATTCCCATGAAGCCAATAGGGAGAACCCCTCGCCGGTCTGGTGCTAGTGCTAGCCAGAACCAGCTTGGAACTAGAAAATAGAGAGACTTTGATATTCATCTGTAGCCTAACTACAACTAATTTAGTATAAACTAGATCTTCCACAATCATCTGCGAAATAAATGTAGAAGATAATCTCAAAGTAAATACGAAAGATAAATTATATTAGTATTCTGAATGTTACAAAGAAAAAGGAAAAGATACAAGAGCTTTACCAGAAATCCCGAAGACAACACCAGAACCTCGAGGCAGAGCACGACCCGACTCTAACTCTCAACTCGACTATCCTAACTCTACATCTTGAAAGAGTAGTGGAGATTCACTCCATGGCAGTATATCGTACAAGTGAGGAGAGCGTGTCTATTTATAGTGTGGTGGTAACATGGGATTGTATAGAGATGCTCCACTTGATTCTAGGAAATATTCTCCCTCCAATCTCTCGCTCTCTTCCACCGTCCACAAACCGACTTTCCTACGTCAGTTGGCGCCTATTCTTTGCAACATCTTATCCTAGTGCGTCAGCACAACCGCCTCGCATTGCAGGTTGAGTTCGACCAGCCTTCTTTTCTATGGTATATGGACCCATGCAACCTTCCCTTGAGCCTTACGTTGTCCCATTCTGGCAAAAGGCCATGGCCGTTTGGTCTTTTGTGGGTTCGGTGAACGTGTGAGGGTTGGCCGAACTCGCATGAGTTGTAACAGCCCGAAAATTTAAATTCATAAATCACTCGAATCAAAAATTGTTTTCAAAACTTATTGCAAAATTAGTCCTTGAGCTCAATTGTTTATTCATCTAAATTCCATTATTGGTTTAATCATCATCCAATAAATTTTCCCCAACCGTCAGTTCAGTTCTCATCTCTATAATCTCTCTCCTATCACCAAGCCATCAAACTACTAAACTCATTCTCTCCGTTGGTACGAACCAATCAGCTACCTTTTCTAATTTACATATCACCCTTTCTTCCTCCATGAGCAAGCCACTCACACGTTGGTGCATATGCTTAGCAGCAAGCACGTTACTGCAGTACGCGGCCGTGCTAGCTTGCCGTGTCATGCCATCTCCTTGCCGAGCTCGCTCCAGTTTCCTTCTCTCCCACGCACACAGCAGCAGCACACGCAGCCGCAGCACGCGCGACACGGCCGAGCAAAGGCCGGAGCTTCACCTGTAAGCCTGCGTGCCGAACCCCTCCTGCCGTGCTCGCCCTCGCTCGCAGCAGCACGCGCGACACATCGGCCCCGCAACGCGACCGCGCACTGCCGCATCCTCACCTCGCCCTCGTCGTTGCAGCCGTCCTCGCCGGCTTTTCCGCCTCGTCGCGCGCGCCGTCGACGCGGCCACCGCAAGCCGACGCCCCTGCTCCGTCCACCACCTCTGCCGCGCCTTTACTTCGCCTGCGCCGCCGTCACCTCAGCGCCACCGCGCCACCCTCCCCGCAAGCCGACGCTCGCAAGCTGCCGCTCGGCCACAGCGTCGCCATTAATGGCGGGCAGACGAGCGTTGGCACAGCACGCCCTCGCCGCCTATAAATAGCACCACCAGCAGCTTCTCCTCCGCCATCCCAAGCTCGCCGAGCCGCCCAGCTCCGCTGCTCATCCCCTCCCTCCACGGTCTCTCTCTCTGCTCCCCACGAAGCTGAGCAGAGCCCCCTCGTCGATCTCCTCCCTCAAGCAGTCCCCAGCCGAGGTGAGACCGCAGTTGAGTCCCCCTCACTCTCCTCTCCACTCCCATGCCCTTGGATTTGGAAATGGTAGCTGGAATCACCATCCCGGCCGAGCTCCAGTGAGCTCCGACCCGCCGCCATGGCCTCACTGGAAAAGGGACCTGCTGTCCCGCACCTTCTCTCCCCCCTGTGTACCTCCTTTTCCAGCCATTTACCAAATAAAGAACACCCCAGCCCACTTGCCGTTCGAGAGGCCCAAACCCATCCAGCCAATCACGTGTGCTCAGCATGTGACTGATTATTCATTTTCAGAATTTATTTAACAGCCAATGTTGCTCATACAATATCTTACCCATCTGAGCTCCAAATCACCCAATTCTTTTTCCTAAATTCTTCTAAAATCATACTCTATTTATTTCCATCCTCCTCATCTCCATCCGAGCTCATTTTTTTTATGTGCTTGTTTGTTTGTTGTGTGCGTCGTCGTTGCCGTAGCCGACGGAGTGAACGACGAAGGACAGTACCACCAGCCGGAGTACGAAGGAGAGTACCGCGAGCCCGGACCCGTACCGCGAGCAGGAACTCCCGGAAGCTTTTGGAGACGGCAAGTCCAATCCCATCCTTTGATGCATGTTTATCCCATGATTTATAAACACAACCTATTAAGCCTTTGATATTGCATTCTGTTTTATTATCAAAACCCGATTGGTTAGCCACCCCTTGATTGCTATGATATTCCTTGACAACCTAGTTATCACTAAATATGATATGCTCTGTTTAGATGATAACCAATTTTAGAATGCTTAGGAACTATTGCTCCATATTCAATCAATCATGACTATACACTTGTTTTTCAAAGAATAAATGTGTGAGTGTGGAAATTGGGTTTAGGGTTTTAAAAGAAAGAAAATGTGTGGATAAGATGGATGGGTATTTCTTTGTGAAATACTTTTAGTAGGCTTGTACCTTTGTGGTTAAGCAAGTTGGGAGATATCCATTTTGTCCGGTTTTAAACCGAGGTGATGTGTCATCTTGCCTAACCCAACTTTTCTCGTACAACCACTCGACTCTTGTATGGTGCAAGGGCTTAGTCTAAATCCCACTAGCTGGACTGTTAGTTGTCTGGTGGCAGGTGTGCAGCGGGAAAACCAAGTGCCGACTTAGTGTCATGGTTGCCGACTTGGTGTCATAAACCCCTTGGTTATTTTCTCGTGATGGCTAGGCAGTTTTGGCTAAGGTGGGTAATGGCTTCGATAGGATCCGCACTGGCACTAAGGTGATCGTGTTGCGGTACCCTACTTGTGGTGAAAGTGTACACCTCTGCAGAGTTTCCTAAACTATTCGAATAGCCGTGCCCACGGTTATGGGCGAGTTATGGCTTGGTCACAATACTAAGGTTTTGGGATGGGTTGGAGTGTGTTGGTTTTGGAAATGAGTCCGGCTTTGTGCTGGGAAGCTACGGCGGATGGGAAATCCGGTAGCATTTAGAAGATGGATCCTTTGTGGATCACCCCACTTAATGACTTATTACTAAAAACTTGTTTTGCTAAAATGCCCCTTGATAAACCCTTGTATGTGTAAAACTTGGCTTTATTGCAAATGAACCTTAGCCTATTCCTTGATATATCCTGTGCATATTCTGTGTTAACCCCTCCGTGGGTGTGGTTGGACTTGCTGAGTACTTTTGTACTCACCCTTGCTTTTGTTGCTTCAGAAGAAGACCCAGACTTTGTTGTTGAGGACGCTGAATAGGTGGTCGCTTCCGCACCCAACTTTGCCTGTGGAGTTTGGTCCCGCCCAAGATGTCTTCGCTGTCGCGTAGCTCTGATCCCTTTGTTGAGCCCGAGTGGTTCTTAGTTTGGCTTGTCACCATGGTTTACCTTTTGGTAATCCTAGCTTGTATCAAGTGCCCGTTCCCTCGGGGGCTGAACCATCTGTTGAATAAATGTGTATCAGCCTCCTGGGACTGATAATTTGTATCACATTTAGTTCCTGCTTAGGCAGGGGCGCTTCATGAGTCCAGCCCGCTCAACAATCTTTTGCATTTGAGAAAATTCCTTATTTGACACTGGGAAACTTGCCCGTTCCTTTTTTGGCCCTCGAAACTTTTTTGTTCCCTATTTGACACTGAGAAACTTAGCCGTTCCTTATATGACACTGTCGTCCATTCTGTTAGCTTTCGACATGAGATCCTTCAACAAACCTGTCAGTTTTTCCATCGGTGGACAAAAATGCCCCTGCTTCTCATTCAGATGAATCGATCCCCTGCTTCTCTGTGGCTCACGGTTCTTCTCTTCTTTCCCAGTAGAGCCCGACGGCCTCATCCCACCCAAACCCTAGACTAGAGGCGGCGGTGGCGACGGCGGCGACGGGCGGTGATGGAAGGCGACGAGGGTGGCTCGGCGGACGGGGGCCCCAACAACCCGGCCGCTGCGGAGGCAGGCGCGCCCCTCGACGGGCGGGCCGCGGA
>CM014270.1:47259322-47331674 GCA_004135705.1 Alloteropsis semialata | reverse complement strand
CATGCATGTGTGCGTGTTTTTTTCCAGGGAAAAGTGTAGAGAGAGAGAGACAGACGAGCATGCGAGGCGACGCAGCGCAGCGCATAAATGTGGCGTAGTAAGCTTTATGCGGGCGCCGTGCCAAAAGCCGATTTGCCGGAGCCTAGCGCTCTTTTACCCAACACCCATTAATGCCAGTCATGCCGTTGCTGTTCCACTTTCTTTGCGGTGCCACCATGCATCGGCCGTCTATTGGCTGTGTTTAGAGGGAGGGCACTTTGACCACTAATTAGAGGTATTAAATAAAGTCAGTTTACGAAACTACCTTCACAACTTCTGGTAAATTCGCGAGATGAATCTAATGAGGCCATTGACCACACGATTAGATAATGATTACTGTAGCAAATCATGGATTAATTAGGCTCGTTAGATTCGTCGCGTAAAGTTGCACTCATCTGGGAAAAGGTTTTGCAAATAGACTTCATTTAGTACTTCATGCATGAAAGATTCCTTTTGTGAAAATTTTTGTGAACCCCAACTAAACACGGCCTCCTATTGCTTGCCCTAGTACTGATGGTGCCATGCATGGCGTCATACTGCCATGCGAACCGAGACCACAAAAAAAGACTGTTTTTTCTCATTGCATGGTCACGCACATGAATACACACAACTATCATGCACATCATAGGCCTTGTTTAGTTCCACGAGATAAGTTTTGCTACAGTAAATTTAAATGTTTAGATACTAATTAGGAGTATTAAATGTGGATAACTGACAAAACCCATTTCACAACCTGGTAACTTTGCGAGACGAATCTAATGAGCCTAATTAGGTCATGATTATACAACGTCGTGCTACAGTAAACAATCTCTAATGATAGATTAATTAGGCTTAATAGATTCGTCTCGCGATTTTCCGTCCATCCGTATAATTAGTTTTATAATTAGATCATGTTTAGTCCTCCTAATCTTTGATTTAGTTTTGCTACAGTAGATATCGCAAAATTTCTTGTGAATCTAAACGGGACCATACTTGAATACTCGACCACTAGTACGATAAAAGTAGAAATCAGTTTTACCTGCCGAACTTTGAGAAAATCTGAGCTCAAAACCCAGAAATCTTACGCATCTCAACGTCAACGCCGGTC
This sequence comes from Alloteropsis semialata, assembly GCA_004135705.1. NCBI lineage: Eukaryota > Viridiplantae > Streptophyta > Magnoliopsida > Poales > Poaceae > Alloteropsis > Alloteropsis semialata. Next base: position 47,330,548 of record CM014270.1, on the reverse strand, counting down.
ATAACCTCGCGTGACAGTTCAAAGAAGTTTACATCTAATTTTTTTATGGTGCGGTAATAGAGCCCACATGTCAGAATCCGCGTAACCATTTTTTAGCCACATCACATATGTGGGCCCATAAGTAAGTATCTCTACCCCTTTCCCCTGACCTCACTCGCTTTCCTTCCTTCCTTCCTTCTGGTGTGTTCCCTGCCCTATGCAGGTGGGGGACGAGTGGACGACGACCACAAGGCCCCAGCGCCCCTTGTTGCCCCCTCCCCCGTCCACCGCTAGCACAAGCAGGCAGCCTTTGTGCCCGTAGCAACAATGGTGTTTGCACGACGTTGTGTCCCAACACCTCCCTCCATCCCTCTCTCTCTCTCTCTCTCTCTCTCTCTCTCCTGGAACAGCCACAATGTCATGAACGATGGGACATCGCTTCTCGTATACGTGCCCCTTTGAGTCCAATGCACCTACCTCCTCCTTCCCGCCACCATGCTGCACTTTTGCTTTTGCATTTGGCATGAGTTCGTTGCTGGCTACTTCGTCCTCACCGTCATCTCCCTCTTTGCATTCGTTCACAACACGAATGAGGCACCAAACCCCAGCTCTTCATTGGTGACAACCATGCCACCCCCTACTTGTGTGACATTGGCAAATTGGGCCATGGAAGGAGGATCCACTAGGTATCCAGGTTGACCTCAGTCTAAAAATGAAGAACTTGATTTATGTGAGTAAAAGTTCAATTTGGTTGTGTTATCAAGAGTTTTCTTGACTAGATCTAGAGCTCAGGACTGAGAGCAAGTGCGTACAAGACTTGCCTTTTAAGGGTGTGTTTTGATCGAGGGTCAGAGTGAGATGGGATTGGCCGAACATGTTTTATGAAGTGTTTGGTTTGGGGGCGAGTGGATGGATCCATCCCCAAAGAAGAATATTCTCCTTAGATGCATAATGGAACCCTACGCTTGTTTGTAGTGGACGGGGGCGTCCCACTTTGTCCCTGTCTTAGCTCCTTCTTTCTTCGCCCGAGGCCAATATGCGCGTGGAGAAGGGGCAGAGTGGAGGAAGCCTGGCCTAGGGAAGAGGTTGGAGAGCCCTGCTTGGGCAGTATGGAGTAGCTTGGCCTAGGGAAGCACCATGCGAGGCCCAACGTGGGCTGGCACAAATGAGGGGCGCCGATGGTGAGCCTCGGCATGGAGCGACAAGCGAGCTCGGCTTTGGGCATCATGGAGGAGGGATGTCAGCAAGGGTGTACGGCATGGGCCTACGGTGCTTGAGCCAGGCACGGGATGACACAGTGGAAGGATGCCGGTGGGAGAGACCAATGTGGGACAACGGTTAGCAAGCCGAGATCAAGGCGGTGCGGAGCAGTGTTGTCGGTAGTGGTGGATTGCCTTGGGTGGCACGGGTGAGCCCTGTACCCCATGGCTGATGCAGGGGTGCCTCGCGTGGGAGAAGATAAGGTTAAGAGGGGGAAAATGAAAGAGAGGCAAAGATTAAGAAGATGACAAGTGATCCCTACGACAATTGTAGCTAACGGTTTTAAAGTGGCATCCATCCCTCGCTCTCACACACACACATACACAATTCCTTTAACGGAACTAAAGTTTAGGATGGATTCATTCCTATCAGCTAAACACAATACGGATGATTGCCTTCCAAAAAATTGGGATGGGACAATCCTATCCCGCATCGTCCCAAACCAAACACACGCTAAAACATAACCAATTTGTCTCTTTGGAAAATCTTCACATAGGAAGTGAGATTTCCAAAGGAATCTAGTTTTTTCCCTATCTACCAAGTGCATAACCTTGGTAGGCTCCACCTTGGAAGCAAGCTGGCCGCAAGGTGAAAACTACTCCCTCCATTCTCTTTTGATCATCACATTTCTAATTTTTTTTATAGTCCCATTTGAGTTGTGGCATCAAATCTATCATAAATGACTATTTCGGTTTCTGTGCAGAGTAACTTCTTGTAAAAATGACTGGTACATGCATATGAAAACATCAATACGGAGAAGTTTTCGCATGGAAACGAGGAGTCACTACCAGAGAAGGAGCCATCGGTACTGGGTGAGAACCTTCATCGGTACCGATTTCAGAACCGGTACAGGGCATCCGGTACTAATAACTATATGTCATTGGTCTCGGCTGCTCACCACCCGGTACCAATGCAATTTGCATGAAATAAAAAAAAGACTCCAGCTTCACCAAAATTTCTCGTTTCTCCATCCAGACCCGTTGCACTGCTCCAATCCAAACAAATGAGCAATTATAGTAAACACATGTCTCCTAGACTAATTGCAAATTGCACACATATTTTCATCAACAAAGGAATAATCCATTCTTGCGCTGGAGCTTGCGGTGGCGCGCTGGAGCCCGCATGTGCGCTGGAGCTTACGGCAGCATGCCGGTCGGCCAGCCCGCCACCAGCCTTCCTGCCCGCCCACGCTCGCCGTGCCTCCAACCTCCGCGCCCACGCTAGCCCACACCCGCTGCCGCGCCTGCTACCAGCCTCCATGCCCACGCCCATCGCCGGCCTCCGTGCTGGCCTAGGGGCTACCGCACCGGCCGCGGCCGCCGGCCTCCGCGCGCCCTGCGGCCTCTGCGCTGCATCTAGGGGAGAAGGTGAGAAGAGGATAAGGTTGGGAGCGTGTTTGTGGGAGAGAAGAGATAAGAGAAGAAGATAAAAAGAGAGAGAGAGGCTGGCGCCGAGATTTTTTGGCATCGGTACCGAGTGACTGTAGAGCCCGGTACCAAAAGGTTTACGAGAGGCATTAGTACGGGTGGTAACACCACCCGATACTAAAAGTATTTTTGAGGCATAAAATCTAGACCCGATACTAATGAAAATATTGGTATCGTGTCTTGATAATCCGGTACTTATATATCTGGATGGAATGTGGGTTTTCCAGCAGTATTTGATAACTTGATTAATTAGATGATAATCAAGATTTTTTATTCTTGGTCATTGTGCCAAGATAAAATGGAACTATCATAAGAGAATAGAAGGAGTAGTACTAAGGGCCCTTAATACTAGTTTCAACCTTGGAATCGATAGTGCTCGAAAATGGTTCCACGGGCGTGTCTCAGTAGTTTCCACAAGCATTATTTTCTTTTACATGTTATAAAATCTAGTGGCTGGCCGTGTGAGCTATTAAGGTGAGTGGTAAAATGATTTTCTATTTGGCCGGTGATGGCAGTGGGGAAGCCAGAAGCTTGATTTTTCTTTATTGAGGGGAACAATTATAGCATTTTTATTTTACAAAATTGCTTGAATCTAAAATTTTGTAATATAATTGATCGAATATATATTCCTTGCCAAGTTGAATTATTCTCCGTTGCCTAAAATTGGGCACACTATTAGCTTAAATCGTAGTTGAATCAGGGATGCGACAATAACAAGAATTCACTCATCATTGAAAACTAGACTCACCCATGAATAAAACTACAAACACAATGTCCTGATCAAACAAAAGGCACATCATTACCTGAAAATAAACCGAAAGGTGCATTTGATGATTTAAAGACGTCTACATCGAGAACCCTTGAACCACAGTGTGTAAAGAAGCTCAACGGCAGAGCTTAATACTGATCGATGCATGGGTGAGCTGGTGCGTGTGGCCCAAGCATCATATACGTCGGTACGAAAGGGTAATGATAGGTTTAGGCTTGCAAATGCTGCAACTTGCAAGTTAATCTCGATTCATATCCAGATAGACGATCCAAAGCAACACTTTCCAGTACGAATATAGTTTAAGCATGGCCTGAAGCCCTGAACACTCTAGCGAGCAGCAAGCTAGTGGCGGTAGTACTCCGATCCTACACGCATATAATTAAACGCTAACCCTTTTAGTTTGTCTCTAATTGCATGCGTCCGTGACATCTTTAAACCAAGTTGCTGTTTGCTTTAACGTGTCTGTACCTCTTTTCCCTTGATAAAGAGAGCAGCAGGGCAGGCAGGCATGCTAGCATTATTCTTTCTTCGTGGTACTCTGGCCAAAGTGCTCTTCAAAGCAAGTACTCCTAGGCAGTACAATCTGTGTTGCTGGGTGCTCGTGAGATGCAGGAGAGACCGACCGTCAGGCAGCAAAGGACTCAAGCAAGCAGACACAAGAGAGAAGCAACACAGTGCCAAGTTGTTATCTCGAACAAGGCGAAAAAGGGCAAACTCACGTCGTAGCACGTCCCCAGCTTCCCATGGGGAAAAAGCTCGATCGAAGCCATTGAAAACGAAGGAATCAAATCAAATCAAACAGAGACGGCGCCCCCCTAAACCTGATCAAGCCCAGCACTTCAGTACTGGTGTTGCGTGCAGTACAATATTGTAATTTAACACTCGTAGAATCGCATGGAATGTGCATCTGAGCGGCACGCGGTTTGAAAAAAGATTCGGTATTTTGAGGTGGTGGAAGGACTACACTGGTTAGGATTGATTCTTTCATTCTTCTTTTTGACAGGTATAACTGTTTTATTTATATTAGTTTAAGTACCTAAGCTGCTAGTGCAACCACAATGCATATCTTTTTAGTTGTGTTCTAGTAGGTGAAAGGGCCCAAAAGAACTGAACTGTTTTCACATTTTATCTTCTCTGACATATCTAGCAGCGATATCGATACTAAAAGATATATACTTTCTCCACCAAAAATATATATAGCGCCCGCGTTTAAGATTTAAACATTGTAACCTATCTAAAAATTCAGTTTACCTAATGTACATTTTATTTTTAAAATATATCATTGGATTTATATGTAAAAATACTTTCCTATATCTCTGTAAGATAAAAGGAATCAATTAAGAGTCAAAGGATAATGTTAGAGATTGTACGAAATGAAATCATTATGCCTTATACTTTTAGGACATAATGGTGGATAGGAGACAATTACCCCTATCTATTCCGGAATCGGTTAAGCCAAAAGTGTGGAAAACAGGAATGAAATAGTCCATGAAGTTAAGGATGACTTACATTATTGAGAGAATAGTTGCGAATACATTTGCATTCAGAGGCTAAAATGACATGCATTAACAAACATATATATGTTATGGACTATATTAGTTCTGGCCTAGCATTCTCCTAGCAATTTTTAATTTTAGAGTAATGTAGATGTCTGATTAACTAATGTCTGATTAACTAATCTAACTTCAGGCGATATCATCATTGAGTGTTTTAGTAGACACTAAGCATTGGGAAACACAAAATAATTAGTCATTTTAGATCTTTTGGCACACCATTAGCTTTAGAGACGAAAGGAAAATATTCCTGATCGACGCATACTAGTACTTGTCTTGCGTCATTTGACACAGTTAATCCAACTCTCAGGTGGTATGAAAACAACCAAATACCCTATCGCCAAAAGGACTTGCCCACATGCACAAATGAAGGAGTAAAGCAGAAATTACAAATGTTTGAGCCATCAGACAGTCATCATGCACGAATGGCAATCCTGCAGAACCAAGAACATGAAACCGTAGTGATCTGAGAGCAGCGGAGCTATTGGAATTAAAGGATATCAAATTGAGCAACAGCGGTAGCAGTGTAGCACCAAGCAAGCAAATCCAGCGCATGCGTCAAACACCACATGCACGCGCCGGCACTCCACACAACACACGGACGACGGAGGCTGCAGTAGGTAGTGAGGAAAAAAGCACACACGGTACCAGGACAGCCTCTCTCTTGCACACACGCTCTACTCACACACACATACGAACTCAGCTCACTGATCTACCATCACCCTGTCCATGGATGTATCCTCCTCTATCACCTTAGTTTGATTAGCTTGCGGAGAGTGACAACAAAGCTCTGCAGCAGCAGCAGCGAGAGGGCGATGGCGCGCGGCCGCCGGCCTGTATGAAGTTCAGACTCAGAGCCAGAGCGCGCCGGCCTCCTTGAGGAGCGGGACGAGGGAGCCGTTGATGTGTGCGGCCATGACGCGGTCCATGGCGCCGACGAGCTTGCCGCCGATGAAGACAACGGGGACGACGGGCGCGCCGGCGGGGCCGTAGCCGAGGAGGCGGGCGAGGGCGCGCTCCAGCTCCCGGCCGCGCGGGTCCAGGTCCAGCTCGTGCACCGTCGGGTGCACGCCCATGCCGCAGAAGAGCCGCTTCACGGCGTGGCACATGCAGCAGCTGCTCACGCTGAACACCACCACCGCGCTCTCCGACGCCAGCCGCTCCACGCGGGCCACGGCGCTCTCCGCCATCGGCGCCGCCGCCGCCGCCGGCATGTACCACGCCTGCTCCGCCGCCGCGTACTGCATTGTCGCTCTCGCTCGCTCGCTCTCAAGTGAAAGGGGTTTGTTACAGCTAAAGGCTAGCGAACAACAGAGGTGGAGAGGACTTTGCTGGCTCGGAGGCTGCAAGCTGTAAGCAAAGCAGGCTGCCAATGAGGTGAGGTGAGCTGAGAGCTTGATGAGCGATGAGCAGGAGGTGAAAGTTGTATATATAGAGGAGGGAGGGGTGGTTTGGTAATTTGAGGGAGGCAGGGGAAAGAAGGATAGGCACTTCCAAGCCAATGAGGTCTTTTTGGGGTTCCAAGCCAATGCCAATTTTTCCTCTCCGATCTTGTTTGCCACTAGCACTATTTTATTGTCCAATGTCTGCTGATGCGAAGAATTCTAGCCGTAACTGTGTAACCAGTCACCAAGAACTACTCCTAGTGACCTTCGTCGGTTACTTTGGCTCTAAGAGCGAGCCTAATAGTTCAACCTGCTGCTGGCTGTATGGATGTTTGCAGCATATCTCTCAGTCTATCTATATAGTGGTTAAGTCTTCATTATTATTATATGACTTACTTGTCACTCCCACAAACTTTTTTGGTTCTTGTGCCTGAGCGGGCTGTAAACTTACAGCCTGCTTTCCTTCACTCTCCTCTCCACTCACTTATAGGCCCTTATTATACTTGCTCTAATTAGTTTATCTTCGATGGTTGGACATGCATTAGCGAACATATTAGATCAGAAAGAAGTGAAACATCCCTAGCTTAAGTTGAAACGTGTGAGGCTCCGCAGCAGCCAACTGTGTTTTACTAGGATTTTTTTTCTATATACACATATTCTTACTTCTTAAGCAATAAGCATGCATGTGCAGTTATGCTCGTGACCACTCAGGCTCTGTTTAGTTGACAAAGTTTTCATTGAAACTGTAACTTTTTCACACTGACAACCGTGCCCCCTCTCACAGAGCACGCTTCCTAATGGTAACTTTCTTTCGAAACTTTCTGAAACTTACCGAACTAAACAGGCCCTCAATCAGATAAAGGGATATATTTTGTGATAAATTACTCCAATGGAAACATTGCGGACACTGAGACAAATGTAAAATTATACTCCATGCACGTGTGACGTGTAGTGTACAATAACGCAACAAGTTCTGACTTCCCATTGTAAATGCAAAAAAAACTAATTTCGTCCATTTTAGTGTGGTAGCTTTATTGCTGGCCTCCTTAATCGAGTTCATAACCTAAAATAGTAGAGAAAAATACAGTATTACTAGTACATGCAAAGATTGATCTCAGGGAGTACTGTTTCACCAGCCTCACATATGTCGTGCTGCATGGAGACAAGCAACTGGATGAATCGAACGCTAGGCTTTTCATGCCACTGCCGGAACACCGCAAGTGTATTACATCACCAAGGTGTCTCTTTGTCCCCCTTGCACTGCCTTTGTGCGTACCACTTTTCTGAGGCACAGCCTGTCTTTATCACTGCAAAAGTGAAGGCATTCCTGAAAAATTGTTGGGAGATTTGATGGCGAGAGGGGGAGGGAAAAAGCATTCCAACCAAAGATCGGCTTTTGCCTCCACTCCAGCCCATGTTTGACGAGAGTCATGGCATGGTCAACAAAATTTCAAAGCTAGCGACATATATAAAACAAACAAATAATGATATCCCAACAACGGTCCAAACTGCATTCTCAGTAGTCTCAGGTGTCGCGTTAGAGTATCTAGATTGTTAGATATAAATGCTTGCGCATGATAAGGACATATTCTCTCTTTTTCTTTACGTATCTTTGGAACACTTGTACAAGTAGACACAAGCTTGCATGAACATGTTAGAAACCAACTGAAATGCTCAAAGGAGTGTGAGGGTGATCAACTAGGTAGTGTGTGTTTTGGTGTAGACGTGCATCACCTTCTAACTGGAAATATGTTTAACACTACAAATCTTGTTAGTCTATAACTGATGCAAAATTTCTTTTGGGGGTAAAACTGACGGAAACTGACGGAAATCCCCCCTCCCACCTCTCTACATGCACCTTTGGATCAAGATCATGTGGTCCAGATTGAGGTTTGTATAGTTTGCACGAGCAGGTTGGTTTGCACCTGATACGTTGCCACTACTGTATACTACAACTTTGACAGCGAGTATGGGGGTAATAGCGGCTGTCCTCGTCCTTGCTGTCGGGCCGTGGGCCCACCACGAGTTGGAATCGAGCTGGGCCCACAGGCCGGAACACGTATGGCCAAGCCGCACTTTTTGGTCGACCGGATCCAAACCCAACCCGGGTCGAATTGAGGACGAGTGCTGTGCCGCCTGTGCTCATCTCTACATGCCGCTACTGCTAACGCTAGCTACCAGTAGCTAAGCTATAGGCTGGTACTAGCGTCGTCACAGTATCGATCCTGGCCCGGCCCCTCTCCATGGCTTGGCATGATGCGTGTCTTGCTCTTTCCTCGTCACACCAGGGCTTGCACAGTGGATAATGTCTGCATCTTGATTGGATCGATGGCTACACATGAGACATATTTATTGGCTCTTGCTGGTGATAGATGCAATGCTTGGACTGGACCATATTGGATGGTGCAACAGGGCTCGTCAAAATTCAACCGTGCAACTGCTGGGCCCGTATCCTTCCCTAATGCACGCAGTTTTTTTAATAAATAACATGCGCACAGATCGTTGCCCACGAACATAGCCTTGATATATACATTTTAGGCCATTCTCAATGAAGTTTTCATAGAGTTTCATGAGTATTAGATTTAATACCATATCAGCAATTTTGTCGATTTGGCAGGATTATATATTATGAGTAGAGAAAAAAGTGAGTTTCATTAGATCAACCTCTACGGGAGTTTTATAGACATTAAATTTCATGTCACATCAGCAATTTTGGTGATGTGGCAAGGTCCATATGAGGAGAAAGAAAAGAGATTTCATCATATGTAAAATGAGTCAGTGGCGGAGGAAATGCATAAGGCCAGTTTTAAGTCGAGAATATTTTTCTATAGTACATTGTTGGAATTTCCCACCTGTTTCAATGTTCTTTGAAAGAAATTTGGAGAGAAATCAATTAAGAAAGAGAATAAGGTCGTCTTTGAAGACTATATAGATTATATGGAGCGTTTACACATATAGTTGGTATTAAAATAGCTGTACTTGTACATGTCCTAAGGTCCATTTGGATTGCATATAAAAATTTTAGTGAGATTTGATAGCAATAATAAGTTTTATTCACGTAGAACCATGGAGAAAACAACCTTCGAATTCCGCTTTGTATGAGTATTCCATGTATTATGAATTAATTTGAAATTTCTAAACTAACCATTGAAAAGATTAAGATAATATATGGAAAAATTTCAGCTTTTTTCATCTTCTTATTCATACTTCTATTCATTATTATATAGTTCATTATAAACAAAAGAAAATATAGCAAAATTAAATGCATAGGGTACAACTAAGGGAGAAGCCATGCTTAACAAAAAATTCTCATTGTTGCTAAGCTAATTTGTGTATTCATAACTTAAGAATTATGTTGCTCACTATATCCGCTACACATGAAAATCAACTATTATTAGTGACATGAGGTTGAGGGCACCATCGAAGTACATCTTCCAGTGTTCTGGTCGCTCTTCCGGGGTCGGCGCCTGTATCTCCGTCCACTCGGCTATGAAGTTGGCCAATATCTGGGATTTGATGGCCTCCCGTGGCTCGAAGTTGATGGTGTGTTCGCCGAGTTCGACAGACCACTTCACTATGCGGCCATTGGCGTCTCTGTTGTGGAGGATAGCTCCAAGCGGGAAATTAGAGATGACCTGGATGACGTGGGTCTGGAAGTAGTGACGTAGCTTCCTGGACATGTCTTCTTGGAGTCGGGCCGAGTAGATCGCTGAAGCGTTGCGCAACCCTAGCGGGAGCGGATTGCAAGGTCGGCGCAGGGCCTCCTCCGACATGGCAATACACTCGGCGAGGGTGCCTTGAACACGATTCAACCCGGCAAGGAGCTTGCCCGAGGGCGGGACTCTTCAGTGAGTGGTCAAGCCCGGAGCCTGGTCATTGATGGTGATCGCATCGAGCTGCTGCTGGAGCGGTTCGATGGCCGACGTTGAGATCGGCGAAGCGGTCAGCGCGGAGCTGGTCGGTGTAGCGACGTCAGGCGGCGTAGTGGAGTCGGAGGCGGCGGAGTGGATCTCGGCGATGAAGCTGATGCCCTCGAGATGCGTGGGGGCAGTCCTTGACGGAGTCAGGGAAGATGATGGAGTGACGATCTACCATCGAGCTAGCTGTAATGCCCCGCGATTACCCCTACCTGGCGCGTCAACTGTCAGACGTTTAGTCCAGCAGTCCATCCAGGGGTACCCAGATGGTAGATTTATAGGCAAAGGGCAATCGCAGGACTAGGGAACTCGAGGTAACACAGGGACACAGGGCTTATACAGGTTCGGGCTACACGGAGGTATAATACCCTACGTCCTGTGCTCAGGGGTCTTGTATTGCTTCGCTCGGCAATGCTTCGGAGAACAATGGCGAGTTTCGGGTTACAATGGGCGAAAGAATGAGATGAAGATCATCTAAGGGGTCGACCTAAGCCGCCTTATATAGGCTGACGGCCTAGGGTTTACAAGTCGGTTATCTCTAAGCATTATCCGACTGCAACTAGAAAAGTAATCCGAGTTGGTTGTAACATAATCTCCGTAATCCTTGGGCGAGATCCGAGTATCCCGTCGAGTGCTTTGCGGGCTAAGTCTTCATCAATCTTGTCCATCAAGCCCAGGGATCCTCGTGGGCCGGCCTGGGGTCGGCCCACATCCTTATCAGATGTGGGCCTAGGCCGACTGTGTACCCGGTCGGTAGTGGGCCCAGAGGTACCCATATTCCACAAGTCCCCGAGCAACGTGCAGGCGCGTGGCGAACTGTCGATGAAGAGACGAAGCCTCCATGGTCGGCTAAAGCATCTTGGTCGGCAGGCCGACACAATGGTGGACGGTGCTCAAAAAAAGAAAACCGCAGGCCATCAGGGATGACCCTAGACAGACCCGGGGGCAAAGCCCCGAGTGGCGTGATGCCGAGTAGTGGCCGAGTCGGACAATATAAGGGATCGCACCACTTTGAGAAAGTGACACATCCTGATGGGGCATATGGAGAGCGACGCAAGGAGCTCTCCATATGGAGTAGTCCCCGAGCATTGGGCCGACTAGAAAAGTCGGGCTAATGTTCCAAAAAGAAGAGTCACCGAACTTCGGGGCAGTCAGGCCGCCCAAAGGATAAGCTCGCCATACACGTCTGCGTACGTTGTGACAAGAATAGTGCCCTCGTGAACGCACAGAGCATACCCGTGGTCAGATGAAGCCATAGACTATAAGGGCGGACTGACCACCTCGAAGGGAGGAGCCGAATAGTGCGACCGGGGTCACATGTGAACATCTAGCGCGGGGCTATAAATACGCGCCAAGGCTCGGAGCCTTGCACTCAGCAGAAGCTAGCCGTATGAACCACTAAGTTGGAATATGTTGGGGACTTGTTATTGGGTTCATCCACCGGGGAGAGACCATGGGGACTTGAGAGCTTGGTGCTAGAAGAATGCTTGCGAAGATCTTGAGGTGTTGATCAGCGTCTGGATGCTTTCACGTTGTCTCCCGGCATTGCCTTGGGCCGAATGCCTTGCAGGGTGAAATGCTTTGTAGAGCCAAGGGAAACCCGAAGGCATTCGCATACAACCCTCAAGTGGGGTTAACTCGTCGTTGGTCGCTATGGTGCTACAAGAGAGCTTGCGATGAGCTCATGTGGACCAACCTTGCTACGGATGCAGCACTGAGCGCACCGACGAGTGCCCCAAGCCGTCATCTTGATGGTTAATGCTTTTTGTCCTTGTAACTGGCCCGTGACCGGCTCTTCTTGTAACTGTATAGTTTTCCAATGAATTCTTTGGGTCAATGAAGTTGAAGATGAAATTTCTATATTCTCTAACCTGGGGGCCAATCTTGGTAGCGTAGGTCCAAAAATAGGTTCGCAGTCCCAAGCTCCCTGAGCGTTGTAACTGTCCGAGACGCTGAGACCCATTGATCAAAGTCAGAGCGCCGAGTCCCCGAGCGTCGTGGCTGGCCGAGTCGCGAAGGCCCGTTGACTGGAGTTAGAGCGCCGAGTCCCCGAGCGTCGGAGCCGGCCGAGTCGCGGAGACCCGTTGACCAGAGTCAAAGCGCCGAGTCCCTGAGCGTCGGGGCTGGCCGAGTCACGGAGACCCGCTGACCGGAGTCAGGGCGCCGAGTCCCCGAGCGTCGGGGCTGGCCGAGTCACGGAGACCCGTTGACCGGAGTTAAAGCGCCGAGACCCAGAGCGTCGGGGCGAGCCGAGTCGTGGAGACCCGTTGACCGGAGTCAAAGCGTCGAGTCCCTGAGCGTCGGGGCTGGCCGAGTCGCGGAGACCCGTTGACCAGAGGCCGAGTCCCCGAGCATCAGGGCTGGCCGAGTCGCGGAGACCCGTTGACCGGAGTCAAAGCACCGAGTCCCCGAGTGTCGGGGCTGGCCGAGTCCTTTAGGCAAAGAGCCGTTGGTGCGCGGAGAGCCGTTGTCCCGCAATTAACGGGGTCTCCGCGGATTCCGTCCGTTAGTTATGGCGTCGTTAGTGTAATTCGAATCGGCGAAAAAGGGGATAAATTAGATCCAGCCGCCGGCGGTTTTTACCACGGTCATTTCCAAAATCAAAAGCCATTTCGCGCCTCCACCGCCACATAGCGCCGCCGTGAGTGCGATTCCACCTCCATGCTCTTGCCGCCGCCGAAGCTCTGCTGCCGCCGTCGTCGCTTCTTGTCTATGTCGCGCTCAGGCGTGAGGCGGAAATGGCGGATCCAAGGGCATCGCTCGGTGCACCGGCATCAGGAGAAGAGGTGCCACCGGCGATGACGGTAGATGCGGGCATCTCCACGGGCCGTGGTGATGCGGACGTGGAGAAGGTGTTAGCGTCCTCCGCGAGCCCGCCGGGGTCGCGGGTGGCGCCGCTGCCGGCGGAAGCGCAGGTGTTGTGGCACCGGCGGGCGCCACCGGGGCGGGCGCTGCAGGGGATGTTGCTGGGTCATCTGCTGGGGTCGTGGAGCTGACTCCATGCCTGGGGGAGTGCCGCCCCAAGAACTGGCTTGGGGTCAGTCTTCCATGACCGAGGATAGGCTCCAGGACATGGTGCGGCGAGGCGTACTGGGGCCCAAGGAGGTGCTGCTGTGGCGGCCCCCTGGGGATGACGCACGGCCATGGGAGCGCTCGGAGGGCGAGATGGCCGTGTTCGCGCCTTTCTTCGAGCGCGGATTCGGGTTGCCGACAGGGGACTTCTTCCGAGGTCTGCTTCACTTCTATGGTGTGGAACTTTCTCATCTGAATCCCACATCCATTCTTTCAATTTCTGTTTTCATCCACCTATGTGAGGCGTTTCTCAGGGTTCCGCCACACTTTGGTCTTTGGCGGCATCTTTATAAGATGAAACCCATTGGCGAGGACGCCGGCAAGGGTCCGGCTAGAATTACCAGAGGGGCCGGGTTTTCTTTGAGGCCCAGCATGTCCAAGAGATACTTTGCCTTGGACATGAATGACTCCAGTAAGAGGTGGAGGTCTGAGTGGTTCTATGTCGCAAACCATCCCCCTGCGCTGCCTACTCGGACTGGACACCGGCCGGAGAAGAAGGACAACTGGGACATGTCGTTGGTTGATTATCTTGTAGGAGCGGGCGATGAAATACTTCTGCCCAGCCCCCCTGCCCGAGGGCGATATCCGGCCAGAGAAGATCATGTCGGTGGAGGAAGCATCCCAAGCTTCTCGTGTCGTGGATGAGGGACAGGCCGAGTGGGAAGTGGCCGACTTCATCCCGGCTCCCTTGGAGGAGTCGGATGACGACCAAGTGGCCTAGGTGCCTGCTGCTGGCTCGGGGCGGCCAACACGCCTAGCTGTGCATAAGCTCAACAAGTCCCAGATGGTGGCTCGAGGGGCGTCCCCCAAGCCGCAACAGGCAATATGCCCGAGCCAAGGCCGAGTCGCGGAGGAAGAGGAAGATGTCATCTCCGACGGGCGAGACGGAAGATGAAGCTGACGGGTCTCCCTCAGGCCCTGATCCCGAGCGTCCTGCCCAGGAGGTTACAGGGGGCCAAGGGACCTTCTTCGCCCAGCCAGAACTGTGGCTGGACTCGACTCTGGTGCCGAGCCAAACGCCACCACTGCTGCTGAAGCGGGTGGAGTTCAAGCGTCCGCGTAAGAGCGGGTAAGTTATCTTGATGAGTCCTGATTGATCCTTTGATGTGCAGAGCTTGAATTGTTGATGCATTGAATGCAGGCCCGGGAGCCAGGGTGGTGGTGCGGGTGCTTTCCCACTCCCAGGAGCTGGTGGCAAGACACTGCCAGGCCAACTAGCCACCGCGGAGGCAGAGGTGGGATCTGGAGCTGCGTCGGGCTTGCCGGAGCAGGTACCGATGAGCGTGCCGGAGCAGCCACGTCCACCCAGCCCTCCACGCCTCACCTTGGGGACGAGTTCCCCAGTGGACGACCGACAGGCCATGGTGCCCGAGGCCGAGGTCATGGAGAAGGGCCCGGAGAACCCCGCTGAGGTGGAGGAGCGATGAACTGCCATCGAGCTAGCTGTAATGCCCCGCGATTACCCCTACCTGGCGCACCAACTGTCGGAGGTTTAGTCTGGCAGTCCACCTAGGGGTACCCAGATGGTAGATTTGTAGGCAAAGGGCAATCACAGGACTAGGTAGCTCGAGGTAACACAGAGACACAGGGCTTATACAGGTTCGGGCTACCTGGAGGTATAATACCCTACGTCCTATGCTCGGGGGTCTTGTATTGCTTCGCTCGGCAATGCTCCGAAGAACAATGGCGAGTTTCAGGTTACAATGGGCGAAAGAATGAGATGAAGATCATCTAAGGGGTCGACCTAGGCCGCCTTATATAGGCTGATGGCCTAGGGTTTACAAGTCGGTTATCTCTAAGCATTATCCGACTGCAATTAGGAAAGTAATCCGAGTTGGTTGTAACATAATCTATGTAATCCTTGGGCAAGATCCGAGTATCCCGCTGAGTGTTTTGTGGGCTAAGTCTTCATCAATCTTGTCCATCAAGCCCAGGGATCCTCGTTGGCCGACCTGAGGTTGGCCCACATCCTTGTCAGACGTGGGTCTAGGCCGACTGTGTACTCGGTCGGTAGTGGGCCCAGGGGTACCCATATCCCACAATTAGTGATTCATGACATGTCACTAGTGACCCAATAGTGACGAGTGACGGGTACCCAAGGTACCCGTATCCCCAAGGTTAGTAAAAGAGGGACAAGCCTAGTGAGAACTGATGGCCATTGGACTGGTGCATCTTGTGCAGCAGGCCTGTCCCTGACCTTCTCGAACCCGGGTCGGAGTCGGCCCGTCACCTGATCTCTTCCTTGACCTTCCTAATAGAGAGGTTCGGGTAAGCCCACCTCCCGACTCCTCCGAATGAGTCAGGGTTGACCACTCTCACGACACCATGCCCCAAAGTCAAAATGCAAGTAGCCGTCAGGCCATCACCCACGGGGTGGTTGGGACGAATGATGGCCACTCCGTCCTGAAGATGGCACGGAACAATTATGACTAGGGCAGACGCAACATGGGTTTATATGTCACTGTGCTGCCTGCCATGCTGAGGCATGGCCTAGGGACAGGTAGTTAGGTACCTACTCTTATTAGGGTATGACATAACCACATGACTTAATATGATTAGATAGTTGGACAACGACAAATCCTAAAGGGTCAAAAGGGCAATTCGCTCATCACAAAAAAACCAAGTGCATTTGGGTTCGTGGCATAGCCTTAGACCAACCTGATGCGCAACCAGCAGCACCTCCATCATCGCCCACGGCGTTTGACGATGTCGGAGCGACTGTAATGCCCTGGCCTATTAATGTTCCTGTTCAAGCCCGTTGTGGCCCATGTGTGTGTTCTGGTGGATTTAGTCCCAGCTTGCTTGTCTAAATAGGTTCGGGCCACTTTATATTCCTTTGTGTTCCAAACATAACACCTCCAGGTTAACCCTTTTACACGAAGCGAGGACCAAAGTGTAAGGGTGGTGTTACGCGTATGCAGGCTCATTCCACGTGAGGAGTTGGGTCGTAAGCAGACTTTGGAGGACAGGGTGTTACAGATGGTATTTAGAGCCAATACTGTTGTTGCACGAGTGTATGCGTGTCGCTCGGGAGGGGGCATGGCATGGCTGTGGCTCGAGGGAGATCCTGAATTTGTTTGCCGTGAATGCGGTAAGCTGCCCAGGGCATCAGCCTTGAAGGAGGGAAGAATGTAATACCCGACCCATTAGTGTTCCTATTCCGGTGTGTTGTGGCCCATGTGTGTGTTCTGGAGGAGTTAGTCCCACCTTGCTTGTCTAAATAGGTTCGGGCCAGTTTATATTCCTTTGTGTTCCAAACATAACACCTCTGGGGTTAACCCTTTTACACGAAGCAAGGACGAAAATGTAAGAGAGGTGTTATGCGTATGCGGGCTCGTTCCATGTGAGAAGCTAAGCCGTAAGCTGATTTTGGACACGGGGTAGCCGTAAGCACATAAGCACATCGTGGGGGGCGCATTGCCCAGGGTAGCCACGACGAGTTCCTCCATCGCTGAGGCTAAGGGTGCCGCCTTGGTCGCAGATCTAGGGCCGATGGCCTCCATGTTAGAGCTTGAGCTGGAGTTGGACGAGGAGTTGGGGCCATGGATTTCGAGCTGGAGATGGAAGAGGCGGATGACAAAATGGAGAGGAGGATGCGGCGGCGCGGGGAGGCAGGCTAGTTAGGGTTAGGAATGCCCCCTAAAGGGCTACCCCTTTATATAGACCTCACTCAAACTAACTGGTGCAATTTGACATTGGTTAGTTTGAGTCCATTGTTCTAACCAGTGGAATGCGAGCGTACTCATCCCACCACTGCCAGGTTTGTTGATGAAACTTTTGGACGTCCTCCTTCGATGGCATGTGAGTGTAGAGGATGTAGGCACCATCGTAAGTCAGGGACAAGCTTGAAGTGCTTTTAGTTCCCTAGTTTCTTGTTGATGCAGATGCTGGAGTGTCGAAGGGTTCTTAAAGCTTTGGCACCACATACACAGTTAGAATGAGGTCCTGATGACCATCCCAAACATTAAGCTGCTATAGGACATGGCACGAGACAGTCAGTTTCTCAATTGACACGAGGTCCACCTGTTGGGCTGCCATCAATCTGCATATTAAAGGCAAAAAACGTATATGGAGGAGCATGTCTTGCCTTGGACAGCACAAGAAGACCTGGATGGAGGCAAGAAGACCAAGATCGAGATGGAGATCAGAGCGATGGAGATGCAGGGTACAGAGTACTACTGCTTGATGATCTATAAATATTGTACAACAAGTTCTGATCTAAGTCATAATTTGAACGCGTATTGAGATGATCCAGTTTATTTAGAAAGGAAGAATATAGAGTGCTTCAGCTTCCACACTAGTCTTGAACACGCATGCACGCCAAGACGGAGTGCTTCCACTTCCACGCACTACCGGAAACTCAAAATATGCCGTGTGCCCGGATCTTTGCCGTGTGCATAATCTCGGGCACACGGCAAAGACGAGCTTCGCCGTGTGCTGCACACAAGACACATGGCAAAGATATGGCGCACGGCAAAGCTCGTGTTTGCCGTGTGTTTGTCTCCAAGCACACGGCGAACCTCGTGTTTGCCGTGTGTCTGGAACAGGCCGACGGCAAAGGCCGTGTCCCTGGCCGGACACACCAACGGCCGTGAACGGCGTCTGATGGCCGTTGGGCTTTGCCGTGTGCCCTGATGTGGCACACGGCAAAGGATCCTTTTTGCCGTGTGTCCCGATATTGCACACGGCAAACAGCTCTCTTTGTCGTGTGCCTCAAGCAGGCACACGGCAAAGCCAAAAAAAAACACTTTTCTGCTCTCCTAACTTTTTCTCCTCTCCTCATACATTTGTAGGTACTCCATGTTTCAATTTGGTACCATTCTTGACCTATTTGCTATATTTAATAAATTTATATCATTGAAAGGATTTTTTTCATATAAGTTAAATTTGAACTGCAAGTGCATGAAATAATAGCATAAAGTGAAAGGAAAAATGATATTATTGATATTGAGTCTAGCGTAAGGACTTATCCAGTGGTTGAAACGAAATTTCGAAAATCGTGTTCACGAAACATTACCATGAACGTGAGGCAGAATAGTGTTTAAATTATAAAAAATTCAAACGAAGTCAGTAAAACATGAGATTTGTCAATATATCATGCTTTCATATGTGGAGCCTGTGGTAAAAGTTTGAGGAGGTTCTGCACATTTTGTCACGTACGATGCTTACAAACTGAAACTTCTCCGAGGATGATCCATAGAGAAGAGAGGATGTGGTTAGGTTTGTAGGTGCAATCACGTTGTAATTTGACTTTGACTTCTAAACTTTTTCAATAGGCAATACAAGACTTAGATTGAGTCATGTTAAATTTTTTTTCGGATCCGTTTGATAATTTTAATGTATTTACTCTAATTATACTATTTTAATTGTTAAAAAATAAATTTGACCCGTAAATACATAACATAATTAAATAGTTTGAGTGAAAAAGTTTTATTCATGTAAATGAGTGACGTGTAAGGCTGTGGTAAAAATTTTAGTGCTTATTTTAGTAAAATTTGTGATCTAACATGAAATCTGGAGGCCCCTTTTGCCGTGTGTCTAGGGACCTGGCACACGGCAAAGGCAAGCCTTTGCCGTGTGCCGTGGATCTGCCACACGGCAAAAGCTTTCCCGTGTGCCAGATCCACGGCACACGGCAAAGGCCCGATTTTTAGGCCCGACACCTCCCTCTCTGCTCTCACACTCCCTCACTCACAGCTCACTCTCTCTCACACGCTCCCCGCCGCCGGTCACCGTCGCCGGCGCCGCCCCCTGCTCCGGCCACCGCCCCCCGCGCCGCGCCTGGGCCCNGGGTTGAATAATCGGCCGACTCTCTAAAGGTATCGGCCGCTCCGGAAGCTTCGAGGGGCCTCGTAGGTACACACGCGCTCCTCCTCCTGTCGCCTCCTCCTCACCCTCCTCGCCCCCCCCCCCCCCCCCCCCCTCCCCCCCCCCCCCCCCCCCCCCCCCCCCCCCCCCCCCCCCCCCCCCCCCCCCCCCCCCCCCCCCCCCCCCCCCCCCCCCCCCCCCCCCCCCCCCCCCCCCCCCCCCCCCCCCCCCGCCCCCCCCCCCCCCCCCCCCCCCCCCCCCCCCCCCCCCCCCCCCCCCCCCCCCCCCCCCCCCCCCCCCCCTCCGCCGTGGCCCGCGCGTGTGCATGCCCCCACGCCCGCGCCGGCCGCACGTCACAGGAGGAGGAGGCCGAGGAGAAAGAAAGAAAGAAAGAAAGAAAGAAAGAGAAGAGAAGAGAAGAGCAGAGGAGAAAGAGGAAGAGGAGGCGGACGTGCCGTCGTTGCCCTGCGCCGCCCGCCCCATCCCCGTCGCCGCCGCCGAGTTACTAGGTGAGCACGTGCCCTCGTCTCGCCGCCGCCTGTGATGAAATGATTGGGATGATATATATTTTTACTCAGTTTATCAATGCCTGTGATGATATCAATGTCTGTGATGGTAATATATATGATGACCTTGAGCTTGGAGTGTGTTCTTTGTGTCATATAGTTATGCTTCTCATGGTTGTCCTCAAACCATGAGACACATCCATGCCCAAGCAACGGATTGGTTGTGATGGTTGGGCTGGGTGTGTCTCATGGTTCCATGCCTACCATGACAAATTTTGTTTACCACCTGTAATGTTTCTTATGCTCCAAGTTCAAGGTCAAATGAAAGACAACATATCTGAGGCAAATCATTACTTCAATTTTTTTTAGATGAGCAAAAGTAAGACGTTGATGATTTTGGAATGTGGTTGTCGGCCATCGTGCCCTTGGATTGTTGCAGGTTGTGGAAACCTCCCGATGCAGGGGAGGTGCTGTCGAAATTTTTAATTGACATTTTTTTATTTCTTTTTTTTCAGGAGAGACGTACTGTTGCACCGTTCTCGACTCGTCACTTTGCAGCACAGCAAGGTGAGACATAAAAAACCTTTCTTTTCATATCATGTTCGTGGATCACGTAACCTAGGCGTCTCCCGTTCGAAAGAGATACGGTTGGAAATATGTAGATCTTTGCATATGTATGACTGTATCTGTTTCGAATTGTCCACGTTTTTTGGACAGCCCGAGAATGCGTAGATGGGGTTAGTTTCCATGCTCTACTCCTATCCGAGACAGAATTTCGGCACCACCTCCATGTTGTTCTCCGGATACACAATCTCCTTCCTAGGACGTGTATTTGGAGAACAGCAGGGAGGTGCTGCCGAAATTCTGTCTCGGATAGGAAGTAGAGTATGGAAACTAACCTCATCTACACATCCTCGGGTGGGATTAGGACCTATCTTCACCTATTAGAGCATGATAGACATCATGTAGATGTAATTGATTTTTATATCACCCACTCATATGTTAAAGGATGGATGACCGTGAGTGGATGTACACGGGCTGGTTGGGTAAGCGTGACTGGACCGATGAATTTCGTCATAAGGTTGAAGTTTTCTTGAAAAAGGCATTTGACAAAGGACAGAGTAAAGTGTCGTGTCCCTGTAGCAAGTGTGAAAACAAGACACTTCAATCGCAGTTGCAGATGGGAAAACACATTTGCACCTATGGGTTTGTGCCAAACTATACCCGGTGGATCTGCCATGGTGAAGCCCATCGTGCGAGAGATGAGGTTGTGAGACAACGCATCCAGGATTATGATGCTGATGCCGGGTGCGGAGACATGTTAGATGACTTTCATGAAGCACAGTTCGATGAAGGACCTAGTCATGTTAGGGAGGATCCGCTAGAGGCAACTGCAAAGGCCTTTTATGACATGTTGTCTTTGGCACAGAAACCATTTCATGAGCATACCGATGTTTCTCAACTGGATGCCGTCGGACGCATAATGGCCCTAAAGTCTCAGCTTGGCATAAGTCGAGACGGCTTTGATAATATGTTGACAGTTTTTGGCAGCCTGCTTCCGGGTGGTCACAATCTGCCACGCAACCTGTATGAGGCACAGAAACTCCTTCGTGCACTCAAGATGCCATACGAGCAGATACATGCTTGTCCCAAGGGATGCATCTTGTTTAGGAAAGATCATGCGGATGCAAAGTACTGTCCTAAATGTAACTCCTCTAGGTACCTGGAGGTAGACTCTGGTGAAGGTCATAAGAGGCAGCTTCAAATCCCCGTGAAAATCCTACGCTACCTTCCGTTCATACCGAGGATCCAACGTCTTTACATGACCGAGGAATCCGCGAAACAGATGACATGGCACAAAGAAGGGAAACGATATCGTCCTGAGAATATGGTACATCCAGCCGATGCTGAAGCATGGAGACATTTTGACGGGTGTCATCGTGAGAAAGCTTTGGAGGCTCGTAATGTCCGTGTTGAGCTGGCAACAGATGGGTTCAATCCTTATGGAATGATGGCGGCCCCCTACACTTGTTGGCCTGTGTTCGTTATCCCCCTCAATCTCCCGCCTGGTGTCATTTTTCAACGACAGAACATATTCTTGTCGTTGATAATTCCTGGATACCCGGGGGACAATATGAGTGTGTACATGGATCCATTGATCGATGATTTGCTCCATGCTTGGGAGGAATGGGTATGGACATACGATCGAGCTACAAAGTCAAACTTCAAAATGCGAGTGTGGTACATGTACTCCTTGCATGACTTGCCGGCGTATGGGCTATTCTGCGGTTGGTGTGTCCACGGGAAGTTCCCATGCCCAGTATGCAAGGCAGCTCTAAAGTTCATATGGTTGACTAAGGGTGGCAAGTATTCTTCATTCGACAAACATCGACAGTTTCTCCCTGTTGACCATCTATTCAGACGAGACATCAAGAACTTTACAAAAGGTGTCGTGGTTCTAGACCCCCCACCGCAGATGTTGACTGGTGTCGCGGTTCGTGCGCAGTTAGACGCGCTCAAGGTCAACAAAGAAGGTGGTGGTTTTATGGGATATGGTGAGGAACATGCATGGACTCAGAAGTCGGGATTGTGGAGGCTCCCCTACATGGATGATCTTCTTCTTCCACATAACATTGACATGATGCACACTGAAAAGAATGTCGCCGAAGCATGCTGGGGTACAGTCATGGACATTTCTGATAAGACGAAGCACAACGTTAAAGCTAGAGTGGATCAAGCTAGGTTATGCAATAGACCAAAGCTCGAGATCCCGCCTCCCAAAGACGGCAAGAAATGGCGAAAGCCTCCAGCCGAATTCGTTTTGAAGAAGCACGAAAGGAGGGAAGTCCTAGAATGGTTCCAAACTTTAATGTTCCCCGATGGGTATGCAGCGAATCTGAGGAGGGGAGTGAACTTAGCTACTATGCGAATCAATGGGCTCAAGAGTCATGACTACCACATATGGATTGAATGGCTTCTTCCGGTGATGGTTCGAGGCTATCTCCCTGATCATGTGTGGCAAGTGCTGGCAGAGTTAAGCAATTTCTTCCGCATCCTTTGTGCCAAGGAGTTATCTCGGACTTTGGTTGCAGAAATGGAAGAATTGGCTCCTGTGTTGCTTTGTAAGTTGGAGAAGATCTTTCCACCCGGCTTTTTCAATCCGATGCAGCATATGATTTTGCACCTCCCGTATGAGGCACGAATGGGGGGTCCTGTACAGGGCCGTTGGTGCTATGCAATTGAGAGACAACAAAAGGTTCTTCGAACTAAATGTAAAAACAAATGCAAAATAGAAGCTTCCATTGCAGAGGCATATTGTACTGAGGAGGTGTCAAACTTCACAACGAAATACTATGCCGACTCCCTTCCTAACGTGCATAATCCACCCCCTCGTTACAATGCCAACGAAAATGAATCGAACCTCAGCCTCTTCAGAGGGCAACTCGGAAGTGCAAGTGTTGCGACTCGTAAGACCTTGCAACATGAAGAGTTGCGCACTATCATGATGTATGTGTTGACCAACCTTTCCGAAGTGGAAAGTTACATTCAGTAAGTTCTCAACCAAGACTATCTCTATTCAGTAAGTTCTGCCTCCAACCCCCCTTGATCTTCTTCTCGTTCACACAGAGAATTTATTCATCAATTCTGGCGGGGAAAAAGGGCACCGACCCCGCAACAAGTTGATACCCTTCTTAAACAAGGTGCGGGACGTCGATCGCCTGATTTTATTTCTTGGTTCAAACAAAAGGTACGGTCAATCTGGAGCTCGTACTTTACAAATTCCTCGTACGTGCGAATAATATAATGATCTACCATTCTTCTACTTGCAGGGCCAAACAGATGTGTCTATGACTCCCGAGTTGAGACAAGTTGCCAATGGTTGTGCCTATAGGGTCATGTCATACTCTGGCTATGACGTGAATGGCTATCGTTTTCACACAAAAAGCCACGAGCAGAGTCGACCCAATCGAAGAACCACAAATAGCGGAGTTTGTACGGTAGCACAAGATAGGGTCGAGTATTATGGAATAATTGAAGAAATATATGAACTAACATTTCATGGTTGCAAACCTCTTAAGCCTGTCATATTCAAATGCCATTGGTTTGACCCTAACGAAGTGCGACGGACCCCTAATGTTGGACTAGTCGAAATTCGGCAGTCATCCGTCTATCCAGGTGATGATGTCTATATTGTGGCTCAACAAGCCACACAAGTTTATTACCTTTCATACCCGTGCAAAACCGACGAACGTCTTAAGGGTTGGGACATTGTGTACAAGGTAGCGCCACACGACAAACTACCTGTCCCAAACAATGAAGATTACAACATAGACCCAAACACATATGACGGAGAGTTCTTTCAAGAAGATGGGCTACAAGGGCGTTTTGAGATAGACTTAACCGGATCGATCGGAATGGAAGTAGACGATGAAACGGTTAATGACGAGGATGCTGGAGATGAGGTTCATAATGCGAAGGACTTAGAATTACTTGAGCGATTACAATTAGGGCTTGATGACGATGACATTCCTCCTTTGGAGCATGGGCCTGATTATGATCTCGACATGCATGATAGTGATGATGAAGCTAATGATCCAGCTAATCCCGATGATCTAGCTAATCCCGATCAAGATGATTATTTCTAATACATGTACGATTTGCACTGATAGATTTATTTTTAAAATATCATGTTAGTTTCTAATTATATATTGTTTATTTTGTAATTATGTTACTCTTTTTATATATGTACTGATTGGTTTACTGTTTTTAATTGCAGGTAATTGAACAAAGATGGTGGGCGGTGCTGCAGCACGAAAATGCGCGTCTGCTTTCAGAAGAATTATGCCACACTCTGCGGAGACGTCGAGGCACTTGACTTGGGGTCGAGGGAAGGGTCGAGGGAAGGGTGGCCCCAAGGCTCGCCCCAAGGGTCGAGCGGCTCGACCTGTAGAGCCGCCTTCGTCCGAGTCTGAGGAGGAGGAGCAGGAGCAGCAGCAGCAGCAGGAGGAGGAGGAGGAGGATACGACAGGGGCTATCCCGGCTGTCTGGTTGCGAGGTCCCTCGAGACTTCCGGACAGGCCGATACCTCTTGCCCAACGGCCGATGATTCAACCCTCTGGGCCAGCGTAAGTAACTTTAGCTTTTGTCAATACTTCTTCATTTCATAACTTCATAATCACAATATAACCTAATATTTTATCTTTACCACTTTTGGCAGGAGTTGGAGAGTACTCGTTGGAGGTGCTCATAATCGCAAGGTCAACGGCATCTTGGGTCTTCTGTGCAGGGAGCACTTCCCAGGTCAGGTCCACATTCGTGAAAGGTACGAGCCGGCCTGGACGTGGGAGCACTACACCGTCGCCCCCGATCATCTTGATCGGAAAAACAGGTGCTTCGACAACAAGGCAGAGCGGGTGAAGGCCGAGCTGTGGGTAAGTACACTTGTCAATACATCGCATTCACTGCACATTTTTGTAATAATGATTGCATACATCGTGTTAATTTGTAGGATTTCTATAGGTGTGCGGATGGATACGAGGAACGGGCAGCGGTTGTGGCTCACAACCGATGCTTTAAGCTAGTGAAGGATATGCACTATGAGGCGCAAGTCCAGTGTGTGATAAACTACAGCGCTCTGTTCCTTGGCCAGAAGATCAAAAAAGAAGATGCAAGAAATTTGAAGCTGACCCGGGAGCAATACTTGCAGGTAAGTTAAGATTAATTTTCAGATTAAGTACATCGCTTGATTTGATCTTCTTACATGTCAATCACTTGATCACGTGTAGGTGCCTGTGTGGTGGTGCCGTAATGATTCCACGTGCTGGGAACGCATAGTGGATAAGTGGTTCACACCAGAGTGGGAGGAGAAGCACAACACAGGCCGAGAGCGGCGTTTGCTGATGCCAGGTCCAGCACACCATCAAGGCAGCCTGAGCAACGACGAATACAGGGCTAGATGGGTATGCGGATTCATTTCTTTATTTTAACCCTCGATTTTGCATAATTTGTAATCAACTTGCTTTTTTCGCAGTCGGCGGCACATGAAGGCGCTCAGTGCTCGCAGTTCATGGGATGGGCTATGGCCCACAAGGGCAAGGCGTCTGAGGTCACCTACAGCTCGGACGACCCGCCCTCGGCGTACAGCAATCCCTCCATCCACACCCGCATCAACGAGTACACAGAGGCGGGAAGGCAGGTCTATGGGCCAGAGTGGGATCCGAGCGCCCATGACCTTGATGGAGAGATCATCATGAGGGTGGGAGGGGGCAAGAAGCATGGCCGGTACTATATGGGCGACGGCACTCTGGACACGGCCACTACTCCGACTCTCGCCCAGGTTCGAGCAAAGAGCACGAGCAGTTGCCCGCCCATACGCCCACGTCTATCACAGGCACAGCTCCAAGTGCAGGAACTTCAGGTTTTTTCTGATTTATTCATCGTCCATTAAATTTCTACATATGTTTCATTCGCATTGTAACATTGACATGAAAAATTATAGGCCCAGCTGGCGGCGCAAGCACAGGCACACGAGGCGGCGATAGCCGAAGAGAGGAGAATACGGGAGGAGGCGGCGGCGAGGCAGCAGGAGGAGGCGGCGAGGCAGCAGGCCGAGCTTCAGCAGCAGATGGCCAATATGTACAGCTACATTCAATCTATTTCCGTTCATATTGGTCACCCCATACCTGCACAGGCGATGCCGATGTTCACACCGGCTCCAGCTCCTGCAACTCCTCATGTGAGTCACTTGACAATCTTCTAGATTTATTTGAAGTATTAGAGACTTAGAGAATGTAGAGACTTAGAGTCACTTTGAGAATGTAGAGACTTAGAGAATGTAGAGACTACAATGAACTTTTCAATGTTTCAGATTATGACTTAGGAAATTTGATTCGGGTCTGGCATGCAATATATTCTCCTTTCTGCAGAATCTCTCGGGGGCGGCATCGAATACGCCTGACATGTCACCGGGCATCTCACCGACGTTACACCCACAGCAGTTGTTCGCACCTCCGTTCGACCCAGCACAGCAGTTCGACCTAGCACAGCCGTTCCCTCCACCTCAGTGATAAACTTTAGTTGGTTCGTATTTGTGAACTTGTGATATTTGTGAGCATGTGGTACTTGAATGTGAACTTATGGAGTTTGTGATGTTTTTGTGATGTTTTTGTGATATATCAAGTGCCTGTGATGTTTGTTGTGATATGTGTCTGATAAATATGATGTTTGATTGATTGGGGCAATTTTTACGTCAAAAAACAATAAAAACAGAATTTTTTGGGTCACTTTGCCGTGTGCCAGAACCTTGGCACACGGCAAAGTGACCTTTAAAACTGAACTGGAGCAGCCTTTGCCATGTGCCCCAAGGCTGGCACACGGCAAAGTGACCATCTTTGCCGTGTGCCAGGCCGTGGGCACACGGCAAAGTTTGAATCTTTGCCGTGTGCCTAAGGCCTGACACACGGCAAAGATAGAGAGTTTGCCGTGTGCCATCCTTGGGGCACACGGCAAACGTGGGGCCCACCATCTCACGGGAAAGGTGACGGGGTGACGGAGAACGGCCGTTAGCTCCAATTTGCCGTGCGCCCCCTTTGACACACGGCGAACATCTTTGCCGTGTGCCCGAAATAAAGCGCACGGCAAACATTGATTTGCCGTCGTTTCTGTCGCCGTGGGGGCTTCGCCGTGGGCAGCACACGGCAAAGCGTTTGCCGTGTGCCCCCTGGCCTTTGCCGTGTGCCTGGGGCTCACGGCAAAGTGGCCGATTCCGGTAGTGACGTGTGAGTTCACACTGATACGAATTGGGTTTCAAATCTCTTACTAATCGATGCAATTCCACACCGCTTAAAATATCACCATTAATATATCAGTGCAAATCTGAACCGGTTTGTTTAATTGAATGTAGCAGCACAGATTTGCACCGGTACATTTACATTTTTTTTGTTTGCGGGAATACATTTATTGAACCGGCGATTTTACTACAGTTGCACTGTTGGCAGAAACACCTATGCAATAGTTCTAAACGTATGGGTGGGTATGGATGAGACTATAGGAACGAGTGTTTCTCTCTGCTAGCAGTTTGTGAAGATTGTCAGCACGACGGTGATGTACTTGACGTCAGGCCCCAAATTTTTTGCCTACGTGCATGCTACTATGGCCTTCGTCGTCGCGGACATGCATGCAGCGAGGGCTCCAGATCTCGATGCGCACGCACTTTCCATGCAAGCCGTCGGATCGAAAAGGCGCGGCGCGCACGAGAAAAAAGCAGGCGTGAGTGCGTAACATGGGAGATGTGTACCAGCACCGTGACTAATTAATTAATTGCATGCGTCGCAGTTAGCAAAACGGCAAAAGGGCCATGCGCTCTGCCGAGATCGATCATCAGATGGACGACGACGCCGTGCATGCATGCATGCAGATGCAGGTGATCTGTTGCGTGTGGGCTTTCCCATGGACGGCGATACGTATCTTCCACGGATTTTCGTTTTCCGTCCTCTCCGCACTTGTTTTATCTGTTCTTGTACTTGTTTGATTCCTGGCATGCTTGCTTTGTGTCCTCAAGGGCACTTTTCTACACGCTTGTTGGCGTGCCTTCCTCGACAGAAATGGGTATAGGTAAAGCTGCCTGTGGTGGCCATGCAGCTCCTCGTTACCCTCCACACTCCCCAGGTGAATCATGTCCAAATCCGGGTTAAGATCACAGCTACGACGACTGCTTGGAACTTTTGACTAGGATCGAGCTAGTACTTGCTGCTCTCATTTATTCCTTTTTTGAAAAAAGAATATCGTGGTACGTACTTTTACATTTTGCCGGGGGTGTGGCTGGTTAGAATATGAGATGAATTCTAGAAATTTTCACCAAAAAATATAAAGATCCAGCCATGGATGTAATAGAATCTAATCATCATTGAGAGTAATAGCAAATTTATATTAAAATTAGGAGCGTCTTCGTATGAACCGTGTCAGACTTTGTAGATACGAATTTGTTAAGCGTGTCCATGAAAGAAAACAATATCTCGTAGGCACGTTTCAATGCATGTCTACTCACATTTATTCCATTTTATAGACGAATATATATAACGTGCTTAATGGTGTACTTACATGGTATATTAACGCTTCGTTGTGTGTTAATAAATATAGAGACAATCTCCTAGATACAATTATAAAACATGTCTACTAATTTTTAAAAAAACTCAAATAATATTTCAGATTTAAAGAGATCTATACACGATTTTTCATGTGAAATATGTGTGTCTGCAGTGCATAGGATTAATTTGAACCCAAATGTCTCTTGCCTTACACATGGTCTCCTGCCCATCTCACCCACACAACAAATCTGATTTACATAAGATATGTTTTTCTTTTGAGTTCACATGTGAAGAACCTTTTAGTACACTTATTTGATACGCTTTATGACGTGCCCACACGGTAGCCACGATTCAAAGCATGTCTAACCTCGTATCATTTTGAAATGTTTTTACAATAATGTCAAAAAATATGTGACTATCTTTGTAACATGTCTAGACAAACTTTAAAGTGTTTCTAACTTTGTGTATTTCTTAAATGACTACTAACACTATAAGCGTGTCTAATATCGTGACACTTTGACATGTTCTTGAAATCATGTCAAAGCATTTCTGCTAGCGGGTGCTGAGACCTCCAGCACAAATCAGGATTTGTGTTTTGTGTGGTTAGTGCCAGCGCAAAGATAAAAACGATTGACAGCAAAAAGCCAGCTTCAAATATTTAAATGTTCCCACCAATTTTTGAATATTTATTTCCCACCAATTTCCAAATATTTAATTCCGCCAATTTTCAAATACATATCACATGACAATTTGAAATACATATTTTCTGCAAAATTGAAATACATATTTTCCACAATTTTATAGTACATATGTAGTAGAAACTTTTTCTGTACTAGTGGTCGTGCAGCCCGTCCACACCGCCTCAATCATCTTCATTACTGTTTGGTTCTCATAAAATAATTAATCCAAACTATGAACCTACAGTGCTGGCAAAATTTAGACCATCGGAGACTTAGAAACTAGGTAATCATGCTGATTGAGTTTTATGGGGACGAAGCTGCTCTCACATCTAATGAAACCCCTCGTTCTCTCTTCTCGCCACGTCAGCAAAATTGATGATTTGACATAGAATTTAATGTCATAAAACTCTTTATAAAATCAACATTGAAACTAGCCATAGATTGATTTGGCTTTCGATAGAGGAACCATAGACCGTATCAGAAAAGAAGGATGATCGACATGCAGTATTCATATCCTCACTGACTAACTAACTAACCGCCTGCTTGGCGATCAAAGAAAACGGTGGCAAACTGTCTTGAATTTACCACACGCTTCATCATACAAAAGAAACCTTAGTATTGTCTTGCGAAGTGACATGATATATGGGTTGGAAATGTTGACAGAATGACCGTGATAGAGCAGAATGGTTCAAAAAAAAACAGTTAAAGAGAAGTTGCATGGACTCATGGTTAGCTTGATGGAGAGCATACAAAGTCACCAGTACTATTTGCAAAATTAACATAAGGCCATTCTCAATGCTAGTTTTATTAGAGTTTCAATCTCATTAAATAGCATGCCGCATAGACAAAAACAGTGACGTGATAGGAAATTTATGATGAGAGAGAAGAATTTATGATGAGAGAGAAGAGTTGAGTTTCATGGAGATGAAACCATGTATACATAGTTACCAAGACCCCACTACTGGAGAGATGCTCATCAGTACCAGGTCATAACCCTCATAGGTACCGGTTCTGGAACCGGTACCGCGCAACCGAGACTAAAGGGCTCGGTCTTTGGTACCGGGTCCAGAACCGGTACCAATGAGGGCCTTTGGTACCCGTTGATAACACCAACCAGTACCAAAGGGCCCTCCCACGTATGCTAGGGGGAGGCCCTTTGGTACCGGTTGGTGTTACCAACCGGTACAAAAGTATGTTTTGGTTATTTTTTTAAACGTTTGCTATTTGGGTTAGTTATATGCAATTCGTCTACGTGTCTACGCGTTATATGTCGTATGTCGTACACAATCTTCCACGCAATAAGATTGAAGTCGTCGCAATTGTCTAATGATTTTGACCCGACTTTGATTGCATTTTTCTCGAACATTCACATATAAACATTGAGATCAGCCAATACAAAAGTTAGAGCAATTAAAAGTTGTTTACAATTGACGAGCAGAACTGGAAGAAGGAGCGGAAAGGGAGCGATATTGAGAGATATCGCGTCCGTCATGGTGGTACTCTCCGTTTGGATTTATAACTTGGTCCATAATGAATCCAAATAGTTGGTCCACAATAGCTTTTGCTTTTTCTGTCATTGGGAGCTCTTCATGGTAAAACATCCTCTGCATTAATCACAAATGACAACATTTTTATCTCATTATCCATTGGATAACACTAGATTATACACATTACAGAACAAGTCATATGTAAGTATGAATTGTTTTAATTCATACCATGAGTTCTTCGTTAGTCGCTTTTTTGGGAGAAATAAAGGTATGGATCCACTGGCAGACATAGTATCCGCATAGATTTGTCCCTTCTTCCTGTCTGGCATACTAAAAGTGGAGAAGAATAAAGTTAGACGTAACAACTATATATTAGTGTAATTTTACGAGATATGCGGGTACTCCAGCCACATACCGGAAAGTCCGTCTTCACATCCAATTTTTCTGTGAAATTTCCTTGAACATTTGCACGAAAACATGTCCATGCCATGTGAATCAGGTCTAAAACTGGTTGGTAATCCTCTTGTGGTTTCCGCATTGAGTCCAAGACAAAAATTTGACCGGTGTTTATGATTATCACAAGGAGTATCCAGTGGAAGCTGTAGATATATATATAAATACATGCACAAGTATTGAGAAAAAAGTCTTAAAGTTATACATACATAGAGAGAAGTACTCACTTGAAATTGTATGGCAAAAGAATGTAATTCTTGCTTCTTTGTCTCTCCAGGTACAAGTATATGTTGTCCACCGTCTCCAGTGGCTTACCGGATACAAGTACGACATTTACCATACATGGATCCATGAAGCCGACATCATCATATGATTTTTCGCGGCATGTATGGATCTCCATCCTACATGACAAGAATAGATTGTTATTGTTGCAAATTGTAATTAAGGAAGCAAGTATTGCGAGAATAGATCAGTGAAACAAACTTACACAACCCAGCAGCTCATCAATGAGAGGTCTATGGCATCTTGATGGTACAATATATACACATCCTTGAAATCCAAAATTAAGTGACCCGGCCCACGGAAGTAATTACGGTCTTGTATCAAAACATTGAGCATCAGTCTACCCTGTTTGGACACCTTCATGTACCACGTATGGAATCGGTACGTTTGAGTGGTAAGTAGCTTCACAGAAAATGGGGGCACCATTGGTTCGCCATATCGAAAATCCTAATGTTTCACTGGTGTTGCCTTAGGAATTTTGCCCTCTAAAAGTTCTGACGGTGAGAGGCCCGTATCCGTGACCATCCGAGCAAGTGCTTCGTCGTTAACATCCTGTTGCACTTGTGTCCTCCTAGCAGAGCTCTGACCAACTTGTTTCTTCTTAGGAGTGGCCGCCTTCTTCCCCAAGGATCCACTACTGGCTTGTTTCTGCTGATAAGACTTTGCAAGCTGGCTGTCGTAGTCAGATACTAAGAATCTCTTCTGATCCGCCGCGCTCATTGATTTAAAAAAGTTCTTCGCATTTGGATCTATTTTTACCGGCTTCTCTGGCTCATCTGGTTTGAAATGTTCTTTGACTTAGGCTTTGACCACCAAAGTAGTTTCCTCGTCAGTTTGGTCGTAAGTAACTTCTTCCTTATGGCGGCCAACTTGTCTTCTTCGGTAGGCTCTTTTTCCACCGTTTGATGTAGCTTTTTGTGGCGAGTAGTCCACTGTGGGGGCGCAGCTTGGCGCTTTGGGGCATGCCGTGCTGGTGGAGGAGACATGTGAGCCGGCATCATTCCTACCTGGAGGTGGCAGCTCTGGCTCATCCTCGTCCCTTCTTGAAGGTGACAGTGGCGGCGGGGGATCTCTGGGTGGAGTAGATGATGGCCCTTGACTGCCAAATTTGACGTAACGCTGCTTCAATAGAATGATACTGCCGTGGGCAGCATCCGCTAACGTCCTTTCTCCGTCGCAACCTTCGATGTCGAGCTCCAAGTCATCATATCCTTCACAAATTTGCTCCACCTCCACCTTGCAGTAGCCACTTGGATTTTGTGCCCCATGAATGGTCTGCCCTTGCTCCACCGGATAAGCCATACCGTAAGCCACCTTAGTGGATAAGTTCCTGCATGGTATATGTAGCTCACATGGTGTACGCACTGTGATTTCGTCCACTGGATAGCGAGCACTCTCGTCCCTGGCATCGGCACGTGGGAGCTCCATGGAAGCAACACTGCTGCGACGTTGGAAGGGCGGACTAACACCATCAGCTGATCCACCAGCTCGTACAAGTACTCCTTTGTCTGCTCTTGGCTCAGCAATGTCTGTATCTGTCTAGACACTTCATCTGCGATGCCGGCCTTTGTCTGCTGAAGCTCTCTTTCCAAGTTCTCTACTCTTCAATCCTGTGCGGCCTTAGAGCAGCTTCGACTCTTGTACATGTCACTGTCCGCAAAGAATGCAACCTTCCATGGGACGACGCTGTTGACGGCCCTTAGACGCGTCAATCGTGAACCGCAAGTGCATGGATCATCGTAGCTTTCCCTTAGATTATTCCATCCAAGGTTTATCAATCCGTGGATCGACAATGAACTACCTAGGGTTCCCTATCTAATCTAACGGATCTATTCCTAGCATTAAGCGTTGATTACATATGAAGGGGATGAAACCTATAAGATTTGAGTGAAGTATATAGGTTGATCACATCCATAACATAAGCGAGGGTAAAGAGCAACCAAAGGATAAACGGGCCTATCGTCTTCTAGTTGTAGTTCTAGCAAATAAGAATAAGTGCATCATGCATCTCATTTAAAGCCATCATTAAACCCTTACCTCCGGTCAAACTCCAGAGAACGCCACCTTACATGGGATCACACCCTGTCACGATGCTCCCTATCGGCGTGGTTGGTACAAGGGCACGTCCACAAGTGAACGTGTCTAGATATCATGAAGGGTCAACACACTAGATCTAATCACCATGATTACATAAAGCATGCTATATAGTCTAATCTAGAGTTAGACTAAGAAACAATCATATTCATGATAGGTAGAAAGCATAGAAGGAGGCATCGAGTCGCTAAGAGATCGGATGACACAAAGAACATTACTCATATAATAGATGTGTTTGAATCATCACCACCGAATACATACCATTGATGACCCCAACTTGCTCATGAACTCCACCATGGCACAACCACGCAGGGAGGCCATGGCGGCTAGGGTTGGCCCAAGCCATCCCTAGACAACTTCGAGGACTTGTGGCGACCGTCGTCTCCTTTTGGTGTATGCCCTAGGTTTCGCCGAGTTCTGGTGGATGGATGTGCGAGCCCTCGTGCATCGGGGCTATAAATAGTCCGAGGAAACCATAGCTCGAAGGGGAGGTTAAGACGGCGCAGAAACAACCCAGGCCGGCCGGCCTGGGCCCCTCTGGGCTGGCCGGCCTAGGGCCTTTTTGTGGCCCCTCGGCCCCATATTTCGTGTGCAAGCTTTAAATCCTCCAGGAGATAATTTGCCAATGCATGTGAGTATTTGACATCAGTTGCTTGGGGATAAGATTGAGTCTTGATGTCTTTCCATATGTCTGCCTGACTCGCCTTGATCCTGAAGTCATCCGACCTTATCTTCAAGTCTTGCTCTTCCTCATTCTTGAAGGTTGGTTCACCATAGATGAGAGCAAACGAAATACGAGTCACATGGCCTTCATTCCTCCGCTCTACGCATGATTTTGGTCTTTATCCAAAAGTGCTCATTTATAGCTCAAAAACCTACGTAAACCAAAATCCTCCAAAAATACATGCATATGCGAAAATGGGGTTATTTCAAGTGCCAAGTGGCAGGTTAGTATATGAATTGGTCCCAAAACACCACTTAAAATAGCACTAAAAGTGTGTCGCTAATGAGCGTCAACAATCCCCCCATTACTAACCTTGCTCGTCCTCGAGTAAGTCCAAGATCTTTGCTTAATAAGGAAATCAGCGTTGCCCTTCAATGTCTTCCCTACACTTAGTTATACACAACAAGACGCATTGCTCTCAAGTGTTTAGCATTTAAAGTTCAAGTTGTGGCCGGCTATTTTTCATTATGGAAGATAGACTAGCAATAAAAAACAAGCCACAATAATAATAAATGCAATGCTCTTAAACTTAAGCGAACTTTAGACCTTTACCTTGTTTCATCGTGAAGAGTTTTCAAAAAGATGCATATCCAACATAAGTGAGATTCTCTTGCAAAAGCTCATGGAAATACTCATCTCATCAAGTCGCTCAAGCCTATACTAGATTATTTTCAACCTATTCTACTCATATATGAAAGTGGAAGGCTTATGTGGAGCTTGGTAGGTAAAAACAATCCTAGCAAAACATTATATGTGAAATATTATCAAACTAAGAGAGAGATCTATTAGAATTACCGAGACTAGTCAAAAAGGCCATGGAGAATAAATGTTGGAAAGGGAGAGGGATGGAACACACACATTTAGATAGGAGGACATGTGCAAGTGTCAAGTGGATGATCCCGAGTCACAAATGAAGTCCTCGTTATCGGATTGCACATGGTTGGAAAATTGAGTATGAAATTGTCTTGAAAGCACTAGGAATTTGATGAAGCTAAAAGAACCTAGGAGCATTATTTCTCTTTTATTTTTTCTTTCTTTCTTTTATTCATTTTTTCTTTTCTTTCTTTTTTCTTTTATTTTTTAACATTTTTCTTTCTTTTTACTCCTTAGAACCTTTGGCAACATAGTACTTACTCAGCATCCTCCCCCCCATGCTTAAACGATTGCTCGTCCTCAAGCATAGAAGCAAGGGTTGATAATTGCTGAAGTAAATACACAAATTCTATCTTGATCTTCTAGAAAAACACTTGAATCTTCAGGGAGTTTCTTCGATGCCTCCCAAATTGATGTTCTCTAAATTAAGCTCTCGATTCTTGTGGATTTCCATCGAGAAAATGATCCATACTCAATTGTGGGTTGTGGTCAAGGAGGTAATCACAAAAAAGATATTTGGGTTTAGGGTGGATATCTAGCGAAGTTTGCAAAGTTTTCGGTGTAGAAACTCACAATGCATGGATAGAAAGGCTAGCAAAAGGAAGGTACGCAAAATGGAATGGCCAGCTTCTTAGTCTCGAACCATAGAAATCAATCTTAATCCAACTCATCAAAATATAAGCTTGCAAATCTAAAGGTTTCATCATGAAAGATCATGTATATGTAAAGACTTTGGTAGGTAGAATTTTGCAAGAGATTCACGAATGTAGATGGCATAAGAACCAAGTTTTAAATAAAACAATACAAGGCATAAGGTCAACGGTAAACTTAAATCAAAGAGCAACATAAGGAATATGTGGGTCTAGAATTTAGTCATTTAACCTCCACAAATAAAATAGCCGGTATTTAATCAATTTAAGTTCATTTTATGGAGTGCAAATGGTCAAGTCATATACAACACCATGTAGGTAAAACAAGGCGGCAACTTTTATCACTTTTCCATAAGCAAAGGCATTTAAATTATGTCATCGTGGTGAGCACAAAGTGATGGT
Organism: Alloteropsis semialata; assembly: GCA_004135705.1. Taxonomy (NCBI): domain Eukaryota; kingdom Viridiplantae; phylum Streptophyta; class Magnoliopsida; order Poales; family Poaceae; genus Alloteropsis; species Alloteropsis semialata. The sequence continues at coordinate 47,294,141 of CM014270.1, read as the reverse complement.
GATCCATTTTTTATTGAAAATCAAAACAAAACTAGGTTGTCCTCCTAGTAGCCATGTTATTAACACGAGAGATATACAAAGGTTTCTAACCTATGGTCGATGGCATACATATATACAAGCATTTAGAAGTAGATGAACGAAGAGAAGGTTGAGGGAGAGTTACCGTCTTTCGATGCTTGTAGTGGAGTGTAGCACGGCTTCCCCCATGCTTAAGCATTGTGCTTAGCATGGGAGAAGAGAAATGAGCATCTTGTGGTGAACACGATCGTTGTACTCCATATGGCCTTTTCCTTTTCGTCCACCAACTCCTCCCCCATGCTTAGCATGTTGCTAAGCGTGAAAAAAGATGGTGAACCGTCATGTGATTCTTGAAGTCCTTCCGCCATGTGTTTGGAGATTTATCCTTATGCTTCTTCACCTTTGTTGCCTTAACTTTCTTCAACCTCTTATTGTCATCAAGTCATAGTCCCAATCATTCTTCGTATCGTTATCACCTCCTTGCTTGTTGTCTTCATTGCTGCTTCATCTTTCATGAATTTTTCCTTTATTTACAGAACAGAACATGTACTGCACCCTTGCTCCACTGCAAAGTGCACAAATTTCTCTTTCCAATGAGTCATCATTTACCCAAAAAGGATTCCGAACAAAAGAGTTATGCCTTTTTTATTCCAGCGCTGCAATCTGTCCCGAGATGATTTCAGAACGCACAGCGTCCAATGTTTTTGTCGTATCTCCTTGTATGGGTCTTCAAATTCATTGATCTTGGATGCGTTGGAACGAGAATTTGATGGAGCTCATGAATATCAACTTTTTTGTTCCCTGTACAGCTCTGAACATATGTAGATTTTTTATGAAAATAGCAGCATCTCTTTCAATCGTCAGAGATGTTAACGGTCTTGGTTGTAACTTTGATCACGAATTCATGAAATTCCTTCGTCATGCCTGCAAAACACTTGAGACACACAAACTATCCCCGGGGTGACATCGGGAGTATAAGCAAATGCTAACCACCAATGACATCCCTATGACCTTAGCTTGTGGCATAATTAACCTAGTGAAAGAGAAAAATAAAAACCTAATGGGTGTGCGTGTGTGCAAAATAAGTATGCAAATGAGAGAAAAGCATATAAACAAAGACAATGTTTACACCTAGTTCTAAACACCATGTTTACAACTAGATTGCCGGATTTCTCCATAGTCATAAAGATTTGTTAACCAAGGTCAAAACAACATGTCTATCCCAAGGTCAATAATTCCTTATAGTGCAAGAAAAATAAAGCGCATTGCAAAGCTTATAAACCAACCAATGCAATGCAAATGCTAACGTGGCTCTCAAAACTAAATGATGATGGTCCGCGATCATGTTTAAACACCATGTTTACACAAGATAGCAATTGAAAAATGCCTTGCAAAGCATTGACATGGATAAAAAAGCATTCATCATTAAGTTTTGTGAGAGAGCCGAGCTAACAAATGCATGATGGAACGATGGAATGGATGCAAAATACAAATGCAAAGAGTTAGCAAAAACAAGAGTTAGCAAGATTTGAAATGTCTTTCAATGTTGTTCCGCAATCAATTCATTCAAAAAGTAATTGCTTAGAGCGACAAAGCTTGGCCAACCACCTCATAAGAAGTGAAGCATTGTCATCAACAAAATCATTCATCGAAAAGAACCGAACAACCTAGCTAACGAGGTTTAGGAGAAGGTTCATGGGTAACCTATATTTTTGGCTTAAAACAAGAATTTTGAAGAGAAGAGTCAAGTTTAGAAAATCTACCTAGGGTGGTTGAAAACAAAAAGAAAAACAAAGGTTGTTTCATTGGGTGGAAAACAAAACCTATGGTTTTAGGATGGCTATAGGTATGAGAGATTTTCCTAAAGGTTTAGGATCTCGTAGGAGGGCTAGTCAAAGTTTTTAGTTAGAACAAGGAATAGAGATCGACTTGGCTAATCCGAATGGTGACGGCAAGCAAATCAACACAAGTCAATCCTATCCTTGTTAGCTCCGGTTTTTGGCGGGGTGATAGGAAGGCTTAGGTGGGTTTAACAAAAAGTTAGATCAAAACAAAACATGCAATGCAATGCAAGGGTGAGAACAACATGGCATGGAGTGCAACACGAGGTGGATGAACAAAATGATATGACATGATGTGGTGGTCTAAAAACAAAACAAAAGTTTGCGTAAGTCAACTAGCCACAAGTTTGGAATCAAAGGGTGGTGTCATACCGCATATTTCTCTCTAAAAAGACTCAAAAGAAAAAGACTCTAATGCTAATATCAATAGGCACACAAAAGAGTCTACAAGTTTTTCGAGATCAAATAACAAAGTGCTCCCTCAATAACATTTAGATCATACAACATGAAGTTGTGGCATTTATTAGAGCAATGGTACAATGTTACTTGATGATTCGATTAAAATGCACATTATAGACCGTCATCTTACATAGATAATAAACAAAAGATCGGGTTGCCTCCCGCAAAGCGCTTCATTTAAAGTCATAGAGCTAGACTTCTCACCTCAATTATGTTCATGCGAAGCCATGGTCTTTCGTGCGAGAATCCGAAGTATCCATGCAGCTTGATGTCACCTTTTGTAATCCGTCGTGGTTTGCTCAAAACATCTTCATGTATCGAATGTCGCCTTATTGTGTCTTCTATGCCAATGTCCTTGAGGGTCTTTCTTTTATTCTAAGCTTCTAAATTTGATCATGTACGCTTGATGAAAGCATTGCCCAAGCTCCTCTTCATTGTTGTCATCATTATCTCCTCTACCCTGTTCTCATCAAGTTGCTCCTGCCTCTTCTTCATGGATTTAACCCCACGTACAGAATAGAACATATACCAACAGATATCTCTATTGCAAAGTTTATGAAATTACCTTTCCAACGAGTGGTCATTCATCTTAAATGGAGTTCAAACGAGAGAGTTATGGCCATATTACTTCGGCGCTGCGTACTGTCTAGAAAATTTCACTCGCTGCGTACCTTTGATGTTTCGATCATAACCGCTTGTAGAAATCTCTGATTGACTTGGTTCTTGATTCGTTGGAATGGAAACTTCGTGGGGCTTTTAAATATCCAAAAATATTCTATTGTATTCTTCAGAGGCTATGCAGAATTGATGTGAATAGTACCTTCTCATGAATTGATCCTGAGATGTTGATGATCTTGATCTTGTGGTCTTTATAGCGTCGTGTTGTGCATCCTTAGGCTTCAAGGTCATCACCATTGATTCACCAGCGAGTGAAATTCCAATGATGTGTCTTCTCCATAGTTCTTGCTTTACCCAAGGTACCGGGATCATGGGTGGCTCTTGTGCTTTGTGTCGATGATCTAAGCGGTTTCCTTCGTTGGTAGCATCACTCAATTAGAAGCTTCTTGAACATCCTACTGGAGAAGATTGGTGGTGTCATGGTGCTTCTAATCGTATTGCCTCTAGTATTGATCAACTTCAAATCATCATCATTTGTGCTCAAGGACCTCCAATCATCACTTGACATTATCATCACCTTCTCTGTTGTTTGCTGCTGCCTGTTCTTCATTGAATTCCTCTTCACTCAGTGCAGAACATGTACCAAACTTCTACTCCATTGCAATTTGTATCAAATTTTCATTCCAACGAGTGCTCATTCACTCCCAATGGACTCCGGATGAAAGAGTTATGCTTGTTTTGCTCTGGCACTACGTTCTATCCAGAGCGATTTTAGAACGCGTAGTGTTGAAAGGTTTTACCATAACTCCTTGCACCGATCTCCAAAATTTTTTATTTATGATGTGTTGGAAAGAAGACTTGATGGAGCTCAATATTTTTTTAATTTTCCTCCATGGTACCTCTCTAATCAAGGGTGAAAAACTGGTCTCAACAGCAACCTTTCGGAGATGTTGACGATTGGATCTCACGACTTCTTTGGGGCATGATTCATCACCTATAGCATGAGCAAACAATTCTCCAAGAAACATTAGTCTTAAAAATTAATTGACACGGTGGCATATCTTGTTCATCTTTAATTGTTTTGTATGTGGGCTCGGTAGTGGATGATGGGCCACTAACAAAAGTTTGCACCTATCACTAAAGAGTAGATCTTCACGTAGCCATCAACTTGTGGGAGCGAGTTTGGACTCGTTGAAGCCCAAGCTTAGTGTCTAGATGGCCACCTGCTTTCAAGGACACAAACAAGAAAAAAAGGATATATGCAATAATAAAATTAGGGTCAACCTGATTTTTTACTTCCTTACAGAAGAATGACAGAAAAGCTTGTTGACGGCCCTTAGACGCGTCAATCGTGAACCGCAAGCGCACGGATCATCGTAGCTTTCCCTTAGAGTATTCCATCCAAGGTTTATCAATCTGTGGATCGACAATGAACTACCTAGGGTTCCCCATCTAATCTAATGGATCTATTTCTAGCATTAAGCATTGATTGCATATGAGGGGGTGAAACCTATAAGATTTGAGTGAAGTATATAGGTTGATCACATCCATAACATAAGCGAGGGTAAAAGAAACCAAAGGATAAATGGGCCTATCGTCTTCTAGTTGTAGTTCTAGCAAATAAGAATAAGCGCATCATGCATCTCATCTAAAGCCATCTTTAAACCCTTACCTCCGGTCAACCTCCCGAGAATGCCACCTTACACGGGATAACACCCTGTCACGATGTTCCCTATCGGCGTGGTTGGTACAAGGGCACATCCACAAGTGAACGTGTCTATATATCATGAAGGGTCAACACACTAGATCTAATCACTATGATTACATAAAGCATGCTATATAGTCTAATCTAGAGTTAGACTAAGAAACAATCATATTCATGATAGGTAGAAAGCATAGAAGGAGGCATTGAGTCGCTAAGAGATCGGATGACACGAAGAACATTACTTATATAATAGATGTGTTTGGATCATCACCACCGAATACATACCATTGATGACTCCAACTTGCTCATGAACTCCGCCATGGCATAACCACGTAGGGAGGCCATGGCGGCTAGGGTTGGCCTAAGTCATCCCTAGACAACTTCGAGGACTTGCGGCGGTCGTCGTCTCCTTCTGGTATATGCCCTAGGTTTCACCGAGTTCTGGTGGATGGATGGGTGAGCCCTCGTGCATCGGGGTTATAAATAGTCCGAGGAAACCATAGCTCAAAGGGGAGGTCGAGGTGGCGCAGAAACAACCCAGGCCGGCCTGCCTGGGCCCCTCTGGGCCGGCCAGCCTAGGGCCTTTTTGTGGCCCCTCGGCCCCATCTTTCGCGTGCAAGCTTTTAGATCCTCCAGAAGTTGATTTGCCAATGCATGTGGGTATTTGATGTCGGTTGCTTGGGGAGAAGATTCGGTCTTGATGTCTTTCCATATGTCTGCCTGACTCGCCTTGATCCTGAAGTCATCCGACCTTATCTTCAAGTCTTTGCCCTTCCTCACTCTTGAAGGTTGGTTCACCATAGATGAGAGCAAACGAAATCCGAGTCACATGGCCTTCATTCCTTCGTTCTACGCATGATCTTGATCTTTGCCCAAATGTGCTCATTTATAGCTCAAAAACCTGCGTAAACCAAAATCCTCCAAAAATACATGCATATGCGAAAATGGGGTTATTTCAAGTGCCAAGTGGCGGGTTAGTATATGAATTGGTCCCAAAACACCACTTAAATAGCACTACAATTGTGTCGCTAACGAGCGTCAACAGACGCCGACACCTCTAGCTCGTCTGGGATGTTCGGGATTCCCAGAGCCCATGTTAGCTCATCATTTTCTCTGTCGGGAACGAATGTCCCATCGGCTTTCTCTTTAAGTGTCGTAAGGATAGCAGCGGCCGCCTCTTTTAACTCATCGTTGTATATAAGCGACCCATCATTAAGAACCAGAGTGCCACCATGAGCATAGTACCAATGCCTTGATCGCTCGGGCCAATACATTGTCGCCGGCGTGATTCCTCTGGCAACCAAATCTTCTTCCATCTTGTCCCAGATAAGAATTTTGTTCTTATAGCCAGTTGGTCCAAGAGAGTGAAGTACTGTTTCTTCACGGCATTGATCCTATTCTGTCGCAAGTTCTTTTCACCTAACTCCGACCGCCTGTACTGCACGAACGAATCTCAATGACCCCTCAGCTTTGGGTACTCGTCAAAGTTGGATGTCAGGTTCTTCTCGCCATATATCCTGTACAGGTTCTTCTTCCATGTTTGAAATGAAGTACCCATAGTTCTTAGAGCCCAATTTTTGACTCTTTCCTCTGAACCTTCAGGCCCTATGAAACGTTCTTTCAGACTAGCCCATAGCATTTCTTTCTATGATTGCGGCACGTATGAATGATCATCGCTGGGTTTCCACCTCTGCAAGCTGATGGGCACGTGGTCTCTCACTAGAACACCACACTGATTGGCCATCTTTATAGCAGCTTTATCTGGCGCAACTGGCCGACCATCATCTACCACATCTGTGATTATAAGTCTGCCCTCTAACTTTTTGGTCGGGCCACGTTTCGTCCTCTTCGATGATGAGGACCCAGAAGGGTGTGAGCCTGAGGGCTACACGTACGAGAAAGAAATGTATCAAGATTTCATGCTTGAACACACACACACACACACACACACACACACACACACACACACACACACACACATATATATATATATACATATATACATACATACATGTATACCTCCTCTGCGTGAACATTTGCAGCAGGTTCTTCCATGCCATCACCAGACATATGAGGTATCGGTTGCCATCGTCGCCACTTGCCTCCTCTTCGACGTCGAAAAGGTTTGTGGCACGTGCACTGCCTTTTGCGATTACGTCCATCATAATCATTTCGTTCATTTCGTCTTCCGACATCATCTTGGCACCTAAAATTATATAAAATTGCACTAATGATAAGACAATTCCTATGAATTTCTATGGCTGAGAAGTTGGGCGAAAATCTGATTTTTCACACTTAGGCTGAAAAATGGCTAAGTGCTGAAAACCAGTGTTTGACCTGAGTTTGACCATGAATTTGAGCAGCAAAAAGTTGTTTTCATGGATCAAGTTCATAACCATAATAAACTAGGTACTTTTGCACTACAACTCTTACATAGGAATAATTTCAAGTGTTTAGGCAAAAACAATTATTATAAGCCTCACAAGAAGGGTAAAAGGAACTTCTTTCTTGACATGAAATATGACTAAAAGGGGTTTCAAATTTGAATTTTGAATTTTTGTTTGAACTTTCTATACTCATATGAGTTCATAAACAAGTATTTTTTCTTATAATAACAAAGTATATATCAACTAACAAGTATTCGTATAAAATTCATACAAAATTCGTAGAATATTAAGACAATTTCTATGAATTCGTAGAATATTAAGACAAATTCGTAAATAAAAATTCTACGAATAACATTTTTGTTGACATAATAAATTTTCCTATAATCATACAATCATAGATCTTTCATATAATCATAAAGTTTGAATACGAACATAAATTTCCCTATAATCATAAAATTTTCTATAATCATACAATCATAACTTTTTCATTTAATCGTAATTTTTTTCATAGAATCTTAAATTTCGCACGAGCGTTAGCACACAAGCACTAATGATAAGACAAGTTTTCATTTGCTATCTAATAAGAAAATATACATCAACTATTTGTAAATCTAATAACAAAGTAATAATCAACTATTTCCTTACACATCAACTATTTATAAACTGTTCTTTGTTATAACAACAAAGTATTATTCTTACAATAATCATTTGAAAACTATAACTAATAATCATTTCTAAATTAACAATAACTAATAATCTTTTCTAAACTATTCTTTTTTACAAATAATCATTTCAAAACTATAACTAATAATCATTTCAAAACTATTCTTTCTTATAAATAATCATTTCAAAATTATAACTAATAATCTTTTCTAAAATATTCTTTCTGATAAATAATCATTTCAAAACTATAACTAAATAATATTTCTAAACAATATTTCTAAACTAATAATCAATTCTAAAGAATCATTTCTAAAGTAATAATCATTTCTAAACAATATTTCTAAACTAATAATCATTACTAAATAATATTTCTAAACTAATAATCAATTCTAAATAATATTTCTAAACAATATTTCTAAACTAACAATCAATTCTAAACAATCATTTCTAAAATAATAATCATTTCTAAACACACACAACCATAAACAAGACACACACACACACAAACATACACAGCACAGCACAGCACACAACACATGCACACACACGTACACAGACACACAGGCCGGGCCGGCGGGCGACGTACGACGGGGCGGCGAGGCGCAGAGAGACGGGACAACGGACGCCGGCGGGACAGAGGGGACGGCGTAGGGGGCCGGTGGCGGTGACGCTCCAGGGGGCCGGGGCGACNGGCCGGGGACGGCGGCGGCGCGAGCGGAGGTGCGGCGGCACAGCGTGGCGGCGGCATGGAGATCGGGTGAAAACGCTAAGTGTTGGAGAGGCGAGTGGAGCAACAGCCCACGGTATATATGCCCGCCCCCACCACCCGGTACCAAACTCTATTTTGCGCGCCAACCTGAAACCCTAGGGTACCGGGTGATGACACCACCCGGTGCCATAGGGTCCCAATTTTTGTTTCCCGCCACCTCCTTCTTCCTTTTTATCTTTTTAGTATTTATTCTTTCTTCCTTTTATCTTTTTAGTATATAATATTTAGTATTTTAAATTTAACTATTTAGTATGTATTATTTCACATTTATTTTATTTAGTATTTCCAATTTAACTATTTAGTATGTATTATTTGACATATATATTATTTAGTATTTACAATTTAACTTGTTACTAAGTATTATTTGACATATGTACTATTTAGTATTTGTTATTTAATTTGTTCACTATTTAGTATTTGGAATTAATTCTTTTGTATTTAGTATTTGAAATTTAACTTGTTACTAAGTATTATTTGACATATGTACTATTTAGCATTTGCAATTTAACTTGTTCACCATTTAGTATTTGGAATTAATTCAACATAAGTACAATTACAAACCATCATGCTTCAACATAAGTACTACATTATGCTTGAACGGCAATAAATATTTTCTTTACAAGAGCACCTTCGTTATGATCGTTACGAGCGTAAAGAGCATCTTCATTGGCCAATAGGATGCTTGTGTCAACCTCCGCACTGAACGGAGACACCTCATCACACCTATTATAATCATCTTCATAGGTGATGTCCTCGACACCCACGATTTTTCTTTTCCCCGTGAGAACAATGTGTCGTTTTGGATTAAGTTCAGAGTTGTTTGTTTGCAGACTCCCCGACTTATGTTTGGTAGACATGTCCTTCACATAAAACACTTGATGCACATTCTTGGCGAGCACGAATGGTTCGTCTACATACCCAATTTTGTTGAGGTCCACAGTTGCCATGCCGTACCGGTCTATATAACACCTCCACTTGTAAGTTTCACCCATTTGCACCGAAAAAGAGGTATTTTTAAAGGTCCATACTCTAGTTCCCAGATCTCCTCTACCTGGCCATAATATGAGTCCCTGTTCCCTTTGTTGTCATAGGCATCTATACAGACACCACTATTTTGGTTGGTGCTTTTGTTGTCTTAGGCTCTCGTGTAAAATGTATACCCATTTATGTAATAGCCTTGGAACGTCAAGAACGAGGATGATGGTCCCCTTGCCAAATACGCCAGCTGTGTATGTATTGTCTCGTTACCCATAAGCTTTTGTCGCAACCAACCAGCGAAAGATTCAATGTGATGGCGTGTAATCCAGGTGTCAGACTTCCTTGGATTTTGGGAGCATATTATAGTCTTGTGCTCCTCGATGTAAGGAGCCACCATGGTTGATGACTGTAATACAGTATAATGGGTTTTCATGAATAAATCGTAGTCGCTACACCTTGTTTGTTTCCTTCCGAACGTGCCCTTTTCAAGTAGTCTCCCCTCATGGCGTGACTCAGGTAGCCCAATCGGTTTCAGTTCGGGGATATAGTCAACACAGAATTCAATGATCTCCTCTGTTCTGTATCTCTTGGCGATGCATCCTTCTAGAAGAGAACGGTTACGAACATATTTCTTTAAAATAGCCATGAGCCTCTCAAAAGGATACATATTGTGTAGGAATACATGACCAAGAATATCAATATCTTTGACAACATAGACCAGGAGATGCGTCTTAATATTAAAGAAAGACGGAGAAAATATCATCTCAAGGCTGACAAGGCTTTGGGCCACATCATCTTGCAGCCTTACTAGATTACTGGGATCGATTGCCTTCTGGTCGATTGCATTGAGAAAGGCACATAGCTTCACAATAGTTGTTCGGACATTAACAGGTAGAATTCCCCTTAGCGCCACCGAAAGCAATTGTGTGAGTAGCACATGGCAGTCATGAGACTTGAGGCATACGAATTTCTTCTCTTTCATATTTATTAGACTCTTTATATTCGATGAGTAGCCGGACGGGACCTTAATACTGTTCAAGCAATCAAACATGCTGGTTTTCTTCTTCTTGCTTAGAGTGTAGCTAGCAGGCTGTAAGTTCCAATGCCCTTTTTCTCTTTTCTCAGGATGCAGGGGATCTCATTGTTTCATACATTTCAGGTCCTGTCGTGTTTCTAGCGTATCTTTTGACTTTCTGTAAGTACCAAGGAACCCTAGCACGTTTATGCAAAGATTTTTGGTCAGGTGCATCATATTAATTACGTGGCGGACATCTAAGACCTCCCAATATGGTAGGTCCTAGAATATTGACTTTTTTCTTCCACATGGGTGCCTTTTCATTTTCACTTGCCGCTGTTTGGCTGCCAGGTCCCTTCCCAAAGACCACCTTCACATCTTTTACCATAGCAAATACATATTTTCCATCTCAATATCTTGGTTTGCTATGAATTTCCCCCTCAAAATGCTTTCCTTTCTTTCTTAGCGGATGTTTCTCAGAAAGGAATGGACGATGGCCCATATACACACACTTTTTACAATGTTTCAGGTAAATGCAGTCGGTGTGTTCTAGGCAATGTGTGCATGCTTTGTATCCCTTGTTTGACTGTCTCGACAGGTTACCAAGTGCAGACCAATCATTGATGGTCATGAACAGTAATGCTCGTAGGTTAAATTCCTCTTGCTTGTGCTTATCCCACGCCTTTACACCATCTTTGCCCCACAACAACAAAAGGTCCTCAATCAGTGGCCTTAGATACACATCAATGTCGTTGCCAGGCTGCTTTGGCCCTTGGATTAGCACTGGCATCATAATGAACTTCCGCTTCATGCACATCCACGGAGGAAGGTTGTACATACAAAGAGTCACGGGCCAAGTGTTGTGGCTACTGCTCATATCACCGAAAGGATTCATGCCATCTGTACTCAAACCAAATCTTATGTTCCTTGCATCTTCTGTGAAGTCTGGAAATGCTCGGTCGATTTTTCTCCATTGGGACCCATCAGCGGGGTGTCTCAACATATTGGCTTCCCTCCGATCCTCTTTGCGCCACCACATCAATTTAGTATGCTCTTTGTTTCTGAACAACCGCTTCAGATGTTGTATTATAGGGAAATACCACATCACCTTGGCAGGGACTCTCTTCTTGGGGGGCTCTCCCTCAACATCACCAGGGTCGTCTCGCCTGATTTTATACCGCGAACAATTGCAAACCAGACAGGCATCCAAAGATTCGTACACGTCGCCCCGGTATAGGATACAATCATTGGGACATGCGTGTATCTTTTGTATTTTCAGTCCTAGAGGGCAAACGATTTTTCTTGCTTCGTATGTTGCTTCGGGCAATGTGTTGCCCTCTGGAAGCCTCTTCTTTATCATTGTCAATAACTCTCCAAAACCTTTGTCAGACAAGCCATTACTTGCCTTCCATTGCAACAGTTTCAGCGTGGTACCCAATTTTTTCTGATCTTCTTTGCAATCTGGGTACAACAATGTTTTGTGGTCCTCCAACATACGCTTCATCTTCTCACGCTCTTTCACAGTTTTTCTCTTCATCACGGATCATGCCACCTAAGGCATCATCATCCTTATCTTCTGCAACTGCTTTACCCTCGCCCATTGCTATATCATCTGCAAAGGCACCGTATTGTGCAAAGTCCGGGATGTTGTCATCACCTTCTTCTAATAATATCCCCACTTCACCCGTGTTTGGTCCAACAGATATAGTTAGGCGTGAAACCACTCTTAAGCAAGTGTGTGTGAACCACCTTCTTCGAGATGTGATAATCCTTCTTATCCTCACAGACCTTGCATGGACAGCATATAAAACCTGAGGTCGAGTTAGCCTCTGCCGCGTCGAGGAATTGATGAACGCCATTAATGAAGTCAGATGAGCGTCTATCCACGTTGTACATCCATTGCCGATTCATCTATTCACAAAATACAATGAAAAATTCAGCCCCCAATATGAATTTCTAAAGTTCGTAATAAACCTAAATAAGAATATCATTTATAATCTCTTAAAATTCTAATAACCCTAAATATGAACTTCATTTGAAGCCACTAAAAAGATGTATTTCTAAAATTCGTAATAAATCTAAATAAGAATATCATTTATAATCTCTAAAAATCCAAATAACCCTAAATATCAACATCATTTGAAGCCACTAAGAAGATGTATTGCTAAAGTTCGTAATAAGCCTAAATAAAAATATGATTTATAATCTCTAAAAATCCTAATAACCCTAAATATCAACATAATTTGAAGCCTCTAAAAAGATGTAATTCTAAAGTTCATGATAAGACTAAATATGAAAATCATTTATAATCTCTAAAAATCATAATAAGCATAAATATGAAAATCATTTAAAGTTTCTACAAATAATCTAAACAATGTCTAAAAATTTATGCATCACCTCTACACATGCAACAACTAACTATATGGTGATTCTCTATAACAAATTTATAATACAAATGAAGATTAAATCTAAAATCTCCTATTTCAATCTATTCCACAAAACACTAAATTACTCAAAGCATAGAGCATGAAATAGACCATACTAACCGTCAAAATAGAGAGGATGAAGTTGCTAACTTCCTAGCGGACTTGGTTTGCAGAATCTCCAAAAGTTATGAAAAATTAGGGCATGACCTCCCCCAACCTGAGCTCAATGGAGGATGAAGAAATGAGCCATAGGTCGGGCTGGCGGAGGAAGAAGGGGCTCAATACGCAGAGGCCCTTTGGTACCGGTTGGTGACACCAACCCATACCAAAGGGGCTCACATTGGTACCGGTTGGTACCGGATCCAATCCACCCGTGACCAATGTGGGTGGATGGATGGGAGGTTTTCTGGTAGTGCCATGAAACTAGAATGAAACCTCCACTGAGAGCAATTCGTTTCATCTTCACACATTTCATCACCTCTCATTGGTCCATTGGATGCAGCACTTAGGTGATATTTTAGCCTATGAAACTGTGAAGTGAAACTTTGCATTGAAAAAAATTGTTTCATTCATCATTTCAAGTATCCTTAGGTGACATGGCACTCTTGGAAATAAAACCTTGCATGACCTAATGGAAGCACGTCTGGAGAGAATACTTCCAACAACGTAACTGGGACGCACGGCACGAGGGCGTCAGGACGTGCTTGTCTATTGGTCTCCTGCCGTTGCCAGCTTGTTCAGTTGGCTGGCGGCTGGTGGCTGGTGCTGATTTGTTGTGAGAGAAAAGTACTGCTGGCTGGTTGGAGGCTGGTGGCTGGTGCTGATTTGTTGTGAGAGAAAAGTACTGCTGGCTGGTGACTGGCCTGTGCGTCAGTGCGTGCATGTAAATGCAACTCTCTCTCAGACACACAGAGTGAGGCCTTGTTTAGTTCGCTCGAAAGAGCACCAATTCGACCAAAAGCGACGTACTGAACTACATGTCCTTTCTCTATTTTTCAATTTTTAAAAGAATCTGCTACAATCAATTCGATCAAATTCGCGCGAACTAAACAAGGCGGCCTGAGAGAGAGAGGAAAGACGAAAAAGTGAGGGCCGGTCATGCACGCTGCTCTCATTTACGGCCGGCCCCGCAGAAAGAAAAGGCTAGGGAGCGCAATCAGATCAGATCGACCGGATGGGACATACGTACGTGTACGTTGAGCGTTGGTTGTGCCTGGCGCCGTTGATGGGTGGCGGACATGCGACTTCCCGAGGCTGACGCTATGCCGCTCGGCCGCTGACCTCCTTTGCCTCCTTCCATGGCCATACCCGTCTCTTTCTCTTCATCATCATCTCTAATAAAGTCGCAGAGTATGTATGGAGCATGGTTAAAAAGCCACCGGCCGTCCATGTCTGCGGTGTCTTCAAAATATGATGAGCATTCTACTCCGACTAGATGGTGCCCATGCAATCAATTGTAGGATATGTTTTCAGGTAAACGCGACACTTTATAAACGAGAGAATAAAAAGAGTAAGCTAGGTTTCAAGGCAATCCTAATGTCGGTGACTAGAATAATTAAGTTTCCATATAATAATTTGTTTGATTTGTTGATATGGCAAAGGAATTAATTAAAGAGAAAGAAGAAAATGAGAACCAAAAAAGGGAGGAGGGGGATAGCGAGTGGAAATGATATAAATGAGAGATGATTGTATGGTAACTTATTTTGAAGAATCCACTCACTAAAGGCCGGTCTCAATGGGAGTGTCATGGAGAGTTTCATAGATGTTAAATACTATGCCACATCAACAATTTTGTTGATGTGGCAAGGTCATTAAGAGGTGAAAGAAAGGAGAGTTTCATGGGATGTGAGGGGAGTTTCATCTCCATGAAATTCTTTTGACACAGTTACCTAGTTTGTGAGTTTTGATAAATGTGCAATGAAACTTGCATTGAGACTAGCCTATGTCAAGTATGAAAGCTACCCATCACCATCGCGGTTTCCACACAGCGAGCACTATCAGAGACCGAGTAAGAAAAAAATAAAAGAATATTGTGAGGCTATAATCAAGAAAAGTAAAACGAGGAAAAGTAAAAAAAAATAAAAGAATACACTATCAGCAATTTGTTTACTTTTAAACGTACATATGCGTTGCCGCTTGCTTAGTTGCGCCACTAAGTACCGCTTAAAATTAAACGAGGAAAAGGAAAGACTACGTACAAATGTGTTCCCACATGTCCTTTGTACTGTGCACATCTACAAGCACAATGAACATTCTCTTTCTCCTCTACCGATGCATTTGTCGAGCTTCTGCCATGTCCCACCGTTGACACCATGGGTCGGGAAGATCGTGTGGTTTATATACGTGGGACTAATCTATTACAAACTTGTCTAGGACACTCGTTTAGAAATCCTAACAAGTGTTGTATCGTATGCTTCTTAATTACAAACTTCAATGAAATCACTCCAAATGGGGCATTGTTATGGTATCAAACTCCGTACGACAATGAAGATGCAACTACACTATTTCAACTTTTACTATGTAATCGAATTTTTCACATCTCTATTATAAAGCCATTCTTAGTACAAGATTTTTATCATATGATTACCTAGAGTGACACATCGTCTAAAGAGGTTCAAAACTATAATGAAATAGTTTCACATAATGAATAATTCCATCTTTGTTGTTTTCTAGGCTACATGCAAAGCACCAATATTTTTGGAAACAATGTATATAGGGTTTCATCCCCATAAACACATTTCATCTCTCTTTTCACTAATACACTGTCATATGACATGACAGTCCTTTTAACGCCATGAACTAACACTGAAAATGACCTACTCTCTCCGTCTAAAAATAAGTGTTCGTTTAGCCTTCAAATTTTGTCCCACAAAAAGTGTCTGTAAATTTTCTATGATTGCTAATATGTCTGAAAATTTCTAAATGGACACTTATTTTGAGACGGAGTATAACATTTGTTATGAGACAAAATTTGAATACTAAACAAACACTTATTTTTGGGACAGAAAGAGTAACACATATTTATCACTCACTCGTAAAGTCGTGTGTATTGAACGATCCTATGCGCTAGGCTACTAGCACATATGAAATGTGTTGGCTTAATTAAAAAGGAGTAAGAGAATATTGAGCACAATTCTTTTACTCGTGACGATGCACGGGAACAAACAATGCAAAGCCCAAGGATTGTGCAGGATCAGTTCGCGCAGCAAATCGAGGAAGCTGCTGCTAGGTGATCAATGATCATGGGAGCATGATGTGGTGTCTTGGTTGGAGCAGACCAAACCAAATCAAACGGTTGAAATGACGGGGACATTGTGAAGGCCCACATCATCTTTGCTGCTTGTCCATGACATCATGTATATGCCCGATAGTGGGGTCCACCCCAGCACGCTGCACATCCCTGTTTATTCTATTCTAAAACAAGCGTATTTATATGAAATTTCAGACTTATTCTTAGTCTTAAAAGGTAACCTTGATGCCCTCACGCTGTTTGTTGTTTGTTCAATTATCTAGATCCTCAACAAATGTACATGTAGTAGAACAACTCATTTGATTGACACCATGCACTTCTCCCATCTTGTTGATTTGGAAGCTAAAAAATGCATTCTTTGTGAAATAAAATTTGAATATTAAAATATATATTTATTATTATTACTTTTTATGGGTTGCCATATCCCCAACATCATTCAGGCAATGTTTGTTTACATACTAGGTTAATTTATAGCTCATGCTCCAAGTACACTATATCAATAGGCATTATATACCACCAAAATTATCCGAAACAAGCCTTTCCATGCATACCTTATTTTAGAATTTTTTTGTCTATGTGATTTTTTGGCATATTCTCTTCTAACTATAAGCTAGCAAACATGCCCTAGGTCAACTATGTTTGAACAACTCAATGCAATGACGCACTGAATCCACTGCCTCCGAATTAATAGACACTTGTACGTTTTAGCCTCTAATTGTTCAAAATGTTTATTATTCTAGTTCGAGGTAACATTGGTCCACTTTTTCGCTCTTATCCCTACTTAATTTCTTCATTAACTAGTAATCCAAATGTTTCCCAAAGTTTGTCCATAGCATACCGTACGCACCAACAAAAGAATTAGCATGAGTTCCAACAAAAACCAATGTGAAATGAGCATCCATATCTCTATTAAGCAACATGGTACAGCAATTTCTCTTAAGCATTTAATTAGATGTACCATCTGTATTCATGGTACTCCATGCGTTTACATAGCTATTGAACTTGCAAACACATGTTGCGGCTTGATCACATGCAAAGTTCAGAACTTCCAACGTCTCTGCCCTGTAGTATCACTTCATTCACATAATGGTATCTCAATTTTGATTTTTTAAAATGCAGGAATATCGCAACACATGAATGCCATTGACATGGAATCAATCAAAGTACCAGCTGGGCTAATGTAAGATGAATTTAAAGGAGTTAATTAATGGCTGGACCGTGAATTGGGTGAATCAGAACTGGGGAGGGAAAACCAAACCTGGTTTGTTTGAATGACTGAGTGACCT
Organism: Alloteropsis semialata; assembly: GCA_004135705.1. NCBI lineage: Eukaryota > Viridiplantae > Streptophyta > Magnoliopsida > Poales > Poaceae > Alloteropsis > Alloteropsis semialata. The sequence goes on along the minus strand of CM014270.1, from coordinate 47,276,726 downwards.
TAGAGCACACCAAGACAATTTTGGATGTTCAGTTTGCTGGGCTTCCTATTCACCATGAACTAATTTCCTACATCATGACTTCATCTTCTTTGTTGATACGCTATCAAGGCACGCCCAGTCAGGATAAGGACATTCATAGCTCCAATCTGGACCAGTGTACCGCACACAATGCAACCATAGTCCTTCCTCATCTCCATCATAACTGCCAAATGGACAAACATAACAGTGAAGAATACAAAATCTACCAGTCTACCATAAAGCAGACATTCTTGAAAACATTCATTCTCTAATCAAATGGACAAACATTACAGTGAAGAATACACGATCTACCAGGCTACCATAAAGCATATTCTTGTCTTGAAAACAGTCATTCTCTATTTAAACCATTTATTGACAATCATTAAATATTACGATAAACTTTTTAAGCGACAGTATGCACTCACCCTACTGGAGCGAGATTTGGACAGTTTGTGCACATGGGGTCAACATCAAAACCCTCCTCTGTTTCTGCATCTTTGCTGCCATGATCAGCAGCACTATTGTCTGGATCTGATGGTGCTATTGCTGTACTGGCACTTGTTCCTTTTGTTGATCGTGGACAAAAATTCCCCGATAGGTACAGCTCATCATTAGCTATTGGATAACCAGTGTGTTTTAGATGCACCCTTATCTACATTTTATCATATCAGGACATTAGGTAAATGATAAAAATAAATCAACAGTATATAGTTACATGTAAAAAAGCATAACAAACACACAATTTTAGAGGGAACAGAATTAAGCAGATAAGAATTAAGCAGATAGATTAGTACCATGACCACCATATCTTGCAAAACGAAAAACAAAAGAAAGGAAGAATGAAAAAAGGTAAAACTGGCACGTGACAGCAAGTAATATATTAGACATGAAGCTTGTTTAAATAAGGAGAAGAATCAACACGAGAGGATGGTTTGAGTGCCTAACAATCAGTAGTAAGTGCCTAAGTGGATGAAGACTGTTTCAGATAGTAGTTGAAAATCTGCATTTTGCAAGTTTTTATTGAAAGGTGTAAAAAAAAAAGTTTACAGACTAGTCAATAGGCAATGCCAAGTTCTCAAAATAAAGCCTAACTGAGAAAATAATCATCTGTGTATGATTGTTGGAGCTGCGAGCATGAATAAAAAAAATATATTTCACATGGTTTTAACAATTCAAACTTGGGAATTCCTTAACCCAGGCGTCCCAGTGGTAAAATTCAACGCCCCTTGTATACAAGTGGCAATCCCATCCGACCACTTGTATACTCAAAGCATTGCAATGAACAAAATTCAGAGAGTAAATATACCTGGTGAGTTCGACCAGTCACAGGTTTGCACAAGACAATACTGTGAGTCCCATCTGTGCAAATCCTTTGAAACCTTGTGAGTGCTTGTTTTCCATTTGGTTCTTTACCAGCATCACCACTAATCTGCATTTAAGAAACTGTACTCAGATCAGTGCTACAGACCAGTATTTCTTTTGCTAAGCATATGTAGTTCTATCAAATCTTGCCATGTGGGTTACTGAAGTAAATAGTTGTATGTTATCTGAGCTGCTATTAGAGAGGGGGGGATTCTTCATAGGAATAACATAAAATTTCTTTTATTTATTTTATATTCGCGGTACAGAACATACAGGGTTTCGATGAAGTAACCTTAAACAATGATATTTCTGGTACAAATTATATTAAATTATAACCATTAATAAACAGCTACAAACTAATTGTACCAGCCTAGAATTCCCCTGGCAGCAATATGCTTTGTTTGAATGAGGGAGGGAGGGAGGGAGAGAGAGAATCAGCAATTGATCCAACATATTTTCACAGAAAAACATGCACAACAAGATTCTTAATTGCTTACAGACCTCCACAGTACTCCTTCCTTCCCGTGCATTGAAATTTACATTGGCATCCACAGTTTGCTGAAAAATAAATTCATTCAGACAGATATTCATGCCAGTGTTTATTTATGAGAAACAAATATAATTGAAATGCTCAGAACACTCTCAAGAACTTTCAAGCAATCTAATCAGGTTCTAAAATCATTTTTTCTACAAAAGTCCTGAAGGAGGATTCAATAGTACAATCATATAGCATATTGCAAAATTGCCAATTAGGCAGGCAGGTCGTACCTAGTCAAGTTAACCTGCTGCCTTTCAAAACAGCATGTCCAAGTCCTAACCATCACTAGTTCTAGTTTTATCTCTATGACTATGCCCACACAACACATATGCTCTAAACATCAAGCAGCTTCTAAATGACAACTTCGTTAAAGAGTATATCAAGTTACCCTCCATGTAACTATAGCTGCTTGCATTAAAAAAAATGTTCTAGTGCAAACCCACAGCAAAAGATCTAATTTCTCTATGAAGCTAAAATTCCACTTTGATTTTCTTTTTTTGCCTGGATGTTACAGTAATGTGATACAAAAATACAACTTGTAAACTCAATTGAATCTTAAATTAAAAAAATAGACAACTTGATATCCAAAAACATAGGAGAAGTAGAAAATTAAAGTAAAGATTTTACATGTTACAGATTTACTATTTTATCCTTGGATAGAGACAAATGTGGGCGATGAAACAGCATACCTCACCATCAGGAAATACCCCAACAACCTTGGCCACATATTCTTTTTGCAGCAGACCACCTTCAATCTGTGTAACAGTACTCAAATAAGAAACATGTGTAAAAGGATAAAATACATCAATAAGCAAACTATAAGATGTGTGCGGACAGATATAATGGATACAATCACATGTTAAAGAGTGCAGATGCACATAATAAGCAATATGATAAAAAGGAGAATACTATCACAGTCCCTAATATCACCTGTTGCCTGAAACATTCAGCTCTTTCAGCATTCTTGGCAAATATAAGGAGGCCTGAAACCAACCGATCTAACCGATGAACTGCTGTGAAAATAAAATGTAGTCAAGGAATTCCAATGTCTACATATTTAAAGGTAGAAATCATACAGGCAAGATAAATAAGCAGATAATTAAAGTGAAGGATACGAAATAGGGGTGTTAACCCATGCTCAGCCTGCAGAATCCCAACTACAGTATTTTTACGGTATTGGCCACATGGATGAACCTACAAAATGGCGACCATTACTTTTAAGTAAATTACATTATATGACCCAATCAGACGTACACTTATTAGCAGTTCAGTATTTCCATAGGTACTAAACATGGCTCAGTTAGCAGGAGGCACATGTGCACAAACCACTTAAGTTTGTGTCCTCTTTGGTTAGAATTTGGGAGCCTATTTTCTTCTGAGTACACAATGATAACTAAACGGCCTAGGTATTCTATTTTATTTCATATTCAAACAAACTAATCGCCCAACTTGTCTTGAGTAACTTTTTCTCAAACCAGAAACTGCATTTCTCAACGAGTTCATGAATAATATAACTAAACTAACTTAATTAGAGAGCTGTTTGTGATTGGTTGATGACCCAGGTACCATCCGATAGTATAAAAAGTTACCAGAGAAATCTAAGATTCAGCCATTACAATTCCCGAAAAGCCCCATCAGGTACAAATTTAAGAGTACTGTATTGACTATTACTAGCATATATAATTTGTGTTGCTACATAACCTAATGTATTTTTATGCCAGGTGACATATTGACAAATAGGCTTGATTAATAATAATAAAAAAGGCAGGGCATTCTTTTAGACCTAAAAAGAAGAAAAAACTTGGAAGAACATAGGATTGTGCTAATAATAAGATTGGATCCATACATTTATTACACATCATTTAGTACAGCAATTCAGGTGCATTATGATCTATGAATATAAACTTACTGGAACAGAAGCTGGTTTGCAAATAGTTACAACATCAACTTCATTCTGAAGTATTGAAATATCACCAGCCAAGACTGGTGGCTCATGCCTGGAAGAGAAATCACCTTGAGAAAACCTCCATTACAAATTGTAAGTGAAAAAGCACACATGAATTATTTTCTATAAAGCAGGAAATAGATAGTTTGGGTTCCTGCCATGCCATAAGAAGCATGTGGTTAACCAGAGAACTACAGAAAGGTAAGATGTCAGATGATGTTAAAACTACATGACATCAGAAACTTAGCTGTCATTAGACTTTCATAAAGTACAACCAACACTTTATGTAGATTATAGTTTAGCTAAAATTAACCTAAGTTCTGTTAGTTACTAGTCGATTTACTTGGCATTTTTATGGTACAAGCATGTAAAGGATAATGTATGTGCAATAAACTGTAAAGATTTAGGCTGCTTTTGACCATTTGTTGTATGCAGCAATCTATGTTGAATTTTTTAATCCAAATCATCAAACATTTGTCTAGTGGGGGCAATAATTTTAAAATTTGCTAAAGTTACTGACCTGTGCAAGAAGTGGCTTATCTTTTGTGATGATTTCACAATATAGTCTGTGTGAACCGTTTGCCCATCCACCTGAAGCCTCCCACACTTCACTGCACGAACCTAGAAATTTCATCTTACACTTAGATGCAGCAATGCAAAAGTTACTTAAGTAATAAGAACACAGTAGTCTCTCAAAATGTGAAGTACAAGGGCTAAATTATAGATGGATGTGCAGATTTCAAGATGATGGAATTCAAGAAATGGAAGGAACTTTATTTAGCAGCAAACATCTTATGGATGTATCTCTACAGTTTGGACCAGATGGTGGACGATGGTATAATTATAAACGAGTGTAATGAAACTAAATGCTACCATACATAAACTCGGAAGTAAATATCATACATAGTATTCACGGGACCGCCCTTTGAACTCATCAGTGAAGAGATCAACAATGGTCTTTCCAGCCCATCTGTTCTTCACCTGCAAACCAAATCAAGAATCAATCAGAAATTTGACCAAATGCTTAGATCCAAGGAGTGCTTAGATCCAAGGAGAAAGTAATGCATCTCTGCTCTTGTCCATCATTTGGGCAAATCAAATCAAAATAGACCGGCATTGACAGAAACCAGCCCAGAGATCGATTGAAGTACAGAGGTATCTGGCACAGCAGGGGACACAGAGGAATCACCTATCACCTGTATACAGTTTTTTTTGTCACAGTTGATAGAATACTAGGTCTTTGTTTCAAAACAAATAGAATATTAGGTCTTAAACTCTTAATTGGAAATGTAACATAGAACCTTTAGACGCATGGGTATGATAGTATGAAAGATTATCTAGTCACATTATGACGGTTGCAGAGCATATCTACAATTACAACACCTGATGACCTCAATCTAAGCAGCGGAGAGCATATCCACAACTATAACACCTGATGACCTCAACCTAAGCAGTTCAAAAGGGGGAGAACACCCTGTATCCTCACATAAGGATTGCTAAAATACATCGAGTGGCGGATCGGAATTACATGGGAGATAAACTCGAAGTAGTAAGGCCTCACGTACCGCCGACCTGCAGAGGAGACCGGGCAACCGTCAGCAAAGGAGGCGCTAGGGTTTTAGTGCTGGGAACTCCCGTACGGCGCGGTGCCATTGAAGGGAGGGAGAGGGGGAGGCTGCGGTTACTTGCCGTTGCGGATGACGTAGTCGTGCGCCTCGGGCGGGTTGGCCGGCGTCTGCCACACGATCCCAGCTCCTCCCGGTGGCGCCGCCATCTCAGGCCAACCGGTGATAACACACACAGGCGGCGGCGGCGGCGGCTGGGCTCCGCGGGGGAACACAACGAAACACTCCTCTTCAGACTGTCTCCAACAACGACAACCTAAACACGACACCCATTTGATGTTTGGGTCACGCACAGCAAAAGAATCGCACACCCAAAACTTGCCATTCTCCAACAGGGAACGCAAAATACAGCCCCAACCTGCCGGCACAAGCGACGACGCCACTCGCCGGCCTCCCTCTCCCTTGGCCTCGCAACCGCGCCTCGCGTCCGGTCGGCAGAGACGGAGGATTCCTCGCCGTCTACAGCCTCGTTGACGCACTTGACGGCCACAGTGGTTCGCCCCCTGCACAGCACGCACTCGACGCCGCACTCGTCCGTGATGCAAAAGCGGCACGGGAAGAAGTCGCGGCCGCGCCTCTCGTCGTGCTCGCGGCACCGGTAGAAGGCGTCCCAGCTCCGCCCGGCGCTGAGGCCGACCGTCGCGGCGGCAGTAGAAGTAGGCCTCCAGGGGCACGCGGAGCCAGGCGAGGCGCGAAGGCGGGTGGCGACGCGCGGGAGGAGATTCGCAAAGCAGCCGGCCGCCGCGGACGCGGGGTCCTCCCGGAGCAGCTCCTCGACGGCGGCGCGGACGGACTTGGCGAGGAGGGAGGAGAGGAAGGCAGCGACGTCTTTGCCGCCCTCCGCAAAGAGCACGCGTCTTCTCCGTTGCGGGCCGCCTCCCCGTCGCGGGCCTGCCTCCCCGTCGCGGGAGGGGATCTGGAGCTAGGCGACCTGCTGGGGCCAAATCCACGTGGAGAGAGAAGACATGGGACCGGGGGACGGAGGAGGACGGAGAGAGCACCCTTATTTGCGTTTCGCTTCGCCCCCCACGCAAAATAGGTCCTGCGTTTGCGTACTCCGTTGGAGTGCGTTTTTCGCCGATAAATCACTGTGCATCACGTATTTTAGGGCTGTTTAAATCACCACGAAACTTTTAAAACTTTGAAACTTCACTATTTATCAAAAGGAATTTTACATGCATAGAGTATTAAATGTGTGTTAATGACAAAACCCATTCCATAACCCCGGTAACTTTGTGAGACGAATCTAATGAGTCTAATTATGCCATGTTTAGACAATATCGTGCTACAGTAAACAATCTGTAATAATAGATTAGTTAGGCTTAATAGATTCGTCTCGCGATTTTCCGTCCATCCGTGTATTTAGTTTTATAATTAGATCATGTTTAATCCTTCTAATCTTCAATTTAAAATTACAAACTTTCTTTCGCAAACTTTCTTCCCAAACTAAACAGGCCCTTAGGTTTGGGTTGCGTTATGCCTATGCTGTGGGAGTCAGTCTCAGCCGAGTGTGCGAAACAGCGAAGAGATGGTGGGTCCGACTACTGACATTGGTGGCTGCAAGTGGGCCACGAGATAAAGCCTATCGGGATTTCCCTTTTTTCTCTCGCAAATCCGTTTGATGCATCAATCAAATTTGGGCAAGGTAATTCTTTGGGAGCAAAAATACCAAAACAATCCGTGGAAAGATTGAGTACACAAAAACCCAAAAGTCCAACCTTGACTTTTTTTTTTAATCGGAGAAGTGGATAGTGTATCTGATCACATATTCCCCTTTTTTTTTGCCAGATTTATATACAAATACTGATTTCGAATGTTGGAGGTAGGATGGGATTGTTACGACCAATTCACATGGATGACCTGAAGCCCATCAAAATTCAAAAAATGAAACCTAGAAACCCGGTATTTGTCTTTTTAGGAAAAAGAAACCTGGTATTTGTGCAACACTGATCAGTTGCTTGATTCAATTGTCGAAATTGCTCCTTCATGGCATAGATACCCGGTCGCTGACCATACCAGACCTTCATCAGCATCTGAGCTCCTGATCGTCGCTGCACAGTGCTCGCAACCATTCATCCAAACAATACCCGGTCTGTCTACAAATAGACGATCAAGTCACCCTCAAAACAACGACACGCAAATACGCAATGTGGAGCAGAGCTACTGAGCTAGGACAACCAAAGTTTAGGGGGTGGCATAGATACAAAAACGGTGAGCAGCCATGCCGCATGGCATAAACTGTTGAGACACTGGGTTGTCTACAATGCTGCGGCAAAGTTTTTAGAAAGCCACAGCCAAATTTCCCTAGACCAAAATTAGGAGACACAGTGAACCAATGCACTACTCTATTCCTAGCGAGTTCCTAAGACTTATGCTAAACTTGCCCTTCAGGGCGGCCATCGATGGCGATTGGGTACAGGGGCTTCAGACATCAGATACACCAAACCTCCGGAGTAACTTGAACAGGCCACGGAGAGGATTGTCCGGATTGTGAGCATTTTCAGGAGCAATCAGGCACATGGATGAGCGATGGATGTAGAAGCTGCAAAGCCAACAAATTCAGCATCAGTCAGCGACTAAGGACAACATAATGGAGCAATAGAGGCCTGAAGTAACAAATCAAACAGTGAGCACAGATGAATATTCAATTCCGCTCATTACCTGATATACAGCAAAACCTCCTGCATCAGCCTTAGCTCCATCATCGGAAACACTATCTTCCCCTGGACCATGATTGTGGAAGAATCCACTAGCGGGGCCAGGCACTTTGCCCACACGGGAGATAGCTTACCGATCTACAATCAACCATCAAACAATCGAAAATTCAGGCACTAACTCTGCACAAATACATCCATCTCTTCCAGACTTGCAGCGATGTGCATCTAAAGTTAAGTAATTGCGAGGCAAAGTTGCAAGAACGAACCTCTCCAGATCGGTTGGTCGAGAAGCGCACGATCTCCGCCAGAGCGGTCGCCTGCCTGTACGACACCCTCATCCCGCCGCGGAGCCAGTCGTGCGACGGGAACGCGAAGTGGACGACCTCGCCGGCGTCCAGCAGCTTCCTCCCGCGGCACGTCGACAGCCCGGTGGCGTACGACTTCTTGAAGAAGCACCACTCGCGGCGGTCCGGCGGGTACTGGTCCAGCTCCGCCGGCGGCGCCGCCACCACCATCCGCCACTCGTTCTTCGGGATGGCCCCCGGCGGCGGCATCGCGCGGATGGGCTTCGGGTTGAGGTACGGCGCCGGGTGGGACGTCGTCAGATCGATGAAGACGACGTCGTCGTCTTCGAGGGGCCTCTTCTTGGACCTCGGTGGGGGATCAATGATCTCCACTTCGTCTTCGCTGCAGTCACTCTCATTCTCCTTGACACGGCGCGGCGACAAAAGCTCCCCTTTGACGGGCGAATCGACCTCGTCGGCTTCCTCCTTGGCATCGACCTCTTCGGCTTCCTCCTCCTTGGCATCGACCTCGTCGGCTTCCTTCTCCTTGACATCGACCTCGTCGGCTTCCTCCTCCTTGACATCGACCTCGTTGGCTTCCTCTTGCTTGACCCGGCGAACAGCTTGCTCGCCGCCGGCTTCGATTGGCTCCCTCTTCACCTTGACCTCGGCATCGACGAGGGCTTCAACCTTCACCTTCACCGCTACCTCGCCGGGAGCTTCAACCTTCACCTTGACCTCGTCGGGTTCGGCATCGATTGGCTCCATCTTGACCTCGACCTTGACCTCGCCCGCAGCTTCAACCTTCACCGGAGACGGCGGCCGCGAGGGGCGGCCGCCGCCGCCGATGCCTCGCTCCGCCTTGACGCCCACCGGAGCAGGCACCGGGGCGGCACCACCAGCGGGACCTTCCTCCGATTCGCCGTAGCCGCCGTCGTGGCCGGCGGCGGCGGCATTGTCCAAGAGCCATTTGATGGCCCGCTCGGTGTCGCCGCTGCAGCGGGTGAGCGCGTCGGCGGCGGCGGCCACCGAAAGGTCCGCGCCGAGGACGGCGCGGAAGGCCGCCATGTCGTCGTCGAAGCGGGCGGGCTGGTGGGAGAAGCCCTCCGGCGGGTCGCTGCGGTCGGCTCCGTCGCACGTCATAGCGGCCGGTCGACGGTGACGAGAATGGACGCCGGCGAAGAGCCGAAGAGGATTGGAGCGCGGTGGGAGAATGGGAGGCGATGGTGGAGGGGATGAGGAATGGAGATTTGGAGGGAGCGGGGGATTTTTTATGGGCTTTGGGGAGGTTTTTTGGCGGGGGATAAGAGGCGAGACGAGGGAAGGGGAAATGTTCTCAGTTTTGGCGGGACGGGTTCGGAGGGAAAGGGCAGTGAAATATTTTTTACTTTCGCGGTTGGAGGGAAACGTTTTCTACCGCAACTTTTGTGCTGGTTAGCATACTTTCTCAACCTGAATATGCCTTTGAGATAATTTCGAAGATTATATGGCTAATGACGAGATCTTCTGGCTTGATAGTTAGGACTTTTTTTAGAAAAAAAAACAAATATGTTCTTTGCGTTCACGTTTACTACTACTGTAGTGTTCCGTTAATTGCCGCCCTTTTCGTCGGTGGTCTCTCTCAACCACTCGATGGGAGTTTAAACTCCATACAGATACGAATATGACGAAAATAATGTCACGTGTACAGCTATTTCGGTAGCTCTTTTATATAGAGTGATGGAAGAGGTGCGGAATTCCTTCAAAAGAGACCATGAACATTTAAAGGCCTCCCTTGATACTAATTAAAAGTATTAAAAATAGACTTTTATAAAATTAATTGCATAAATGGAGGCTAATTCGCGAGACGAATCTAAGTCTAATTAATCCATGATTTGACAAAGTAGAGCTACACTAACTATTTAATAATGATGGATTAATTAGGCTTAATATATTCATCTCGTGAATTAACCCAGGACTTTTGTAATTAGTTTTATAATTAGCTCAATGTTTAATATTACTGGTCATATCAGTTAATGTGAACTTGAACAGTTTGCACGTATAGAAAAGGCAAGCGTGTTTCACTCCCCATCAAAATAGTGTGAATTTGGATGTGCAATTTACGCATACTCAACTCATGTACCACCCAATTAGATGTCTTAATGCAAATTGATGACTGAATATTGCACTTGTAAGTATATGTTTCTTTCTCAAGTTGGCGACTCTTCAAATAATATGCACCTATGGGTACTGGTGCAAACGAATTTTTGTATGATGCTAGGCCCAAATGGAAGCCATTGTGGCTGAACCTCCAAAAAATGGAGAAGCACCAAAGACACCTTCAGAAGATGTTGCGAAAGTTCTATCATCATCAGAGTTCCTTCAAAACATCGATTTTCAACCTGCAACCTCGAAGAGGAGTCAGAAGGTTGTTGTTGATGCAAGAGTCCAAGAACTTGACGTTCAGGTCGAGTCAGAGAAGCAAAGTGCTGCGACACTCAAAGATAAGCTCAATGATCAGCACGATGAGTTGGAAGCCTTAAAAGTTAAAGTTCAAGGAATCAGAAGATGCAAGACAGAAACAATTTGAAGAGATTCATTATTTGAAGAAGCACGCGGAGGAGAACAAGAAACAGGGAGAGGAGACCAATGCTCTTCAGCATCGGCTCCTATGCGTTAACAGGGAATAGGTCTTGGCGATGCTATTTATTCTGGTACTTGGTTGTCATACTTGATCGGGTTATCTTGATTTAGTACTTGGCATGCCATACTTGGTATCTATTTATTTGTCATGTGATTTTGCTGACTTGGTGAGGTTATGTTGATGTGGCTATAAATAGAACCTTATTTGATCTGGAATTTTCATGAGTGATGAGATGAGATGTGATGAAGCGGACCATTTTGATATGGTGATGTCAATTTATATCTGTTTTGTTAGCGATTTTATGTGTTGTATACAGGCTGCAATGTGTGTATGTGAATCTGTATCTGTTATTTGGAATATTGTGGAATTTGTGCTGTGAATGGGCTGCAATTTGTTGAATAGGCTATATTATGTAAATGTAAACTAGGCCTACAAGAGAATTGGGCTGGGGCTACCAGTGGAAAATGGGCCGGCCCATCAGCTGAAAATGGGGGGCCACTAACAAAAAAATGGTCCAGCACAAATACAAAAAATAGGTCGGGTCTAACTGGAAAATGGGCTAGGCCCACCTTAGAAATGGGCCAGACCCACCAACGAGATGGGCTTGGGCTGTATGGAGGAGCTGGGCCCCAATCTAAAACAAAAATATTGGGCTTGAAAATGACCTGAGATTCGAAACTGAAATGGTCCTTAATGGGCTACTAATTTTTTTATGACAAATCAAATCGTTACAAATGGGCTTGCCATGTAGTATCCTAGTCATCGCCATGTCATACGATGATGAAATTTTGTGACATTTTTTGTCCTACATGGCATCTGCTTAGTCATCCATGGTCAAGATTTTGTGACCTTTTTAAGGTTCAATAGTGACGAAAAATGAGCGTCATAGATCAGTGACCATGAAGGGATCATCACAAGTTTTGTGACAAAAAATATGTTTTCATCATAGAACATCTTTTATTATGCATGATAGGTGACGAAATAATTTCGTCACGCTGGCATCACAAATTATGAAACATGACGAATTTTTGGTTTTTGTGACATAAATAAAATGCCACCTATCAAAAGATTTCTTGTAGTGTGTTGAAAATATTACTAAGGTTACAAACAAGACTCTTTTGTCACCGGGGAACCATTTGCATTTGCTTCCAAAAAGAAGTAACTTTTTCTACGAGGAGAAGGAAAGCTAAAGCATCTCATCAATTTCACAACAAAACATTTCTCGATAATTGCTTAATTGGGATGTTCCAATATCTCTTTCATGATTATTGGAGAAGTGGCTTTTGCAACTCCTCAATAATCTTGTCCTAATCGAACTACAATATTGGGAGAGTCACAACTCTCCCTCTATTTGAGGAGAGTTGGAGTGGAACGTTGGTTCGTCCCATAATTATTGTAAAAATGATCTCAAAGAAAAATTATTGGAAAAAGGCTGGATCAGAAAATAAAGAACCGCCAGAGATACTCTAACTTTCCATACCTTGGTTGCAAATTTGCAAGCGCGCACACACACACAACCTACAAATGCATCCGAGATGCTGACAAAATCAACACAATCATCTCGCTGCCGATAAAGATGTGGTTTAATGCAAGCACTCATGGTGATATAGGGAGACTCGACATAGATGAACATATTCCATCGCAATGAACCTAACTAGTGAGGTTTATTCGTTCGGTTTGCTCCTTGCTGTGTAATCTAAATATATGACTTTTAACTAAAACATAGATAATTAAACTGGGGTGTTAGAGTTTGCTCTTATATTTTTGACGGCAGTGGTTGTGAATCGCATAGTACTTTTTTAAAAAAAAAACTCTACAAATCAAATTGCAAGCATGCTGACGTTTTACTTTACTTTGATGTGACAGATTTAGTCGTAGCCACAATCATACGCGTCCAAATAATCAGATCAATTAAGAAACATTTAATTAATACTTGGTATGCATTGTCTATTTGGCAGCCGGTTTTCTGGTCGCTGCGGGTTAGCATAAGTGTATTCAAGAACAAGTCTTTAATCAGTCACTTAATCAACAATATTGAAATAATACGGCGAAACCGAGCTAAGGAGTTGTTGACGCGGAAAATCGGCGGTCGTATCCTCAGCGGTCAACACAAGAAAACCAGGGAGATCTGCTTCACTCTAGTGCCAGCCTGCACTTTGTTCAGGTTCGCGACGTGCCAGTCAATTTGACCTGAAATTGACAAGGGGATAAAACAGTTAAATTACTCTTTGATTGTGCCGGCTCTATTCCAAACGGCATAGGCACGTTGGATTTCAGCCAAGACCCAATCAGACTTGCGTCGGCCGATACCAATCGGACCTCAAAATCGGACTTCATAGACAACCTCAATCGGACCAATATAATCGGACCTTAATCAGTCATCTAATCGGACCAATCAGGATCGGACCTTGTAACAGATCAGCCTTTAAATAAAATAAAGCATAAAATATGGCCAATATGTAAATAATGGATCAGCTGTGCCTTTGGACAAGATATTAAATAATCAAAGTGTAAGCCGATACATCGTCCATCTTGCCTAGTTGCCAGTTTGATTTATCTTATCGGACCATCTAACCAGCCAATCGGACCAGAACCTTTTCAGAGAAATCTAGCTCCGACGTAGGGAATCTAGATTTCTCCAGCTATGATCAGATCAGATAGCTAAACAATCAAATTCAACTCACCAACCTGTCAACTAAACAAGATGCTCGCACAAGTGTTAATCAGATTAAGCAAATAAGCAGATAAAACATTAACAGGATCGTTCTGATTCTAAAGTATGCTATCAAATAATCAAGCAAGACCTAGCTCCGACGTAGGAAATCTAAATCACACTTAACACTCGAATAACAATCAGGTATAACCAAAACTTCCTTTGACTAATCAAGATGAATCTAGCTCCGACGTAGGGAATCTAAACCAAGCATGACAATCAAAGATCAATCTTATCATATTATGAACATCTAGCTCCGACGTAGGGAATCTAAACAGACACAATACTCAAAGAACAACCGGATTAAACCACAAAGCATGGATCGGACCTAGAACGATACTGTAAGACAAATATTGCTTAAAACGGACCAAGACCGGTGCTCAAAGCCGTTGAAGAAGTAGATTGATTCACATGGCGTAGATCTAAATCAATCTAGCAACTCCAAACAAACCGCAAAAGCTGCCTTTAAATAACCAAGATGAGTCTAGCTCCGACGTAGGGAATCTAGCCTAATCTTGATGATCTAGCTCCGACGTAGGGAATCTAGACATAAAGTGCAACCCGATAAACGATCAACTGTTGAATAATCAATAGTGATCTAGCTCCGACGTAGGGAATCTAGATCAATCTTGCTTATTCAAAGATAAATCGGTTGAACAGTATAAACGAGAAAGGGCGATGCGCCTCAATTCAAAGCCTATACTAGTTCGATAAATTGACTAACTTACTGGTAAACCGGAGATCAGAACTGATGCAGCCCGTCCACCGATAAGCTTCGTCGAGATACTACTTCTAGGGTTTTGGCGTGAAGCCGGGTTGTATTGATTGTGAGAATAGTTCTTTACAATGGACGAGGGTTTATATTTATACCCTGGTCATGGAGAGTCCTGATCGGACCAGACTAACTTGCAGATAAAGTAAACTTATTCTAAGATAGAATGGGACTTTTAATACGCCTTCTGAAAAGGAAATAGTCCCCGCTCATGCCACGCTTCCTTTTTAGCCGATGTATATTTTCTCATTCATCATCAGATCGGATTCTCTCTCTTCATCGGACTCTTCCCCTGCATCGGTTTCCTTCTCCGGCACCATTTGTTTGACCATTCAACGGGTCCACTGCACAGTATCAGCCTCACCACGTCATCATCTGATTCAACATGTCAGGTGCGAAAATCTGGTGTCAACACATGCCCCCCAATTTTGGAATAAAATATCATTTTGTTCCAAAATTCGTATCTATTATCACAACTCCTTCACCGATTTTCGTGCCGAAACTTTTATCCTTGCACTGTGCAATTCCTCGATTCTCGGATCACAGCCATTTTTCATTATAAAACACTTTCATCGTCAGCCACTACCAAGGATCTGCACTACTCACCTTCTTCTGACAACGAATAGTATACGGAATCCTGCACCTTATGTCACGGGTACCCATATATTTATTGACCCAGGCGAAACGACTCTTCAATGCAGTTCCTCAAAAGACGCCCCTCTTTAATCAGCACTGAATCAATGACATCTTCACGAGAATACTGTTCTTTATTTGAACAGTTTCAGCGAGCATCTTTCATATTCCCTTCTTTCCTTTAATTCCTTCATCAATCGCCAGCTATAAATACCTGTCTCAGGTTCTCCTTTCTCCACCACTCCTTCTCGCCATGGCGCATCCAATATTCATGACAGAACACAAACTCCTTCTCTTCGACATAGAAACCAATCCCTTCTTCCTCTTCTGCTAGAAGAATTCTCGTGAAATATCATAGGGTACTCCCCCCCTTTTCTGATCCTGTAGTGAATCCAGGTGGAACCTCTGCTAGGAGAATCCTCGTGAGGTTTCCTCATGGTTTTACTAAAGGGAAGGTTTTTCAGAGGGGTTTACTGGGGTGCCTTTCTTCAGGATAGGGACAGAGCCACTGGTCCGCCGGTGCGCTCTTCAAGGACTGCTTCCAGAGCATATCTCCTCAAACTTGCGGATTTCTTCGAATGAGCCGAGCTGTTCAAGAATATGTCCCAAGGAAGAGGATGTCTTCTTAATTTTATGCTTTCTCTTGCCCTTTTCCTCCTAGACTTATTCTGGCAATGATGAACAAAGTACATCGGCGCCTATTAGATCTTTCTGTCTTCTGAAATCCCTTTGTATGAGAAATAGATGAATATATATGCAATCCCTTTTCCAGCAGCCTGCTCCGCCATCGAGCGGCTTGATGATGTAATATACTTCTCTCTTATTGTATATAGCCCTTAAGGCGATGCATATCGCATCGGCTCTTATTTTTTGTTCTTGAGGCGATTTTTCCATCGGCTTCTAAGCCTGACGCATAGCATCGGCTTCATGAATTTACCCAAATGCTAGGGTAGTACTTCTTCAAATATTTCCCGTTTAATGTCTTAGGAAACACTTCTCCTTCAAGTGTTTGTAGAATATAAGCATTTCCAGGAACACATCGGACGACTTGATAGGGTCCCTCCCAGTTTGGTGACCATTTGCCGTACTTGGGATCCTTAGAACCAATTGGCAGAATAACTTTCCAGACAAGATCGCCCTCTTTGAACTCTTTCCCTTTAACTTTCTTATCATAATGCCTCGCAACTCTGAGTTTGTTAGCCTCAATACTTTCGAGAGCGCGCAGCCGACGAACAGCCAAGTCATCGGACTCACTATTCATGAGCTCCATGTATTCGCCGGCCTTCAATTTATCCTGAAGCTCGATACGTCTTGATCCAGTACGAATTTCCCATGGAAGAACGGCTTCATGTCCATAAACTAGTTCATACGGAGAAACTTTGATCGATATGACAAGCCATTCGATAGGCCCATAGAGCTTCAGGAAGCACAATATGCCATTTTCTTGGATACTCCTCAATCTTTCTATCAATCAACTTGATCAAACTTTTATTGGAGGCTTCAGCTTGACCATTGGCTTGTGCATAATATGGCGATGAATTAAGAAGCTTGATACCCATATCAGCAGCAAAATTTTTGAATTCATCCGATGTGAACATCGTACCTTGATCTGTTGTGATCGTCTGTGGAATTCCAAATCGGTAGATAATGTGCTCTCTAACGAATTCAATAACATTCTGTGACTTCACCTCCTTCAAAGGAATAGCTTCAACCCATTTGGTGAAATAATCTGTTGCTACTAATATGAATTTGTGCCCCTTGCTCGAATGTGGAAAAATTTGGCCGATCAGGTCAATTCCCCATCCTCTAAACGGCCATGGCTTGATAACAGGGTTCATGGCCGATGCTGGAGCCCTTTGAATATTTTCATATCTTTGACACTCTTGGCATCCTTTATAATATTCAAAGCAGTCTTCTAGAATCGTCGGCCAATAATACCCATTTTTTCTGATCATCCATTTCATCTTGAACGCCGATTGATAAGCCCCGCAAACACCTTCATGAATTTCTCCCATTAAAACCTTGGCTTCTTCAGGTCCGATACATCTCAACAGGACTCCATCAATCGAGCGAAAATAAAGCACTTCTTCAACCAAGACATGCCTGATCGATTTGTAGCGTATCTTCCTAGAAGTCTTGATAGAAGAATCTCTCAAATATTCAATGATTTCTTTCCTCCAATCTCCTTCTGGTTCTCCTGCACTATCACATCGGACATAGGCCGATAGCCAGAC
>CM014270.1:47238968-47253977 GCA_004135705.1 Alloteropsis semialata | reverse complement strand
CACCCAATTAGATGTCTTAATGCAAATTGATGACTGAATATTGCACTTGTAAGTATATGTTTCTTTCTCAAGTTGGCGACTCTTCAAATAATATGCACCTATGGGTACTGGTGCAAACCAATTTTGTATGATGCTAGACCCAAATAGAAGCCATTGTGGCTGAACCTCCAAAAAATGGAGAAGCACCAAAGACACCTTCAGAAGATGTTGCGAAAGTTCTATCATCACCAGAGTTCCTTCAAAACATCGATTTTCAACCTGCAACCTCGAAGAGGAGTCAGAAGGTTGTTGTTGATGCAAGAGTCCAAGAACTTGAAGTTCAGGTCGAGTCAAAGAAGCAAAGTGCTGCGACACTCAAAGATAAGCTCAATGATCAGCACGATGAGTTGGAAGCCTTAAAAGTTAAAGTTCAATGAATCAGAAGATGCAAGACAAACAATTTGAAGAGATTCAGTATTTGAAGAGGCACGCAGAGGAGAACAAGAAACAGGGAGAGGAGACCAATGCTCTTCAGCATCGGCTCCTATGCGTTAACAGGGAATAGGTCTTGGCGATGCTATTTATTCTGGTACTTGGTTGTCATACTTGATCGGGTTATCTTGATTTAGTACTTGGCATGCCATACTTGGTATCTATTTATTTGTCATGTGATTTTGCTGACTTGGTGAGGTTATGTTGATGTGGCTATAAATAGAACCTTATTTGATCTGGAATTTTCATGAGTGATGAGATGAGATGTGATGAAGCGGACCATTTTGATATGGTGATGTCAATTTATATCTGTTTTGTTAGCGATTTTATGTGTTGTATACGGGCTGCAATGTGTATATGTGAATCTGTATCTGTTATTTGGAATATTGTGGAATTTGTGCTGTGAATGGGCTGCAATTTGTTGAATAGGCTATATTATGTAAATGTAAACTAGGCCTACAAGAGAATTGGGCTGGGGCTACCAGTGGAAAATGGGCCGGCCCATCAGCAGAAAATGGGGGGCCACTAACAAAAAAATGGTCCAGCACAAATACAAAAAATAGGTCGGGTCTAACTGGAAAATGGGCTAGGCCCACCTTAGAAATGGGCCAGACCCACCAACGAGATGGGCTTGGGCTGTATGGAGGAGCTGGGCCCCAATCTAAAACAAAAATATTGGGCTTGAAAATGACCTGAGATTCGAAACTGAAATGGTCCTTAATGGGCTACTAATTTTTTTATGACAAATCAAATCGTTACAAATGGGCTTGCCATGTAGTATCCTAGTCATCGCCACGTCATACGATGATGAAATTTTGTGACATTTTTTGTCCTACATGGCATCTGCTTAGTCATCCATGGTCAAGATTTTGTGACCTTTTTAAGGTTCAATAGTGACGAAAAATGAGCGTCATAGATCAGTGACCATGAAGGGATCATCACAAGTTTTGTGACAAAAATATGTTTTCATCATAGAACATCTTTTATTATACATGATAGGTGACGAAATAATTTCGTCACGCTGGCATCACAAATTATGAAACATGACAAATTTTTGGTTTTTGTGATATAAATAAAATGCCACCTATCAAAAGATTTCTTGTAGTGTGTTGAAAATATTACTAAGGTTCCAAACAAGACTCTTTTGTCACCGGGGAACCATTCGCATTTGCTTCCAAAAAGAAGTAACTTTTTCTACGAGGAGAAGGAAAGCTAAAGCATCTCATCAATTTCACAACAAAACATTTCTCGATAATTGCTTAATTGGGATGTTCCAATATCTCTTTCATGATTATTGGAGAAGTGGCTTTTGCAACTCCTCAATAATCTTGTCCTAATCGAACTACAATATTAGGAGAGTCACTACTCTCCCTCTATTTGAGGAGAGTTGGAGTGGAACGTTGGTTCGTCCCATAATTATTGTAAAAATGATCTCAAAGAAAAATTATTGGAAAAAGGCTGGATCGGAAAATAAAGAACCGCCGAGATACTCTAACTTTCCATACCTTGGTTGCAAATTTGCAAGCGCGCGCACACACACAACCTACAAATGCATCCGAGATGATGCTGACAAAATCAACGCAATCATCTCGCTGCCGATAAAGATGTGGTTTAATGCAAGCACTCGTGGTGATATAGGGAGACTCGACATAGATGGACAGATGCCATCGCAATGAACCTAACTGGTGAGGTTTATTCGTTCGGTTTGCTCCTTGCTGTGTAATCTAAATATATGACTTTTAACTAAAACATAGATAATTAAACTGGGGTGTTAGAGTTTGCTCTTATATTTTTTACGGCAGTGGTTGTGAATCGCATAGTACTTTTTTAAAAAAAAAACTCTACAAATCAAATTGCAAGCATGCTGACGTTTTCCTTTATTTTGATGTGACAGATTTAGTCGTAGCCACAATCATACGCGTCCAAATAATCAGATCAATTAAGAAACATTTAACTAATACTTGGTATGCATTGTCTATTTGGTAAGGATACACTACAACAGCCGGTTTTCTGGTCGCTGCGGGTTAGCATATATAAGTGTATTCAAGAACAAGTCTTTAATCAGTCACTTAATCAACAATATTGAAATAATATGGCGAAACCGAGCTAAGGAGTGCATGCTTATGATAGACAACATGTATGTAGGCTAAGGCATCAGTGGATCGGCGCTCGGCATCCACTTCTCACGTGGCAATTATTTTTTTTAAAATAATTTCACGTGCAAATTGTAAGTGTGAAAGCTAATGGTAACAAGACCAAAATAGTTTGTCTTTGCAAAGAATAACAAAACCAGATATTTTGTGGACTTGCAGGAAAAAATATGAATATGAAGCAAAAGGTTATAGAGTAGTTGCTAAATGAAGTCTGACACAACTGGATATTATGTTAGAATATATTTAATAAATAGAAGAAAGAGCAAGGTAATTAAACAATTTAAATTAATGAGTAAAATGCATAGACGACCCTTAAACTTATCATGAAGTGTTATTTAGGTATTGGACTTTCAAAATGCATTTTCACATCACTGAACTTGTTCCGAACTGTCATCTTTATCCTAAACTTCTAAAATAAATTTTAAAGCCCACAATCTTGTCACCGATATCATAAACTCTCGATATCAATTTAGAAATAAAACAAAATACTTCCTCCGTCCTATATTATTGGTCGCTTAGTTTTGTCATAAGGCAAACTCTCCACCGGCGTAGATGAACAGACCAATCCATTTTTATTCCGGAAGAAAAGAAGCGCTGGAACTCTATCCAATCTTCAATAAACGTGGCACGAACGATACAACAACACAACGCAAACTGTTGACTACTCGACACTGGCTAATAGCATAATTTACCGTGTCGCCATCGCTTAAACCCCGTGCGCTTACTACCAACAGCTCACAGCGACCCGCGCTAGATTTGGTGGATAAAGGCAACAAGCGCACACGAGTCCAAAACAAGCGCGCCACATACATCCACCCACATCGCTCGAGGCCTCGCGAGTCTAAAATTTTAAAACAACGACTCCCAAAGGTCAGAACCGATGGATCAATCATTCATCAGCTGAACCGGGCCGGATGGGGATTGGGGGTGGCAGCAAGTCGCCGTCGCCGTTGGCTCGTTAATTGCGCTGTACATCTCTCGGCGCCGGGGAGAGATCCATGGATGATGGAGGGTGGCCGACGATCGAGACGACGGCGGGACGCGCCGGCCCCAGCACGGCCCCCGTCCGCATAAGCCTCTCCGGAAGCCGACTGCCCCTTGACGCGCGCGTCCGCACTGCCCGATATGCTAAACTAGCCGCGCGGGCGCTTGGTCGCGTGCGCGCTAGCTTATCGCTAGCTCCGAGATCGATCCGTCCCCGGCGCGCGCAGCGCAGGCAGAGTCCTGTCAAGTCGCGCTACTGGGGAAATCTAGCGCCGCGCGGTGGCCCCGCACCCGCAGGCCGCAGCCCGTGTCCCCGCCGCCCACGCCGCCACTTGCTTTGGCACCCCTCCGGCCTCTCCCCCGCCGCTTATATTTGCCGGCCCGAGCGTGCCCGGCCTCTCAAAGGGCCTCTCGAGCTCTCAACGACACCAGCAACAACTTGCCTTGGCAAACACTTCACCTAATCTGCTAATCCTCCTCGCCCTCTGGATTCTGGAACCCTTGCGTTGCGCCTCGATCGGCTAGCTCCTCCTGATCTCGACGAGAAGCGAAGCCCTGCCTTCTTTGCCAACCTAGCTAGTGGCTCTGCTCTCTTGTTCCTTTGCTAGCTCGCTGCTCCTTTGATCCTTTCAGCTAGCTCCTCCTCCCGAACCGCCGCCGATGCCTCCTGCCGTCCTCCAAGAGCCATGAGCAAAGCCAGCAGCACCAAGAAGCACAGCCTCCTCGCGCCAAAGGCCACCATGGACATGTCCCGCCTGCACCAGGCCTACGACCGCGGCTAGCTCGCTCGCTCCGTCCGCGATCCCTCTTGTTTGCTTGCTTGTCGTCCTTATTCGTCCTTGCTGAACAAACCAAACCTCGTCGCCGATCGTTAGCCCACTGCCTTGCGTAGTTTGTGTTTCGTTTGCTCGATTTGTGCGTAGTAGCAACGATGAAGGAAGGGGGCGAGAAGAAGAACATCCTGGCCAAGACGCTCCAGCGCTGCCGGACCTCGCTGGGCCACCGGAGGCGGCCGGCGCCTGCAGCGGCGGCGTCGTGGGGCGGCGTGCCGGCAGCCGGGTACTTCACGGTGCTGGTGGGCCCGGAGAAGGAGCGGTTCGGGGTGCGCGCCCGCTGCGCCAACCACCCGCTGTTCCGGGCGCTGCTGGACGAGGCCGAGACCGAGTACGGCTTCGCCGGCTGCGACGGCCCGCTCGAGCTGCCCTGCGCCGTCGACGACTTCATGGAGGTCATGTGGGAGATGGAGCAGGGCGACCCCACGGCGTCGCCCGGCTGCGGCCGCTTCGCCGCCACCGGCAGCAGAGGGCACCACCTGCACCATCAGCAGGGGTACCAGATGATGAGCCCCGCCGCCAGGTTCCTCGTCGCCGGCCGCTCGTGATCTCGCATACGATCGAAGATGCTGATGATCTTGCCGGCATCGATCGTCTCATGGCCCCGCGCGACGGTCGAAAAATCTGATCGTCGCCATTCGCTGGCAACATCTTTTTCTTTCTACTTTGTACGTAGACTCGATCGAGATCCGGCCGCATGCAGAACAGCAAAAGTTTGTTGATCACCTGCTTGCTCGCTTGCTTTGCTAAGGTGTTAATGTCTGTTAACGTCTGTTTTCAGCTTTATTTTACTCTCTTTTCCCCGTGTGTAATCCATGTAGTTAGTCTATGCCTGGCAATCCCATGTTCTCTTCCCCACGTCTACGAATAATGATGTTTTTTTTGTCGATCGATGTGTATATATCGATATCGTGTTTATTGTAAGTTTGAACACAATGTTCTTGTATCTTCCAAGCATAGATTCACCCACACCCACCGTATTTCATTCATATGTGGAGCTAAAGCCAGAATGAGCTGCTAGACTTGTAGTTATATTTCCATTTTATTTTCGTCCAATCAGCCGTTTAGTGGATGTGGCAATTGCATGCAGGCGCAAAGCCAGAAATTAAGATTGAGGGGGGCCAAAGTGTAGAAAATAACTTGTTAGGGGGGTTAAATTTGATTTTTTGCTGATTTTACATGGTGGAAATTTGTGTGCAATATATGTATGACCATAGCATAGGGGGGCCTGCCCCCCCCCACACCCCGGGCCTCGCCCCTGATTGCATGTTAGGCGGATTTACTGTGATATTTGTGTCATGCAATTATTTCATATATACTCTTTCCATCCCAAAAAGAAGACATCCTATTAATTCTAAGGCAGATTAATAAAATGTAAAATAACTATATTTACCCCTGTTTATTAGCCATATTTAGCTCTAATTAATTATTGGATATTTTCTTTTTTTTAGGACGGAGATAGTACATATATTAATTGTTTCTAAAGATGACTACCATAACCAAACTGCACTCTACTGTAAGGTGATGAAGTGGAAAACCAAGCCAAACGATTTTGGTCTTTGGTGAACCTCCCCCCGCTAAGACTATAGGCGAAAACCATTTGCCAAAACCTGTATGCCCCTTCGCCTCCACAAGCAACCACTCATAAGCCAAGTCAATGTCCCACGAAGTCCACTCCAAAAGCAACTTGATCCAATGCAAGTTAGCACGCCCATGTAGCGGTTGAGAGCGGCAGGCACAGATTTTCTGACCAGCAACTTGCACGCACTACGCCTGATCCGCAGATGCTCATGCTCTGAATCTGCAATCACCAGCAGGCCAAAGAACCACATAAATCACTGTCAAGGCGACAATAATAAAATACTAAACACCATGACACTAGCCTTCTCTGCCGTCTCAGAAATGTCAGCGAATACGATATCGTCTCTCGCCAACCGAGGACGAGTTTGACAAAGCTTATAAAATGGCGCAATAATGCGTTGCCTGGGCTGCCTTAACGAACGGAGCCAGCTTGCAATCAGGGAATAAAGCCAGGGAATAAACCGAGGAGGTGGTGAGGTCAGATGGCACGCGGACTCGAACAAACCCAGGCCCCTCACACAACCTGCCGCTTGCATTTTTTTTTTTGGTTAGCCTTGTGTAAACTACTGGCTACAAAACGAAACCACTCTGCGTGACGTCCGAAAGGTAGCACTCGACACGTGTATCGCGAGATACGTCATCAGCCCGGGGCCCAGGCAGCTAGACTCGAAATGAAACTTTGTTTATGTTTATTGTCATGTCCTCCAATGCCAACACTTTTATTCAAGTCCACAATGTCAATCCTTCTCCTCCTCGACTTGAGAAAAATTCGGGAGTATCTTTAAAGATCTGCAAAAAGGCCAGCCTTTAGAGCAAGAAGGGCGTTGAATCCCAGCCGATTGTTTTTGCCAGATATTAAGACCAGAAATGTTAGCAGCATTTGTCGTCATCCATATTTTCGTATCTGCAATATCTTAATCATTTGCATTATATTACAAGCAGGGTACTACCAGTCTCACATATTTGACCATTGCTACTGATACAAAAAAGAAAAGAAATATATGAAACGATAATATCTGAATAGTTCCACATTTCCACTACACGAAAAATCCAACTGAAACGTCATACTGCTGCACAGCCCGTTATGTACACCCTTCGGAGATCAAGCTTAAGTTAGTGCTACAGGCTAGTGATCAGCTACGCTGTCGCTATGTTACCTGAGCTAGCAGCACCCATCATCTGACTTCTAGAATCCATTCCACGCAATCTTGCAGGAGCTGGAATTTTTGGCTGACCGCGACGCTCAGGAACACCCGCATCTTGCTGAGGAAAATGGACGATTCCTCCTTGCACCGGAACGCGCCTCCACACGAGCACTGCCCAGACAAATGGGCGGCTTTCACTTGCCTGCAGCGCTGGCACAGCAGATCCTGCAAGTGGTACAGCCTCTCCCGCTGCCGGACCACCTGTAGGAGCGCATTCTCCATCTGCTCACGGTAGTATGGCTGCCCGCACTGTGGCACAGCGCATCTCCACTCCTGACCTTGGAGTGTCGAGTCGCGGCAGAGATCAAGGTCCCGGCAATCATTGCAATAGCTGCCAACATAGTATTGTTTCATAAGATTTGGTGAACCAAAAAACGAAATGGAACAGCTGTTCCATTCTTTTTGCGGTTCTACCAACAATTTCCTGGTTTGCATTTTCAGTCTAAGCCAGAGAATGCACCAATTTTAAGATTTGGGCAGTTTAAGATGGGAATAGCCAGAGAGCCAAAAATACTGTTTGGTCCTAATTCTCTAATTCAAATTATCATTTTTTGGTAGCATTGTTGGCTAATGTGCATCATTGGAAGCATAAAGATAAGCAGGTAAAAGACCATCACAAATGATGACGCAAGGATGAAACAAATGCTTCCTAAAACTTTAGTTTGTGGATACAATACCTGCAAATCACATTTGGCAGAGTGAATGAGGCACATGGATCTTGAAATTGTGCTTCCGGAGCAAACTCCTTTACGCGAACCAACTTTAACAAGTTCTTCCTCATTCTCTGCAAAAAAAAAAAAGGTGAGAGGAGGAATTGTACAACTATAAGTGTAACAATCTAGGCTAGTGATAAAAGAAGGTTATTCTGCTACAGCATTCGAAAAAGGAATTGATTTATTGTCAGAATGCGGCACAAAACCATTTGGTACTTCTGTTCAATCAAAAGACAAAACCGTTTGTCCAATCAAAAGACAGAACAAGGACATGACTCCAAAGGGTATATATTACATGGTTACCATGCATCTAGAACCAAGAAAACAAACATGTTACTACTATGCAATTCATTTGGTATAGATATAGCAATAGCACAGGGAGGGCCCCTAATGCTCAATCACTAGTTGGCGAAGCAGTAACAATTAATCATCTTTTGCTTTAGGTTCTTCTAGTCATGGTTTAAAAGGCCGTAATGTGACCCAAGGCGAGCTGTGTGCGCCTTATTGCCTAGCTGGCGCCTAGGTGCCAAGGCGGAGCTGCTCTCCAAGGCGAACTGGGTCCGCCTGGACGCCTAGGCGACGCCTTTGAAACACTGCCTCCAGTGAAAACAGCAACTATTAGTTGAGTGGTTCAAATAGAAGATTTACCAGAATATCATGCTGAACATTCTGATCAAGAGCAAGAACAGCACAAATATGCTTAATGAACTCCAATGCAGCATCGCCTTTATGCGTGTGAGGATCAGATTCTCTACTTGCAGGTTCATCAGATTCAGACTTGCTTTTCCCTTTGAAATGGTGAAGTATATCACTTACAGTCCTTAAAAGCTTGTCCGCAAAGTAAGTGCTAATCTGCATAATCAGGTAGTAAAGTCAGATTAAGTAGAACCGTGTTTCCAGAGAAGATGGTACTAGCACTACTCCCACCATTTATATAAATATTATGTTTGAGAAGTTCAAGTTCAGTAACTTTGGAACTTGGATATCATCAATAGCTTTATGCAAAACAATGGCAATACATTCATTGCGGTTAAAATTACACTGGTGACTGTTTGAAAGTCCAAACTCCCAAGTTGTCAGGATGGAGAAGAGAACAAAATTACCTTGTCACGCAAGTGTTCTATGACCTGGCCCTCAAGATTCTCAGCAGCCATGACTGTTATAGATGGAGTGCATGAGGTATCATCCCTTATAGTTGCTTGTGTGGCTACTTGTTCTTTCATGAATTTCCATGGAATATATAGGAATTCCGATACAATTAACACAAAGTGATCCTGGGTTTAAAAAATGAAAGAAATAAAAGAATGTCAGAGAAATCACTTGAATGTCATTTGCAGGATAGTTGTTACTAATGTTAGGTGACTCTGAAATTGGAAAAATGACTGACCTGTGTATCCTTTGGCAAGTATTCTGCTATGTTCCAGCTCGAGACAATATCAATATCATTATCACCATCTGAAGAGTCCACGTTTTGTGTTTTAGCTTGAATGCCGCCATAGTTATACTAACCCACAAAACAAGTTAAGAAACCTCAAAGGTGAAAACAAGTCACACAAGAAAACAATAATATATAGTACCTCCATTCCTAATTATTTGATGCTGGTTAATTCAATTGAACTAACCAGCGTCAAATAAAAGAGATGGAGGGAGTATCCATGAATTTGTGGTAACACAACAAAATGTACAAACCTGATCCATGAACAATAAGGAATGCCAAAAGTGCAATGGTTCCAGTTCTATCCACTCGAAAAGATCCCTAAAAAACAGACTCTTAGTTTCACTTTAGGGAACCACCTAGTCAAATTTGCAACAAGAGTTCAAACAGTACCTTGTCTGTAAGGTTTTTAATAAGCTATCACAGTATGCATGCGCTGATGCCAAGTCTACTTTTCCAGTATCTATGATAATCTTGGAAAAGTTTGCAAAGATAACATTAGCTCCCAGCTTTCGAAACTCAGCCAACAATAGAGCAAAGACTTTCTTCATGACCTGACAAAGTTTAATGAAAAAGGCAAGAGGGTGAGATAAGTTACAGAGTAGCTAATGTAGACATTTTGACAGCATAAAAATGGATACTATATTAGTTAAAAAACACTAACTGCTTGAAAGAAAATCTATTTTGTAAATCTACTAGTCAGTAATTACTAATTAGCAGTAAATACTGGAACAATATCCATATTGCAAAAGGGACTGTTGACATAGTTAAGTAATTCAGCTTACATTATGAAGAAGACGATGGAGAGCTGGGTCATGAAGCTTCGATCGTGGGCTGAAAATAAGTATTCAGAGCAAGCAAAGCATACATTAAAACTAAATGAAATAACTAACAATTCAAGTACAAATACAAGAGTTATTACCTGCAAAGCCAGCGGTAGAGATGTTGCAATATTGCATCAGCAAATACATTTCCAGACGACACTGCATCTGAGATGCATCTTTGGATGAGTTGCTTTAGCACCTGGAAAGCAGGTACACATAAGCTCGCATCATCAAAGTCAGTTTCAGTGGCATGTGGACCATGAGGCATGTCGTTTCCGAAGCTACTGATTGATCCTCCATCCATTTCATCCACTTGACTACTCTTAAGGAGAGAATTAACCGCCAAATGATGGATCTGCAAAAGAAATATATGTACATATAAACTGATTATCAGCAGGGAAATGAACCTGTCGCATTCTACAGTGTCCAAGCCAATAGCACCTGAGCTTACCTTAAGCTCAACAGAAACTCTTCTATACGCACCAGGATAAGCAAGTGCAGGCTGAATGACCTGAAAAATGAGATAAAATTAACCAAATGGAAAAAGTACACCATGCATATTGGGAAATAAACCAAAGCCTCTCACTTCATCAGCAAAACATGTGTCTCCTTCATAAGTGCCTCCTAGATCAGGAATTCCATCATCAGATATCCATAGTACCTAGGATATATGGCAAGTTAGTAAGAAACTTATGCGTTAAAACAAAGCTGATATCATATCATATCATGATCGTGTTTTTGAAAACAGGCCCAAAACCCTGGTTCCAGCCTTCCAGGCTCTGAACCAGAGTAAAGACACTGCAAATAGCTGTAACCCCGCAGATTACAAGCCAGTTTCAGGCCAAGAGTTTGCACCACGGCTTAGTGCAGCCAACATACAGTTAAACAACCATTCCAATCGTACTCACTTTTCGGAAAAAAATCACTACATATAATTTCTTATATTGTTGTCCATGTAATGTTGAGAAAAAAGGATAAATGCAAGGGCTAAGGAATTCTAGTGTTAAAAAACAAGATAAAGGCCTAGGTCTTTCAAACATTTCTTCACGAACTGGCCATACAGCAAGCCATTGAGTTAGAATTACTTCAACGTGTGCAACAGTACAAGACTGGTACAAAATAATCATGCCAGTTCCTAGGAGTATGGAAGCAGAACAGATTTTCCCAACTCAGCAAGAACTTGACAAGCCAATTCATTCCCTGCAAAATTTTCAAGTCATCATGTTTGTTTGTTTGTTTTTTTTTTCTCTTTGGGCCTTTGAAATACAGTATGATAATATGTTTCACTGAAGGACCAACTTCAGAATCAGCATAGTTGTTGCAAACTAGCAATCAATAGGTATACTTCAGGGGAGCATAACTCAGTTGGAAGGCCCTGTATTCCCTAAGGAAGTAAATCATTAACATGATACTGGACCACATAGAAATGGAATGTAATTAGCTTTCTACATCGTCAAAAGCAAGGCACAGTTTCAAATATGACAAAGATCACTTATATGCATGCAGGTATTACTGGAAAGCAGCATATAATTTACTAAGCTGAAAACCTAATGGTATCAATATGGACCTCACCACAAGGAATATAACAAACGCATGCATGGGATTTGGAATGCAGTCATTCAAACAATAAATCCCAACTTTCATGATTCAAGATAGAACCAACCTGTTGTTGATCACGCAATGCCCTTGAAAAGAACACATCAGCTGTGAAAAGAAGCCAATCTAGTTCAAAATTACCCAATGGCACCTGTTTTAAAGCATTGGTGTTCAATTCATTTTCATACAAACTGAAATAACCTCCTGAAGTATAGAATTTCTTAGTAGAGAACTCTTACATGAGCATATCTTGCAAGTGAAATCCGCTCATTGAACCATTGGGTTGATGCAGCACAACGCTGCATGCTTGTTCGACCAGCTGTTGCTTGCCAACCAAGAGCCTGGACAAAAAGGGTAAGCAAAACAAGAATAGGAAGCCAAAAAAAGGACCTTTGCCCATTTTATACCTGATAGTTGTTGTCCCTTGCATTACTAGGAATGGTTACACATGGGAAATCTTCCAGTGCTCGTACAGCTGCCTTTATAGCTTGGAGTTTAGGGCACTCTATGACGCCTATGACAGGTCCAGGATGTTGTTGTCTATAAAGCATTTCAGCAATATATTAATAGTCACAGTAGTATGACAGTCTATTATAGAAATTTACATAATCAGTCTAAGAGCTATCAGTCATTTTTATTAATATATTTATTTTAGTAATTTGATGAACCTAAGTGTCACTGCATTTTTATATTACTTTTTTAATTAAAGAAGGATATTAAAATTGAAATAAGAAACATTGTTTACCCAGATAAGTTTCTAGAATAAAAAAGGCTGGTGCCAGCAGCCAGTACACACAAAAAACAAAGTTTGGATATGAGCACAGGATACAAAATTTACATATATGCATGTCCAACACGGCAGTACTTATTAATGCCACAGATTACAAAAATTAACTCAATGAAGCATTCATGCCTTCATAGCTCACAGGAAAGAAGCAACAAAGATAATTAGTTTCTGAATAATCAGCAAATGGCATACCTGTATTCAAGTAACATTCTTTGCACGTATTTGCTGCCTGCATCAATTGACGTTTGGTAGTCCACCTAAAGAGAATTCATAGGATCAGTATTTGTCATGCTAAACAACATGAGAATTCTCAAGATTTTGCTCATACATTGAAAGTGAGATTCTCAGGAACAGAACCGAGGGCTTGGCAAGCATCTCGAAATTGCTTTTCAAGAAATGGTGGAGATATTTCTCTATTACGGAAAGGATTGACAACCACTGCATGTATTCGGAAAGATGTAGGGAAGTAAAATACATACACAGCCCTTCCTTCAGACAAGCTGGAAATAAAAGAATGCATACGTAAGTCTCAGATAAAATAAATGTACAACTGAAGAGTACAAATCGTATATATGATACATGAAGGCAAGACGAGTAATCAGGTTATCAGCTATCTAACACATTGGCAGTCACTGGCTCCATCCTATGATACATTTAAAAGATTGTAAAAATTTGTTCTTCCGGTCATGAGAAAATGTCCTAGAAACAATAGTGGGGTCCTGGAGAGATCATACACATGACAAAACTAGCATTTCACTCTGTAATACAAGTGTCTTGAATTAATTAACTCCAAAGTAATGCAGATTGTGATTATAAGTCTTATATGCTTGTCATAGCTATATTATCAGGGCTACCTGTGGTATAAATAGAAAAATGAAACTGTTTGTTCCAGGTATGAGCACTCTGCGGTTGTTTTCATCTGCAACTCAGCAAGATCCCATCCATCTTGTATATTTCGTTTTTTTGCAGATTTGTCCACTTTGCATACACAGCCAATTTGGAGAACAGCATTGAGCTCCGCTGGAATTTTTGTCTCATATATTCCCTAAATGTAACTCAAGGTTATAAAGGAGGTCAAAGAAAAACAATGCAAAACCCTATTCCATAAATATCCCAACAAAGGCTCACCTCAACATCTGGCTCTGCTAGATGAGCAGCAAGTTTTTTGCCTTCAGTCCTGAACTGCTCTTCAGTAGTTACAACCTGAATGACATAGCCATTAGCATGTTCTCTTGGCCAAAGAAACTTGATCCCTAGTTACTTGCAGGTAATATTTGCAACATTTACCTCAATGAGATTGAAACAAGGTCTTCCATGTGGAAGAATCTTCTTCACACGCCTTCCTGGAAACTCTTCTGTTATAGGAGCCTTTGAGTTCAGATAAAAATTTCTAGGCACGTTGATGGGAACCTTAAACATGGTCCCCTCAGCTACAACCCATGCAAAAAAGCGGCCAGGAGTTGTACTTGAAGCAAGCTGGATTATCTGGTGTGGACAACATATGTAATTAATAAGCATGAATGCGAGCAAAGATGTAATTTTATAAAAAATGGTAACACATGCTACAGGTCATAATACATAACAGAAGATACATGCCTGCCAGTGTGATCTAAAAAGGGCCAATTCTTGTTTCTGGAAAAATGTAGATCGATTCCGACTGTTACCAGATAACTGATTGATATTTCTTGAAGAAGCATTAGTAGGACCATCAAAAGTGGCAGAAGCACCTAACCTGGCAGAAGCAGAAGAGAGTGGCATCAAAAATGGCAGAGCTATTGAGTGGCATCACCTTAATAGCTCCAGAATAAAAGAACTTAAAATACTACAAAGTAGCTCAAACAAAATTAAGTGACCATCAAAACCCTCCAGGCGACAAGGTTCCACTGGGTGAAACCATTCTAAAGGCATCAAACTTTATAACATCTGAAACCTGGTGCCTCTATTATAGAATTGCACTAAGGGTAAGTGTCACATTCTATTCTTGTCTCATAGGTAGAATAAGGAAAAATGGCCAGTGTGGGAGGCCTGCAAGCTTAGAACCAAGCATAGCATATACACCTTATTATTCAGCTTGCTCAATAAGCTGAAGTGTGCCTTCCAAATAGAAGTACGTAAAGCATACACCTAGAGGAGCAGCATTGGGGCTCATGATAAACAATTTTATGGGTGGGTTAATTGGGTAAAGGCCAATTATGCCAGACATAAGCTTAACATAAATATAGTAGGATATGCTGCAACATCAACAAAAAGTAACAAGATAATCTACTAAAAGTTCAGGGTTCATTCTTTTTTCAGTTCCCTGCTTTGTGTTAGATCACAAATTACAGTACAACACACTTATCACTTTCCCTTGCCCACGAGTAAATTTACTCAAAGACACTAAAGATTCAAGTATGCTGGTAGCTAACCTCCTAGTTTGCCGCGCAC
>CM014270.1:47141849-47238610 GCA_004135705.1 Alloteropsis semialata | reverse complement strand
ATTAAAGAGAACAGGAAACTAGTAATTATGCACTACATGATTACCTTTTGCATTGCTGCAGGAATTGTTATGATTTTCTGAATAGCTGAACTTAGGCGTTGCTTGTAATAGGACCAATCAACAATAGATCGAATGTTTGCATCAGAGGAGATTCTGCACCATTTCCTTAAATAATGCTTTGCAACCTCTGCAAGGTACATGAATAGCATGGCAGTGTAAGTAAATTGTGCAGTTTGACTGATGCAGGAGGAGCAGTTAGCATGTAAAATGGTACCAGGATCTGTCTCAAATATAGCTACTGGAACAGCACGCTCGCTCACTGGAGTGCCCTAAATATTTTAAGAAAGTCAAGTTAACCACAGGAAAGGTAAATACAAAAAATTAAACTTGTCAAGTATTACAGAGGCAAACTAATGCCATAACATCCTTGGAAAAAAAAAACTACTTCCATGAAAATGAATCAAGGATTTTGCTCCTGTTCCTTGTAGGATCACACAAGGGATGCCAATATATGTACATGGGGGGAATTATCCTAATTTAAAGTTAGGTGTAACTAGATGATTTTAATTACTGAAACACTTCAAAACTTACTTGTGGCTCCCGAGCAACGATATATTGGCAATGTAGTCCTTTGTCTTTAACCATGGAATCTCCAAGAAATTCAGCAAGTCTTTTTGCTGTAGTTACAGCACATGACTTCTGCTCCCCATAGTCAACTAAAGATTTACTCATTGTGCTTGACTCCGATATGAAATCAAGCAACTCACTGTCAGCAATATCAATTCCCTGATTCTGCAACAGAAAAAAAAAATTTGTATATGTATTACATGGGATAACATAAGCTGGTTTTGCTGTCGAAGCTTTAGAAAATATAGTTCATTCTACAAATCACTTACATCCAGTAGATCCAACCACCGGTTAGCAACAGAGGCAACAGCAGAATAGCATTCCTCCAAGGTTGAACCATGGAGAAATTTGTCAAATACCTCAGCCTGCAAGCAAAATATTTTCCTTATATTAAATGTAAGAAATTTAAACTGGCAAACTGATGAAGAACCTATCCACAAAGATCTACAACACAAAAGGAAACTTCCAGCACCCCTTCTTTATGGAGATTTTTTTTTCTCGAATGGCGCAGGAGAACTTTATGGAGATTTTTTTTACCATTGCTTCATGAAAGATTTGGAACATATGGAATAGAGAAATATTTGACTTTGTGAACTCATGAAAGATATATTAAATCTACAATGCCAAATAAATGCACTATCAAAACATATTTCATATCTTTAAAAAAATATATTTCATGGTGAATTCACTGAAACTAATTTGATGTTTGTAAATGATGATGCTTTTTTTCTATAAACGTAGTCAAAGTTAGGGAAGTTTGACTTAGGACAAAGCTAAAGTGACCAATAAGTTGAAACGGAGGGAGTACTACTAAGTACTAAAGAAGGGTGGTCTGGGAGAAACAAATTTAACGAGGTAGTAAAACAGGAATTTGGTAGGAGCATGTAACCTTCTTGTGTTTCTGTTTCTTAACAACTGTGGACAGGTGTAAAATATTTTATGAAGAGAATGGTGAATTAACTGATGCTGAAAGGAAGCGTATACCTGAAAAACTTTTATGAGCTTCAGCTCACCTCTACGCTTAATCTCAAAACCTTTAAGTTCTGCCAAGGTGCCATCTTCATTGAAGACAGCATACCTCTTCTTTATCAGAATCCCTTCCTCTTTAGAGGCAGGTAAGATCATGGCCTATTGGTGTTGCAAAAGTTCACCAAAGTAAGATAGATCAATCTTTTAGAGTAGTCGAAACAACGTGGATCAACGACGAAGAGAAACATTAATACAATTAAAGTACTAACCTTGTAAGGTCCATCAACCTCAAATTCAATGGAACACTCACTGTGTGTTGTATATAGCTTATTAACTGGGTCTTTCAGCGTCTGGTAGAAGAAAGAAACCGAGCAATCAAAAACATAATGATCGTTATGCGAAGAATACAGAACTTGCAGAAGAACAAGACGTCTATTTCTTACTTGATATTGATCATTAGTGTTATTCCTCGCAACGTCAACATTAAGCATGACACAGGGATAAGATATTGTTAGCTTCTTCCCAGCTCTGAAATATCACCAATAAGTGTTAGATCGAAAACCTAGTATAAAGGCTTTGTGTTGACTGTTAAGAGTCTCCATCTTTAATAAACTATGGAAATGAATCACTTGAATATAGGTGCAGTGGTGCAGTAGTAATTTTGTGCTGCCTCGAGTCCAAAACACAAGTACCATGATTCAGATGTAGTCAGCATTTGTCACTATTGGCCATTAACATACTTTAAAATATTTAGATAGAGGATACAAAAGTGAAAGAAGTATATTAGCAAAACATATTCTTAGGCAGCATGACACCTTTGCCATATTTTACTAACTACTGTGAAGATAATGAGTAATCAAAGTTGTGCCTTGGAGAATCTGCACAGTAAACAAGGCAACTACTTTGGGAAAGACGTCATAATAATTGATCAGTTCTAAGATGCAACAAATCCTTCTTCTGGAATTATGCTGATTTTATGCTTAAATCGCTTCCTGATAACTTAATGCCTCAACTCATTCATCAAATCACAAAAGTAGCAATGGATAGTGAAAAGTTAGAAACCACATGGATTAAGAAACAATAAAAAGCACTACACTCAAACTTAGGCAATCCTTATCAATATAGATATCTTGGACAGACTATACTGTCTTGAATTAGTGACAGCAGCTATATGAAAGTTTCATAATATTATGACAAAACAGCTTGTTTGAAAAATAATTTTGATTGCTCTACTTTACTCACTTTGTCTTAAAAGTAAAGTTCTCTGGAAAAGAACCAGGCAAAACACACCAAATGCCATCTGTATCCAGTTCCAATGGCCTTCCAATTTTTTCTACAAGTAGCCGAGCATTTTGGATAATCTTCGCACCAGTATATGTAACAACACCAGCCATTTCCATAGAATACCATCTCGCTCCCCTAAATAACAAAGGATGCCATTATTACATGGCTAATCACATTAGATGAAGACAAATGAAAATCATGTTGTCTTTAAATTTCACGTACTTCCGCATAACATATCCATAAAAAGAATTCAATATGCACTTGTGAGCAAGTTGCAACGAATCATATAGAACAACCATGTCCTGCAAAAGATAAGTGGGAGAAGGAAAGCAGTTCAGATGCCTGAAATATGAAACAATGACTTTATGATGTATAGCGCATCATTGGACCTGCGCTTCCTGAATTTTCATAGAATTTCCACTGGCTTTCGCTTCTGCCAATTTTCCTTTCCATGTTTTGTTAAGACCTTTGTATTCATACCTTCTATCACGAAAGCTGGAATTATCAAATGAAGGGAATATTTTAGAGCATGAAATAGTAGCCAACTGCTACGCATATATAGAGAGAGCTGCAGGTTGATTCATGAAAAACTACTGTGTAGGTGGATTGGATTCAATTTTATGTCTATGCTATAAAAGTAAAGAGGAATATGAATATAGTAAGCATTGGACTGACCTTCTCACTGTGTCTACATAGAAAGAATTTTCACGCATGCATATTCCAGCTTCTCTAACTTCTGTAATTGGTTTATCAACTACTCTTTTGTGGGCCTGCATTGTAACATAAGGACATTCATCTAAGGCTCAACAAATGCGAATTTACCCATAAGCTTGAAAATAGTACCTTTTGGCAGTATTTCTTTAAACGGTCCTTCAGTTTAAGTAAATGTTCAGGTTTTGAGAGGTCAAGGAAAGGCTTTGATGATGCGATGCCACCAGATTGAATCATCTCTGACTCAATTTGCCTTTTTATGTGATAATAATCACTGTAAAGCATAGCATTTGATCAGAAAATTAGTCAAATTTCAGATTAAATAAACTTGTAAAACGTACTTCTTTTTTGCCATGTAGGTCTCTCCTCGCCAGACCCATTCAAGCTTTCTGAGGCAATTTTTGCCAGGACGATTGAAATCACATGCTGTGCAGTCCACATCTGTAACTATTGATGGTGGCTGCAATCAATAAGCAGGAAAAAAAAGTTCATTAGATTAACATAAGTAGGCGACGCCTAATATGATGGTACAACTTAGGAGAAAGTGGATGGTTTTGGAAGAAATGAAATTGCTCATGCAATAGAAGGATTCAGAAAGGCCTTGTCTCTGTGGCACTGTCATCAGCTTTCATTGATACTTACATATCCAATGTACTGAGGTGCCTGTTGAAATATAACCACACACTCAACCTTTTCCAAATAGCTTAAGCTTTAGGTGAATTGGTTTGTGCAGAAAACTCAATACAATTATTGGCGCCGAAGGTATAGAGTGAAAGGCCCATAAAAGTTCATTTTATCTAAATTAGTTTTTTTTTGGCACAAGCACAAGGTGAATAGGCAAGTCCTGCGATTGTGCCCCTGGCACCCGATGCGACGAAGCACCCTTGTCAGTGGCACCACCATGCCACACCATGTGTTAGATGGGATTAGAAGCCAGGAGTCCTGAAATATGAGTGCTTTGCCTACCATTTTTGGCAATGCAAAAGTTTAAACATTCCCTTAGTTCTTTGTATTTTCTATATGATCCAAAATGATGTTTCAGTTATGACACAATGGGATCATGGACATCAACCATAGAATCCTTTCAAATAACTATATGGCCAGAACTGCAGCGAGGAAAGCTAGGCCATGTACATCGCCAGATCATGATCCATTTAACTTCTTATATGATCACATTGATATAAATCACTCACTGAGGATACTAGGAACTCAACCCAAAAGGAAATATATCTATTTAGATTAACGTCTCTAGTAGAACTTTAAATGTTCAGTAGCCGTTTTTTATAATAATGTCAGCATATGTTAGTTTATGTGCAATAAGTGCATCTTTGTCTAATCTTTCCTTTGTACATGTTCTCAGTATTCTAAAAAAAAATCCATATATTGACCTACTGATTCTACAAACTAGGTTCTACTTACATAGAATCAGAGCACATAGAAATACAACATTAGACATACTAAAGTACAAGGGAATACCTGGAGTCTATTTGTTAAAATGA
Organism: Alloteropsis semialata; assembly: GCA_004135705.1. Taxonomy (NCBI): domain Eukaryota; kingdom Viridiplantae; phylum Streptophyta; class Magnoliopsida; order Poales; family Poaceae; genus Alloteropsis; species Alloteropsis semialata. The sequence continues at coordinate 47,233,520 of CM014270.1, read as the reverse complement.
TATTTGGATACATTGCAGCAACATCCAGATGATAGATAAGAGGGCGTTCTTCACGAATTGGGTGATCTCGCAATGACATAAGCTGTGAATTTGACAAAATAAGAAAGGTCACACAAGCTTGGTTATTAAAGATGCAAGATTTGATTCATGTAAATTATGTAGCCACATGTTCAGGAAAATCCTTACAAGAGAAAAATAGAAAATGGCAGTTATTCTTGGTATGTTAGCCAAGTACTCAAGTTAATATGCTGGAATACAGTGAATTGTATGTTTAAAACCAAAAGGTAAATAAATATCCTACAAGTCAAATCATCAAAACACAATATTGTAATATATTGCCATTACTTTGGCATTTGATAGGCCGGACTCAGAGTGAAGATCAAAGTATCTTGCTGGACAACATTTATATACCTTTTGCTTTATGGCATCCTTGACTTCATCATAATTCGTGACAGACCCAATATCCAATTTTCCTTCTACAGAAATGGCATATTGCAGATCACGGTCAAGGTTTCCAATGAGTTGCTGAAAGAAGAATGTGAATTGTTAACATACTGAAGTTGCAACTAAAATTTACCATGTGGAACCCCATCAGTGTGGAACAGATTCATACCCTGACCAACTCCAGAAAAGGAATAGCAAGTTACCTCATATGCTGAAGGTTCCAGTTGGAACTTTGTGGGAAGATCAGATCTAAATACACCAGTTTCAAGACATTCGACATGACCACCAATGTAGGTTTCGCTTTCTAATAAACGGTTGTTGTAGAACTTCTCGAGATCAGCTTGGTGCTTGTTAGGACAGATGACACTAGCCTTGAATGCCTGTACATTAAAAGAAACTGAATTTAGCAAGCACCAGAATAATCAGAGGTAGATTGATAAAAGTACAGTAATTCATAGTCGTGGAAGTTGCGAGTTCAAGCACTTGCCATGGATCCAAATCCTAGACCAAGCAAGAGTGGAAAACATTGTGTGATTTTTTGGAATAAGTCCACTTAACCCCCTGAAATATTGAGGTTTGTCTAACCCCTGAATATGAAACAGGGTATTGAAAACAATCAAACTATTCAAAATAGTCTAAATAACACCCTAGTCCCTAGGTGATTTTGCAAGACGGTTTTGCTTATGTGGCCTGCTGACATGGATAAACTTGCATACATGGCATTCCAATCGTCAAAACATTCTGGACCCACAGAATTTGTGTCTCCCCTTTCAATATCTCTACCCCCTTCCATCCTTTTCTGTTTCATATGGATAACCAACGCGCCGAGGTAGACTAAGCAATATGATACCTCTAAGGCTGCCTGGTCATTCCAGAGCTTGGTCAAGTCTATGGTCCTTTTGTGTAACTAAGAACAAGATGCGAATCTTTGTCTCTCTTTGAGTGATGAGGATGACCCACATGTCATTAGATGAGTCACTGTCATGGCAGCACCCATGTAATATGCCAAATAACTATATAAGCAAAACCACCCTTCAAAACCACATAGGGGATTATTTAGACGACTTTGAATAGTTTGGGGTGTTCAATAACCGGTTTCATAGTTCGGAGGGTTAAGTAGACATACTTCAATACTTCAAGGGGTTATGTATGTAGACTTATTCCTTTTTTTAAGAAAATACTTTTATTCACAACTTTACATCCTGTCAAGTAAAAAACAAGTTTTATGTGATAAATAAAACTGTCTAATGGCACAATTTAAAGTAAAAGATAACAAATGCTAACGAAACATAAATAGAACTTGAGAAGAAAGAAAAAGCTTGGCATATAGATGTCAGTATCACCAATTTCTCACCAAGAAAACATGGAAACAGGCAGAAAGGACAAGCACAATTTGACAGCTCAAGTACACTCAAAAGTTTCACTAGGAACACCTGAATCTAGATAAAGGTAATGCTTCAAAACAAATATGGTACTGAGCATGGTGGCAAAGTTTCATTAACACACCTGGACCATCAGCAGCATTTCACAAAGTGTCCCACTTCCTTTCCGCAATACCTCATCAGGTGACATAGGTATTATGGTTGCAAGAGAAAAGATGAAAGGATGGACATAAGTCATGTATAGATAGTATGTCGCAACAGCATCTGATACGGAATAAGAAGCCATTGTCTGAAAAGGAAACAATGGAGTGAAAAATGAGCATAGGAAAAGATTTCAAATTAATACAAGTACAATCCATACAACTCAGAATTGGAGTCTCACAGACAGACAGAAATATTTAATGTTATCTGTCACATAGCGGTATTTAAACAAACTCCCTTGGTGATAATGTTATTTCAGAATCGAGACAGACAAACTTACCTGTGGCTGCTCCATTGCAAAGCGGACCATATCTTCTGGATTAACCTCCAGAGGATCATAACCTAGCTTGGCTTTCGTAACAGCCTGCAGTGTGAAAATGTAAGGGAAACAAAAAAGAGTTAAGAAAAAAAATAGGAAAGCAATATAATGTGCAAATAATGCCCAAAGAAAAGATTTGGGGGGCTTCACAATCAGTAAAGGTCAAATGAGCAAACATTTGCTAAAACTATGCAAATTGATTGTTTATTATTCAAATATTCCATACTATATCACTAAAAATTTGTACTATTTAAAAAAAAAAAACTCAGCCGGTGGGGGTAAGACCGCCCCCACAGTTTTCAATTAAGAAGGAGACTTTGCTCCCGACCGAGAAAACCCCCGAACCCCGCAGCACACCCGGGACAGCAAGCCGTTGCTTGGGCCGGCCCACAATTAACAACCCCCTGGTTGGACTGCACCGTTGCCACAAGCCGGATGCCCCACAGAAGGCGAGGGGATTTTTTTTATTTTCCACAAATTGTGCAGCACCCAGGGATTGAACCCTGGGTGGGAGCTCCCTAGCCAGTGGCCTTTGCCACTGCACTGTGAACCCCTTTGCAAATTTGTACTATTTTCAAGATGCGATTTCAATAAGATACTTACTACTGGTACTGCACATGCAGCACATGCATAAAACTGGTCAATGTCAAACTATTAACTTAGTATGAAAGTATTTTTATTACAGTTAGTAATGTGTCACCTTTAGACCTTGGCTTCCTTGTGGAAGGTAACTGTCTCGCTTCACCCAAGCAAAACAGTCAAGATGGCAAGAAAATTTAGCCCGACACTCCCCTTGATTATTGTCACATTGGAAACCAATCTCCTGCAAAAACAAAAAGAAAAATGAACAAGAAATGAAACACTTATGCACTTAGGCGCTTCCAAGTTTTATCCAATCTGCTCTAGGCCACAAACAAATGGAGAAAAAAAGATGTGCATAGTATCACAAAGAACGGTACTAAAGAATAACCCAGTCTTATTTCTTTTTCCTTCAGCTGCAGATAGTTTTTTCTTATATCTCGTTGTTTTGCATTAGCTGGTTGGACAATATTTGTACATCTTATTAGATAGTTGACAATTGTCATACCCAAAGAAATGGGCACCACCCATTTTACTTCCTTGAAGTATCATGATTGTCTACTTCATGCCCCCAAACTATTTTTTTCTACAGTCAGTTACAACCCCTAACTTTTAAATTTAAAGCTGGATCAATTCACCCCACCGCCCTTGAAATGTTTATGCCGCCAGGGCTAGCATATAACCTGGTTTGGCCCCATGGTTGCCAGTTTGCCACATCACCCTTACTCTCTCACCGCACACGCATGTATACATAATCTAACGACAAAAGACCCATTAAATCGCCAGCACATCATTGAATGATTCCCTCCCTCCCTCTCTCTCTCTCCTCTGCTCTTTATAGTTCTCAGTTTGGTCCCTGACCTCCTGCTCAGAACATATTCTACCTGTCTTCCACCATGGCTGCGACCACTTTTTCATTGCATCCCCCCTTTTTGCCAGCATTACACATGTGAGAGTTGTAAGGCAAAGAGATGACGACGATGATGATGACAGCATCCACATGAGTTACCAAATGGCAAAATTAGGCAGCATAGCAGCTTTGCGGCAGCACCGCTGACCACTGTTCAATCCATCAAAACCAGCTTAAGAAGATCAAATCATCAAAAGGATAACCAGGCAAACACGCTACTTTAAGGGAGTGTAGAAAGAGAACTTTGTCCAACAGAATACCAAGCTACCAAGGGTCAAGGGGCTGCTGACTTGTGCTATGCCACATTTTAAAGACGCTTTAGGTAGTTCAATAAACTCTTGTGTCATAACTTGGCTTAGAAGAAAAGCAGTTAGCAAAACACTAATAATCCTAATAACCAATTCCACCAGAAAAGGTTATAATAACCCACACAATGTTAAACGAAGCCTAAATTAAAAAAAAAATAAAAAACAAACCTCGTTCATTTTTATTCCATGGTGAGCAGCCCTCTTCTCTAAAAATGGCCAGTCAAAAAAGTCACCGTTGTATGTAACATAAATGCCGGGCTTAACCTCTTGCATATGAGCAAACCATGCTTTCAGTAGATCCAACTATGAAAGTCGAAGATAAACAGAGTTAGCAAAATAGCTAGGATGCATACAATTCATATTACGCTGAACAAACTAAGTTGAACCGGACAGGCACCTCAGTTGGAACATTCGTAACTCTAAAATGTCCCTCAAATTCTGGTTTAGGTGTGTACTCCAAATCTTCAATGTCTTCCCCAACACACTACAGAGCAAATGCAATCAACAAAAGTGGATAAGCTCAGATAATAATTTGTCAGATATATGCCTATAATCTGCTTCACATGTTTATATTTTCCGAGGCTTTCCTGCATATTAACACACCTGTCCATGCCATGATGAGCACAAGTGCTAGTTGTAACAGATTTGGCTGTTGCTTTTTTTTTTTTTTTTTGCAAATGCTGACCTTGAAGTATGTATCCCATGAACAACACACAAGGTAACTGTTTTCAGCATTTTCTAACACAGAAAACACATTTTTAAAAGGTTTTTTTACAAAAGAAACATAATCGTGTGTTAATCTGTAAGAAGTTGGATAAAGGAAGAAAATCAGGAAGGTGCATTAGGTGGTTAATGCTGCCCAAGGCTTGGAGTACGCCAGGAATAGAGAAAAGGGTGTTTTAAGCCATAAATGACCATAATAAACAAGAAGGTGGTAAATAAGTGTTCGGCAAAGAATAGTAAGTCGAAACCTCTCTGTTGATTATCAGGTAACCTTGCCCGTCAATCATGTACGAAATCATCATTACAGTGTCATATTCAGCATCTGGAAACTTCAGGGGCAGCTTTGTGGTCTCAATATCAAATGCGCAAACATGAACTTCGGCACGCTGAAGCAGGTCTTCCCTTCTCTGAAGCAAAACATCAGAACCAGAGACACTAACATTATACCATTGTCCACATCTCACATCTGCAAACAATTTGATTTTGGTGCACCAAAGCATCAGTGGCAAAAAAGAGCATGTGAGAAAATACAGGATGTAAAGGTATAGGGCTCACCATTATCAATAGCGAAACGAACATGATACGGAACATCATATTCACGCAAATCAATGATGTAATTAATGTAATCTTGTGGCCTTTCTACCCTGTCATAGTGCACAGGATTAATAGACTATAGGTTCACAGATAAACACAAAAATGGGCAATAGAGTAAAATTTACTCCAAATTAACTAAGAAAACTATATAGAAGTAATTCTGCATAGAATCATAAAAATGTCTTAGATCAAAACCATTAAGCTGTACATTAAAAAAGTTTATAGGCACCTTTTTACACCATGAATTGTTTCAAATGCTTCCACGGCATCTAATTTTTCTTCATTCTTTTCAACAACATGTAATAGGTCATTCCTCACGCGCATTAGCTGCTGTACAGTATCAAACTGAAGCTTCAGGTATTTTCTTTTCAAGCCAGAAAGGTGGTTTTTCTGCAATAAGAGTGAAGCTGTTAAAAATTATATTCTACATCAGGCCCAGACACATCAAGATGGAAGAGAAAGACACAAACATGAGAAAATTAGCATCTTTCCCTACTCACGTTTTTTATACAATAATCTGTCAGTCTAATAAGTTACACCTAGCTTTTTCATTTAAGATTTTAAATTGAACATTTGAAGCGTCCAGTTTGAGCTAATTTCCCAGGGTATACGAATCTCTTATCACTTACCAGTTATCACAAGCAAGCAAGGTAAAAACAATGACCAACAATAGAGAATCGTGTAAAGTAAAACAAATACAAGGAAATCAAACATTCCTGCAGAAAACATCTTAGACCTGAACATAGACCCAAACTCATCACTGTGATAGAATTTCATGATGGAGGTCCAACAGTATTAAATATGCGAAGCAAGGCACATACCAGATCTAAATCCTCCTTCTCAGTTATTTCTATGTCGGAAATTTCCCCTTCGTAACGCCGCCTGATATACGCCTCGACTTCCAACTCCATCTTGTCCTGCAACAGATACAAAAGTAATACACCAGCAAGCAAAAACTGCATCAGAAAAGGTTCAATCTCTCCATGACTGAATTCTATGATGGGAGTATTCAAATATCCCTCAGAAAAAGCTCTAGCTCTAGCTCACCTTGGTCGCAGCATAAAAGTAAGGCCGAAACTTGTATTTCACTTTAAATGTAGAACCATCCTGCATGAAACCATATAAGGTTAGACACGTGAGAATTCAAACAGGATTCATATTGTAATTGCAAAACTTTACCTGTGACACAAAGTATAGGTCAACACAGCTGCAGATTTTCCCAGTGTCCTCATCTTCCCATGATGACTGCAGGTGTTATAAGGGTAAGGTTAAATGGCAATCTTACTATTTTTGTATTTGAACAAAGCTCAGTCGTTGATTTCATTTTGTAAATTAAAAAACTTTAAGTTAGCTAAAAGCAGTTGACCTTGGTGTAAAATTCTTCATATAGGCACTTTGAATTTCTTGTGGACCATGTATGTTGAATTTTATTTTAGTTACGTGCAGTTTGAGTAAACTCCCTAGTTCTATTACATATGGCAATAGAAGAATCAGTTTTGTAGTATTTCAGGCGAGTATATTAGTGAATCACTTGTATACAGAAAAGTATTTGCCACCTAGCAGTGAGAATCTGTAAGAGTCCACAGCTTAGTAATTCAGTATCCCTTCCCTCCTTCCACCCCCACCCCATAATTTTTTTTCAGGTTTGTTCTTCACTCAATTTGTGGTAGTCTATCCATTGAATAGTAAGGGCAGATCTATCTAAGCAGAGAAGTCACGCCCAAACAGAACAATTTCTGGTTACACAGTTCCCGTTGTAGCTCAGTCGCAGATGCACTTAGCAAATAGAAAGTAAAAAGCTCCAAATTCTCTCGATGATCTGCTAATTTCCACTGATTTTAGACACCATTTCTCATGTACTTCTATTTCAATTCCAACCGCAGATCACTGCATTACGCAGCTCCGCCTCTAATTCCCCAATCGAGCCCCATTCGAGACTCCACACGGAGCAACTGCAACGAAGAAAGACAGAGAAAGAGCGAGATCGAACTCACTGGCGAGAAGGTGAGGAGCCAGCCCAGGCGCCGCTCCCCGTCGGTGTAGGGAGTGAATCCCAGCCGGCTCTCGAGGAGCTCCTCCGCGCCCAAACGCAGCCGCTGCTCCTTCGCCGCCGCCGACCCGCTCCTACGCCAGTTCCCGCCGCCGCCGACACCTCCTCCGCCCCCTCCAGCCGCCGGGCGGCGCCGGCCGCTCATGTTCGCGGGCGATGCGTGCGGTGGGCGCGGCTAAGTGGGATGGGCAGCAGGGGCGGATCCTGTGGAATTCCAAAATCAAGAATGAATTTCAAATTTCCAATTCGAATTCAATTTCAATTTGAGTTCAAAAAAAAAATTAAAAAAAAAGAAAGGGGAAGGCCGTCACGGCACGGCGGGCGCCGACCTCGGCGTCCACGCGCCGGCCAGCCCGGGCCGTCGCGCCCCGGCCCCACCACCTCACCACGCGGCTCTCCTGCATGAGCACCGCCGCCCCGGGCACACCCCGCCGTACCCCGATTTGCCGGCGATGTTCTACCCGAGCGCCACGCGCCGCCACTCGAACTCCCGACGCCCGAACTATCTTCTCCGGACCGCCATTGCGCCCTGCTCACCGGGCCACGCGCACGCGCCTCCTTCCCGCAGCCACTGCTCCCCGAGCCACCTCGCCGCCGGCTCGATTCGTCCCCGGCCGGCGACACACACACACACCACACATCCCTAGCCTATAAAAAGGGCCCCACGTACCCGCATTCGACCCCACACCACCCCACCTTCTCCATCTCCGGCTCACCGCCGACCCCCACCCCATTCCGAACCGCCGCCCTAACCCTAACCCCGGGAAGAAAAGAAGCAGAAAGAGGAAGAAGGAGAGAGGGAGGAGAGGAGGAAGCGCACCTGGCGTGGCTCCGTGGGGAGGACCTCCCCTCGCCCTGCCCTTGCTCCGCCGCCGCCACCACCGTCACCGCCGTCGCCGCCTGAGGAAGAAGAGGTGAGAAAGGGAGGGAGGAGGCGAGGCCGAGCCGCGCCGGCCTTTTTGGCCGTTCGGCTGTGGGCCGAACCGGCTGGGCCGGGCCTCGCGCAAGCGAGGAGGCGGGCCGCGCGCTCTGCGCGGGCCAGGCCGGGCACTGTGCTCGACTGGGCCGAGCCAGTGACGGCCCAGAAGCCTTTTAAACATTTTCCAATTAAATCAGAAAATATGGTTTGGTAAAATTCATATCAAATCACAGAAAAATGAGAAAAATACAAACTAAATTTTGTTGGATTCATCATGCAAAGTTCTATCCAAGAAAAATATATAATCATATATAAACTAAGTTTTACATGTACATTTTAATTCATGTCAAGTAATGCTTATTAACTTTGTTAATACATAGAAATCATAAAAAGGTGATAAAATGTTAGGATAAATTTTTGTAGGCATAAGGTTTATTTCCTATCCATGAAAATGTTAGCATAATATAATTGCCATTTTTACCTTAAAATAATTAAATAGGTGCATCTTGTATAACTAGGTAAAATAGGTTATGTTATCACATAAGTACATAAATAAAAGATGTTGCTTTTATTATACTAACCACCATAGTTTATATACAGCAGAGGCTCTGAATATATTGAAGTTAAAAGTAACCAACACCACTAGTAAAAGGTATAGTCATGTCACACGTGTGCATATGCTGCTAAACTCTTAAGTACACACACCATGTTCTTTTGCTTCATGGGAGTTAATGAAGGAAGTAAATTAAGAAAAGTAAATTAAGTAGCTCATGCATCATCTCATGCACTGCATCTTTATTCGTTTAGAAACCGCCGGGGTCACCTACGAGCTAGTAGCTGAATCCCAGGAGCAGCAAGGGTTTGACGAGCAACCACCAGACTCAGCCCCAGGTCCAGAGGAGCAAATCTTTGAGCAAGGCAAGCCCCGGAGCATAATCCCTATTTTCAAAACTATGCAATGCTTTACTTAAGTATCTATGTGCATTTAGGTTCTAGGAGTTGTATGGAACCATAGATGCATAATTCCATAGACACCTGGTCAAATACTAGTTTAGATTCGATAGTTGCTACGCTTAAATAAGTTCGGTAGAAGTCGAGTGATTACCGTCACTCGCGAGACATAAGGTTTCGCTTTTAAAGAGAAGTATGGGTTTGATGGTTTATTACTAAAGAGGAAGTCGTTCATGTGGCACATTGATTGGGGGTGAACTGTACTAATCACATGCCGGTAGTAAGAGGTAGTTGAACCCGGTAAACCTACGTACCTATATGCAAACTGGTAGAGTGAACTGATACTGATAGTTCAGTGGTGCTAGTCAGTAACTCATGGCTGACCCGTCGTTGGTATCGGTGGGGATTAGCGGTCCCGGATTACAGGGCAGTTCACCTATGCGGGGTGCATATAGGGAACGGTTGCCATGTACGGTCCGACGGGGCGCGTACGTGTCGTGTGATTAGGTCTACCTTGCAAGGTTAAATTCGGATCGATTCGCTGTACCTCTCAGATAAGAGGACCTTGGTCTTTCTGTCACAGTGCGACATAATGGAAGTAAACGGGAATAAGAAATGATTGATTGAAAGAAGGTATGGAAATTATGGTTTGAATTGCTTGATAGTAGTTTGGATGGCAAACATAGAAGTTAGTATTACCCCACTAATTGGATGCTAAAACCTTGAAAATAGAATCAATTATTAGTAAGCTGTAGAGCAAAATAAACCCACAGCCAAAAGCTTGCATGCTAGAAGTCATTTAGATCGGGTAAGTCTTGCTGAGTAGTAAATACTCAGGGTTTGTTGCTTAATTCTTTCAGGGCATAATAATGTTGAGTTTTGTCCTTGCTGTGTTAAGTACCATGGTCATGATGCTGAAGGATGGGAAGTTGAGGAGTTCGACGAATAGCTACCTTAGTCCTTCTTATGTTTAATTAGGGCTTGAAAAACTTGGCTTGTATAAGACTTTTCTTGTGTTGTAATATAAACCTCTGTTGTACTCATACTATCTATGCTCATCTTCGAATGAGATATCTGGTGTACTGTTTCGGTCCTTATGCTCAACATGTGGTTGAATCGGGAGTTACCCGACAGACTGTCAAATTACGCCGTTTTAAGTGCACGGTGACTGGATTCGTGGTAAAAATGATGATTAGTGCACTTAAGCCGGTTTAATTTGGGCGGTTCTGCCACAGCTGGTATCAGAGCCGAAATACACCAGGGGTGGTATGAGTTTTAGCAAAACTAGTCCAATACGTTAGAAAAGTCGTCTAGTGCGATAGAAAACGTGCATGCATCAAAAACTCATCCAATAAACTCATCTTATCTCTAAATCATAAAAATAATAAGAATAATAATACGAGACAAGAAAAGAAAAGGAAATATACTAAGGAAAAAAAAGAAAAGGGGGAAGTTTTTCTGTAGGTAGCTTTAGCTTTCCCAAAAGACTGACTTCGTGTCTTTTGGTTTCAGATGGCGAGTATACCGCAGATCCAGTTTGGGGACGACGGGTGGGCCCATTCCACTTGTCTTTTTCGAGAGGGTTTTCCTAGGCTGTTGTGGGACGTACTTCGAGCGTGGGGCTACACCGAGCCGCCCACGTACTTTGGCTACGAGACTTTCGCAGGCAACGTCTTGAGTTGCGAGGCACGCGTGGAGGTTCTAGCTTGTGCTCGTTACCCGCACTGGGGACCTTGGGAGGTGCGCTCCGTTGGTACCGAGCTGACCGACGCTTGGGAGAACGTAGCACACCTGGCCCTCACCAGGTTTTGTGAGGAGCACCCGATCCCCGCCACCTACTCGTTGGCAGTTGCTTTTCCAGTCAGAGGCGTGTCTGAGGACACTACTCGTCGCCTTCGTAGCGTGACGGACCCCACTGTTGAGGGACACAGCCCTGCCTTGGCTGCGTCTGTGCGCTACTCAGAAGGCATGCTTCGCATGTACGATCACCTGATGGCAGAGACCTCCCTTTTCCGCCACCGACTGAGACTTGGGTTCACCAGAGAGCAGCAGCAGAGCGAGCAGCTTGACCAGCAGATGCTGCTCATAGAGGACTTTGCAGCACAGATTGCCGTCAGGGACGTTCTGATTGAGCAGTTGGACCAGACTTTGGGAGACGCTCTTGAGCAGATCCACCAGCTACAGCCTCAGCAGGTAGAGCCACCCGTACCAGCACCCGAGCCTGAGCCGTCGCAGGCAGTGTCAGCAGTGGAGTCGGGTATTGGGCCCGACCCCGAGCCAGACGAGCTACCAGACGTTGAGAGTTCAGTAGGAGAGGCCCTTGTTCCAGACGTTACCTCAGCAGAGCACGGACGTACGGCCATAGTTTCCACTGAGGGACACTTGGCCCAGCTTCAGGAGGAGTTACGTCGTCGTGGGATCGAGGTCGACCAGGTCTTCACGTACCAGCCGCGACGTGAGTAGATTGTGCAGAGTTAGTTCCTTGTCATGTTAGTATGTTGTAGTATGATGCTAGCATGTTATGTTGTAGTATGATAGTATGTTGTAGGGTGATGCAGATGTATTATAGGGTAGCTGTTGTAGTGATGTAGGTTGGGTAGTGGTAGTGAGTATGCTTGTATGGTTGTACCCCTCATGAGTTAGTTGTGTGATATATGGGTATTGTACGGATCTCTGATGTACTGATGTATAATGCACTATGTTATGTACTTTAAATCATGCTTCTAATTTGCTTCAATTTACTTCCATACTCAAAATAATAGAAATCTAACTTCCATAGACGTTTTGCGAGTGTTGGTTTTTACCCTTAGAACCATAAGCCCCAAGTTGTGTTTCAATTGACATCTGTTTGAATATCATCCCAGGATGACGGGATCTCAGGATGACACGGGCCACCACAATGGTGCGGAGGAGTTGCCCCCACCACCGCCTAGCCCGCTGGAGGCGATTGCGGCTATTCTGCGTGGTCATGAGGAGCAGACTGAACTTCTCCGTCTGATAGTACAGCAGAATGGTCAGCAACGTCATAATGGGCGCCAACAGGACCAAGACCACCCTGCCGAATATCAGGATTTCTTGGGTACTCGGCCTCCGGTGTTCTTTAAGGCAGATGAGCCCCTCGAGGCTGATAGCTGGCTGCGGACTATTGAGTCCAAATTCACCTTGCACCAGTACACTGACTGGGACAAGGCGTTGTTTGCAGCACAGCAGCTCCGAGGCCCTGCACGTACTTGGTGGGATAATCATAAATCTATGCTTCCGGTGGATCATCGTGTTACTTGGGAGGAATTTAAAGAAGCCTTTCGAGCTCATCATATCCCTGCTGGTGTTATGCAAAGGAAAGTGTCCGAGTTTTTAGCATTAAAGCAGGGTACTCATAATGTGCTGCAGTATGCCCAAGCCTTCAATAATCTGTCCCAGTATGCAGGATATCATGTTGATTCTGATAAGAAGAAGCAGGATTGCTTCAGGCAAGGTCTTAACAGCAAACTGCAGGATCGTCTGGCTATGTTCAAGTTTGACAGCTTTAGTGAGCTAGTTAATGGGGCTATCATTCAAGAGGACGCCCATTTAGCCCACAAGGCGGATAAGAAGCGGAAGGCACCTGCTGTGGGATCTTCTAGTAATGCTCAGCAGAGGTTCCGTTTGGTTCAGACGGGACCGCCGCGCGCACCATATCAGCATCAGCAGGTGTACAGGCCACCTCAGTACCGGCCAATGTTTAGGCCACCCATGCAACAGAATGTCAACCGGCCATCTCGACCCCAGTATCAGCAGCAAGGTTCATTTAGACCTCCTCCTCCACAGAATGTGCAGAAGGCACCAGTGCAGACTACGGGCACTCGCCCCAATTCCTTTCCCTGCTATAACTGTGGTCAGCTTGGTCATTTTTCTCGGGAATGTCCTATGCCACCCAAGCAAGGCCAGAATTCTAACCAGCTGCACCCAAAGAAGAAAATAGCTCATTTCAAGTCTGGCAATGTGAACTACACCCAGCTTGAGGAGGTTCCTGAAGGGGCACCAGTAATGACGGGTATGTTTTCCATTAATGGTCAGTCAGTTAGAGTGTTATTTGATTCTGGTGCATCACATACTTTTATCAGTGAAGACTGTGTAACTAGACACCAGTTATCAGTAGATTATTTAAAGAATCCTTATAAGATCTTTTCCCCGGGAGGACAAATTTTCACAAACCAAATGACAAAACCTATACCTCTTGATCTAAATGGCCATATCTTTCCCATTTCACTTATCATACTTCCATCTCAAGGGATTGATATTATTCTGGGTATGAACTGGATGAGTCTACACGGGGTTCTTTTAAATACTCCTGCACGAACTGTTCACATAAATTCGCCATCACATGGATCTTTAGAAGTACATCTTGCTACTCATGAGATTTTAAACCACACGGTGTACCACACGGAAGGCAAATCTGTAAAAGATATTCCGGTGGTATGCGAGTATCCNGCGAGTATACCGCAGATCCAGTTTGGGGACGACGGGTGGGCCCATTCCACTTGTCTTTTTCGAGAGGGTTTTCCTAGGCTGTTGTGGGACGTACTTCGAGCGTGGGGCTACACCGAGCCGCCCACGTACTTTGGCTACGAGACTTTCGCAGGCAACGTCTTGAGTTGCGAGGCACGCGTGGAGGTTCTAGCTTGTGCTCGTTACCCGCACTGGGGACCTTGGGAGGTGCGCTCCGTTGGTACCGAGCTGACCGACGCTTGGGAGAACGTAGCACACCTGGCCCTCACCAGGTTTTGTGAGGAGCACCCGATCCCCGCCACCTACTCGTTGGCAGTTGCTTTTCCAGTCAGAGGCGTGTCTGAGGACACTACTCGTCGCCTTCGTAGCGTGACGGACCCCACTGTTGAGGGACACAGCCCTGCCTTGGCTGCGTCTGTGCGCTACTCGGAGGGCATGCTTCGCATGTACGATCACCTGATGGCAGAGACCTCCCTTTTCCGCCACCGACTGAGACTTGGGTTCACCAGAGAGCAGCAGCAGAGCGAGCAGCTTGACCAGCAGATGCTGCTCATAGAGGACTTCGCAGCACAGATTGCCGTCAGGGACGTTCTGATTGAGCAGTTGGACCAGACTTTGGGAGACGCTCTTGAGCAGATCCACCAGCTACAGCCTCAGCAGGTAGAGCCACCCGTACCAGCACCCGAGCCTGAGCCGTCGCAGGCAGTGTCAGCAGTGGAGTCGGGTATTGGGCCCGACCCCGAGCCAGACGAGCTACCAGACGTTGAGAGTTCAGTAGGAGAGGCCCTTGTTCCAGACGTTACCTCAGCAGAGCACGGACGTACGGCCATAGTTTCCACTGAGGGACACTTGGCCCAGCTTCAGGAGGAGTTACGTCGTCGTGGGATCGAGGTCGACCAGGTCTTCACGTACCAGCCGCGACGTGAGTAGATTGTGCAGAGTTAGTTCCTTGTCATGTTAGTATGTTGTAGTATGATGCTAGCATGTTATGTTGTAGTATGATAGTATGTTGTAGGGTGATGCAGATGTATTATAGGGTAGCTGTTGTAGTGATGTAGGTTGGGTAGTGGTAGTGAGTATGCTTGTATGGTTGTACCCCTCATGAGTTAGTTGTGTGATATATGGGTATTGTACGGATCTCTGATGTACTGATGTATAATGCACTATGTTATGTACTTTAAATCATGCTTCTAATTTGCTTCAATTTACTTCCATACTCAAAATAATAGAAATCTAACTTCCATAGACGTTTTGCGAGTGTTGGTTTTTACCCTTAGAACCATAAGCCCCAAGTTGTGTTTCAATTGACATCTGTTTGAATATCATCCCAGGATGACGGGATCTCAGGATGACACGGGCCACCACAATGGTGCGGAGGAGTTGCCCCCACCACCGCCTAGCCCGCTGGAGGCGATTGCGGCTATTCTGCGTGGTCATGAGGAGCAGACTGAACTTCTCCGTCTGATAGTACAGCAGAATGGTCAGCAACGTCATAATGGGCGCCAACAGGACCAAGACCACCCTGCCGAATATCAGGATTTCTTGGGTACTCGGCCTCCGGTGTTCTTTAAGGCAGATGAGCCCCTCGAGGCTGATAGCTGGCTGCGGACTATTGAGTCCAAATTCACCTTGCACCAGTACACTGACTGGGACAAGGCGTTGTTTGCAGCACAGCAGCTCCGAGGCCCTGCACGTACTTGGTGGGATAATCATAAATCTATGCTTCCGGTGGATCATCGTGTTACTTGGGAGGAATTTAAAGAAGCCTTTCGAGCTCATCATATCCCTGCTGGTGTTATGCAAAGGAAAGTGTCCGAGTTTTTAGCATTAAAGCAGGGTACTCATAATGTGCTGCAGTATGCCCAAGCCTTCAATAATCTGTCCCAGTATGCAGGATATCATGTTGATTCTGATAAGAAGAAGCAGGATTGCTTCAGGCAAGGTCTTAACAGCAAACTGCAGGATCGTCTGGCCATGTTCAAGTTTGACAGCTTTAGTGAGCTAGTTAATGGGGCTATCATTCAAGAGGACGCCCATTTAGCTCACAAGGCGGATAAGAAGCGGAAGGCACCTGCTGTGGGATCTTCTAGTAATGCTCAGCAGAGGTTCCGTTTGGTTCAGACGGGACCGCCGCGCGCACCATATCAGCATCAGCAGGTGTACAGGCCACCTCAGTACCGGCCAATGTTTAGGCCACCCATGCAACAGAATGTCAACCGGCCATCTCGACCCCAGTATCAGCAGCAAGGTTCATTTAGACCTCCTCCTCCACAGAATGTGCAGAAGGCACCAGTGCAGACTACGGGCACTCGCCCCAATTCCTTTCCCTGCTATAACTGTGGTCAGCTTGGTCATTTTTCTCGGGAATGTCCTATGCCACCCAAGCAAGGCCAGAATTCTAACCAGCTGCACCCAAAGAAGAAAATAGCTCATTTCAAGTCTGGCAATGTGAACTACACCCAGCTTGAGGAGGTTCCTGAAGGGGCACCAGTAATGACGGGTATGTTTTCCATTAATGGTCAGTCAGTTAGAGTGTTATTTGATTCTGGTGCATCACATACTTTTATCAGTGAAGACTGTGTAACTAGACACCAGTTATCAGTAGATTATTTAAAGAATCCTTATAAGATCTTTTCCCCGGGAGGACAAATTTTCACAAACCAAATGACAAAACCTATACCTCTTGATCTAAATGGCCATATCTTTCCCATTTCACTTATCATACTTCCATCTCAAGGGATTGATATTATTCTGGGTATGAACTGGATGAGTCTACACGGGGTTCTTTTAAATACTCCTGCACGAACTGTTCACATAAATTCGCCATCACATGGATCTTTAGAAGTACATCTTGCTACTCATGAGATTTTAAACCACACGGTGTACCACACGGAAGGCAAATCTGTAAAAGATATTCCGGTGGTATGCGAGTATCCGGATGTATTTCCTGATGACTTGCCCGGCTTGCCACCCGAGCGAGATGTTGAGTTTGTTATTGAGTTGCAACCAGGTACAGCACCCATTTCTAGAAGACCATACCGTATGGCTCCTAATGAGCTAGCTGAATTGAAAATCCAGTTGCAAGAAATGCTAGATAAGGGCTTTATCCGTCCAAGCACTTCACCTTGGGGATGCCCCGCATTATTTGTCAAGAAGAAAGATCATACCCTCCGGTTAGATAAGGGCTTTATCCGTCCAAGCACTTCACCTTGGGGATGCCCCGCATTATTTGTCAAGAAGAAAGATCATACCCTCCGGTTATGTGTGGACTACAGACCTTTGAATGCAGTCACTATCAAAAACAAATATCCACTTCCCCGTATTGATACCCTGTTTGACCAACTAGCTAGTGCCAAGGTTTTCTCCAAAATTGACCTTCGCTCTGGCTATCACCAAATAAGAATCAGGCCAGAGGATATTCCAAAAACAGCCTTTTCCACTCGATATGGTCTGTATGAGTACTTGGTCATGTCTTTCGGGTTGACCAATGCTCCAGCTCATTTCATGTATCTCATGAATTCGGTATTCATGCCGGAATTGGACAAGTTTGTTGTCGTTTTTATCGACGACATTTTGATATATTCCAAAAATGAACAAGAACATGCCGAGCATCTTCGAATTGTTCTTCAACGACTTCGAGATCATCAGTTGTATGCAAAGTTCAGCAAATGTGAATTCTGGATTAATAAGGTTCCATTTTTGGGACATGTAATCTCACCTGAGGGTATATCTGTTGACCCTAAGAAGATCCAGGATGTGTTGGATTGGAAGACTCCTGAATCAGTTTCAGATGTTCGAAGTTTTCTGGGATTAGCTGGTTATTATCGGCGATTTGTCCCGGAATTCTCAAAAATTGTAAAGCCTATGACAGAATTACTAAAGAAAGATGTCAAGTTTGAATGGAATAATAAATATGAGCAAGCTTTTCACACTCTCAGGAAGCTCTTAACGACGGCTCCTGTATTGGCCCAGCCGGACATTACTCGACCCTTCGACGTATATTGCGATGCGTCGGGTACTGGGCTCGGCTGTGTCTTGATGCAGGACCGACGTGTAATTGCTTATGCTTCTCGGTCACTCAAGCGCCACGAGGAGAATTATGCTACCCATGATCTGGAGTTAGCAGCTGTGGTTCATGCACTGAAAATCTGGTGCCATTACCTTTTGGGTAATTCGGTTCATATATACACAGATCATAAGAGTCTCAAATATATATTTACCCAACAGGAATTGAATATGCGCCAAAGGCGTTGGTTGGAATTGATTAAGGACTATGATCTGGAAATTCACTATCATCCTGGCAAGGCCAATGTGGTAGCAGATGCTTTAAGCCGCAGGGCTCATTGTAATTGTTTATCCGCTACTACTCTCAGTGAAACTCTTTGTTCCGAAATGGAAAAACTGAATTTGGGGATCATCTTGCAAGGCACCCTTGATAATATTATCCTTATACCCACTCTTCGAGATCAAATTATTCTTGCTCAGAAGAATGATGTGGGTATGGAGAAAATTCGGCAGAGGCTTGCTAAAAATGATGAGCGGGTGCGTTGTTTTCATCTCGATGATACCGGTGTTCTGTGGTTTAAGACCCGTTTGGTCATACCTAAAGACCCTGAACTCCGAAAGCAAATACTTGACGAAGCTCATCTCTCCCGTTATTCTATTCACCCTGGAAGTAGTAAAATGTATCAAGATCTCAAGCAGCGGTTCTGGTGGACTAGAATGAAACGGGAAATTGCTAAATATGTGTCCGAGTGTGACATTTGTCAACGAGTAAAAGCTAGCCACCTTAGACCCGCTGGTCCACTCCATCCATTGAGCATTCCATCCTGGAAGTGGGAAGATATTAGTATGGATTTTATTGTGGGGTTGCCCAAGACATCAAAGGGCTATGATTCTATTTGGGTTATCATAGATCGCCTCACCAAGTCTGCACATTTTCTTCCAGTAAAGACTATATACCGAACAAGTCATTATGCGGGACTATATTTGGCACGCATTGTGAGCCTTCATGGAGTTCCCAAAACCATTATATCTGATCGCGGGCCTCAGTTTATAGCTCGTTTTTGGGAACAATTGCATGCCTCACTTGGTACCAAACTTATTCGAAGTTCGGCTTATCATCCTCAGACTGATGGACAAACTGAGCGGGTAAATCAAATTGTTGAAGATATGTTGAGGGCATGTGTACTCACTTATAGCACCAAGTGGGATGAGTGTCTTCCATTGGCGGAATTCTCATATAATAATAGTTACCAAGAGAGCCTCCAGATGGCTCCTTTTGAAGCTTTATATGGACGCAGATGTAGAACACCATTAAATTGGTCGGAAGCTGGTGAGAGAAATTATTTTGGGCCAGATATTGTTCAAGAAGCTGAAGAACAAGTTCAATTTATACACAAGAATCTAAAGATTGCACAGTCTCGCCAAAAGGATTATACCGATAAAAGGCGTCGACCTCTCGAGTTTCAAGTTGGTGATCATGTTTATCTTCGAGTATCACCTATGAAGGGCATTCGACGTTTTGGCATCAAAGGAAAATTGGCACCCCGATATATTGGACCATTCCCTATCACAGAGCGATGTGGACCAGTTGCTTATAAATTGAAACTCCCTCCACATCTGTTAGCCGTCCATGATGTTTTTCATGTGTCTCAACTAAAGAGATGCCTTCGGGTTCCCATCGAACTGGTAGGAATGGAAGATGTTCACTTAGAGTCCGATCTCACTTATAAGGAATGGCCTATAAAAATTGTTGATCGGAAGGAACGTGTTACTCGATATAGCACCAGTTTCTTCTATAAGGTTCAATGGAGTCATCATTCTGAAAGGGAAGCCACTTGGGAAAGTGAAGCTTTTCTCCGGACCAATTATCCTGACTTCCCTCTCACTTATCCAGGTACAATTTCATTTCCACCTTACTCTAGTTTCGTTTCATCCTTGGAATCTCGGGACGAGATTCTTTTTAGGGGGAAAGACTGTGGAATTCCAAAATCAAGAATGAATTTCAAATTTCCAATTCGAATTCAATTTCAATTTGAGTTCAAAAAAAAATTTAAAAAAAAAGAAAGGGGAAGGCCGTCACGGCACGGCTTCGCCATGCCGTGACGGGGCGCCGACCTCGGCGTCCACGCGCCGGCCAGCCCGGGCCGTCGCGCCCCGGCCCCACCACCTCACCACGCGGCTCTCCTGCATGAGCACCGCCGCCCCGGGCACACCCCGCCGTACCCCGATTTGCCGGCGATGTTCTACCCGAGCGCCACGCGCCGCCACTCGAACTCCCGACGCCCGAACTATCTTCTCCGGACCGCCATTGCGCCCTGCTCACCGGGCCACGCGCACGCGCCTCCTTCCCGCAGCCACTGCTCCCCGAGCCACCTCGCCGCCGGCTCGATTCGTCCCCGGCCGGCGACACACACACACACCACACATCCCTAGCCTATAAAAAGGGCCCCACGTACCCGCATTCGACCCCACACCACCCCACCTTCTCCATCTCCGGCTCACCGCCGACCCCCACCCCATTCCGAACCGCCGCCCTAACCCTAACCCCGGGAAGAAAAGAAGCAGAAAGAGGAAGAAGGAGAGAGGGAGGAGAGGAGGAAGCGCACCTGGCGTGGCTCCGTGGGGAGGACCTCCCCTCGCCCTGCCCTTGCTCCGCCGCCGCCACCACCGTCACCGCCGTCGCCGCCTGAGGAAGAAGAGGTGAGAAAGGGAGGGAGGAGGCGAGGCCGAGCCGCGCCGGCCTTTTTGGCCGTTCGGCTGTGGGCCGAACCGGCTGGGCCGGGCCTCGCGCAAGCGAGGAGGCGGGCCGCGCGCTCTGCGCGGGCCAGGCCGGGCACTGTGCTCGACTGGGCCGAGCCAGTGACGGCCCAGAAGCCTTTTAAACATTTTCCAATTAAATCAGAAAATATGGTTTGGTAAAATTCATATCAAATCACAGAAAAATGAGAAAAATACAAACTAAATTTTGTTGGATTCATCATGCAAAGTTCTATCCAAGAAAAATATATAATCATATATAAACTAAGTTTTACATGTACATTTTAATTCATGTCAAGTAATGCTTATTAACTTTGTTAATACATAGAAATCATAAAAAGGTGATAAAATGTTAGGATAAATTTTTGTAGGCATAAGGTTTATTTCCTATCCATGAAAATGTTAGCATAATATAATTGCCATTTTCACCTTAAAATAATTAAATAGGTGCATCTTGTATAACTAGGTAAAATAGGTTATGTTATCACATAAGTACATAAATAAAAGATGTTGCTTTTATTATACTAACCACCATAGTTTATATACAGCAGAGGCTCTGAATATATTGAAGTTAAAAGTAACCAACACCACTAGTAAAAGGTATAGTCATGTCACACGTGTGCATATGCTGCTAAACTCTTAAGTACACACACCATGTTCTTTTGCTTCATGGGAGTTAATGAAGGAAGTAAATTAAGAAAAGTAAATTAAGTAGCTCATGCATCATCTCATGCACTGCATCTTTATTCGTTTAGAAACCGCCGGGGTCACCTACGAGCTAGTAGCTGAATCCCAGGAGCAGCAAGGGTTTGACGAGCAACCACCAGACTCAGCCCCAGGTCCAGAGGAGCAAATCTTTGAGCAAGGCAAGCCCCGGAGCATAATCCCTATTTTCAAAACTATGCAATGCTTTACTTAAGTATCTATGTGCATTTAGGTTCTAGGAGTTGTATGGAACCATAGATGCATAATTCCATAGACACCTGGTCAAATACTAGTTTAGATTCGATAGTTGCTACGCTTAAATAAGTTCGGTAGAAGTCGAGTGATTACCGTCACTCGCGAGACATAAGGTTTCGCTTTTAAAGAGAAGTATGGGTTTGATGGTTTATTACTAAAGAGGAAGTCGTTCATGTGGCACATTGATTGGGGGTGAACTGTACTAATCACATGCCGGTAGTAAGAGGTAGTTGAACCCGGTAAACCTACGTACCTATATGCAAACTGGTAGAGTGAACTGATACTGATAGTTCAGTGGTGCTAGTCAGTAACTCATGGCTGACCCGTCGTTGGTATCGGTGGGGATTAGCGGTCCCGGATTACAGGGCAGTTCACCTATGCGGGGTGCATATAGGGAACGGTTGCCATGTACGGTCCGACGGGGCGCGTACGTGTCGTGTGATTAGGTCTACCTTGCAAGGTTAAATTCGGATCGATTCGCTGTACCTCTCAGATAAGAGGACCTTGGTCTTTCTGTCACAGTGCGACATAATGGAAGTAAATGGGAATAAGAAATGATTGATTGAAAGAAGGTATGGAAATTATGGTTTGAATTGCTTGATAGTAGTTTGGATGGCAAACATAGAAGTTAGTATTACCCCACTAATTGGATGCTAAAACCTTGAAAATAGAATCAATTATTAGTAAGCTGTAGAGCAAAATAAACCCACAGCCAAAAGCTTGCATGCTAGAAGTCATTTAGATCGGGTAAGTCTTGCTGAGTAGTAAATACTCAGGGTTTGTTGCTTAATTCTTTCAGGGCATAATAATGTTGAGTTTTGTCCTTGCTGTGTTAAGTACCATGGTCATGATGCTGAAGGATGGGAAGTTGAGGAGTTCGACGAATAGCTACCTTAGTCCTTCTTATGTTTAATTAGGGCTTGAAAAACTTGGCTTGTATAAGACTTTTCTTGTGTTGTAATATGAACCTCTGTTGTACTCATACTATCTATGCTCATCTTCGAATGAGATATCTGGTGTACTGTTTCGGTCCTTATGCTCAACATGTGGTTGAATCGGGAGTTACCCGACAGACTGTCAAATTACGCCGTTTTAAGTGCACGGTGACTGGATTCGTGGTAAAAATGATGATTAGTGCACTTAAGCCGGTTTAATTTGGGCGGTTCTGCCACACAGGAAATAATAATAGGATGGGCTCACGTCGCCCGACCGCAGCGCGCCGGCGTGCTCTGCTCCCCTGCCACACCGCGCGGCCTCCGGCCTCCGCCCCGCACCGCCGCTCCCTCGGCCACTTGATGCTTTGCCTGACGTTGAGCGCCCTCGAAGGGGAACAGAGAAGACAGAACCCTAGGGGGCTGTTTGGATTTCTGGAAATAGAGGGCGGGTTGAGGAAATTAAGGATGGGATGAATCTTATCCAGCGATTGTGTATCGGGTTAGGGAAATAGAGGAGGTTAGGGATGGGGAAATGAGCGCTTGATTTCCGGCGGTTCGAAACCCACCGGCGGGGCTGGGTTTGGGTGGGATATGGCTACTGTGGATGCAAAATTACGGTTTTGCCCTTGCAAAAATTTCTGAGATAGAACACCCGCCGCCCAAGTCCAAAAAAGAGCGGTACCAGTTTTCACCACTCTCCTCCTCGCGGAGGCGACGGCGAGCGCTGCCGCTGAAGCTCCGCGTTGCTGCAGCCCAGGTCTCGTGCTCGCACCTCGCAGCTTCAATCGAAAAGTCCGGCCATCGCGGCGCCATACTGTTGCTTTCTTGCATGGAACAAGTGATGGAGGACGTGCATTGGTTTTTGAAAAATAAAATGTCTGATCATACCATGTCGTTGCAAATGATTCATTTGTTTTATATTTCAGCTAGGGGTATTTTAGTCCAACATATTATCTAACCCAATCCCTAACCCAGTGCAGCCAAACATCGGACAAGGATTTAATCTTCATATCCATAACCCTAACCCACCTCTTCATTTCCCCTTGCATATCCCTTTCCTCAACCCAAGGTGCATCCAAACGCCCCCTGGATTTGGGGTCTTTCTGGAGCGGGGAAATGAGCGCCAAAAATTGAAGGCGGAGAGGCGTTTTCCCGCGCGCTGTCCGCTGGGCTGTGGGCCCCTTTCATTCCTCCCTCTTCAAATTCTTCTTTCTCAGACCAAAACCTGGCCCAGGAAGCGGCCTGGAACCGCGCTTGGGTTTCTGGGGGCAAAAGTCTATCCGGACCATTTAAACTATTGTGCTGGTCCTATTCCCCCCCCCTCCAACCATAAAACCACGTATCCCACACCCTTTGTGCAAATATATCACGCAAAAAGCATCCTTTTGGGCGCGATCGGTTTGGTGGTCGAGCATAACCTGGCTCGAACCAATGAACCAAGTTCTTTTGGAATGGGACCAGTAACGACTTCAAATACCACATGGCAAAATGGAAAAACATGAGCAGGCCAAAAGACAAGGGAGGTTGGGTATTGTTCATACTAGTGTGATGAATGAGAGCCTTCTAGTGAAATGGATTTGGAAAATCATGCAAGGTTTAGAAGAGGTTTGGTATAAGCTGCTAAGAGCTAAATATATGCCAGATGGAATTTTTTTTAAGTCAAAATTCAAAGAGACGTCTCAGTTCTGGCAAGGTTTGCATAAGGTTAAGCACCACTTCAAATGGGGCGCAATTCACAAGGTTGAAAATGGGGAAAGAACCTTGTTTTGGGAAGATGTGTGGGTTGGAAATACACCGTTGAAGATCCAATTTCCTGACTTACACCGCATCTGTGATAAGTTTTGATCTTTGTTGAGGAGGCCTGGGCACAAGGACTGTGGGACATTGGGTTCAGAAGGAGCTTAAATCAGGGTGAAATGCTCTGGGAGGGGCTGCTGGAGATCCTATAGAATCAACAGGTCTCAGCAGAAACTTCAGACAAGGTGGTCTGGGCTCTAGACAAATTAAGGTGTTTCGCCACTAAATCAATGTATAGATTTCTAACTGATAGGGGGGTCAGAAGCAGGGTGGCAGCTTGCATATGGGAATGCAGAGCTCCACTGAAAGTGAGGATTTTCCTTTGGCAATTGTACCATGGCAAACTTCAGGCTGCTGCTACCCTTAAAAGAAAAGGTTGGCAAAGAAGCGAGTTATGTTGCCTATGTGGGGAAAAAGAAACTACAAATCACATTTTCTTTAATTGCTCATTAGCGAGATTTGCATGGTGCTATCTTCGGGATATTTTTCAGTGGAATGGGTTCCCAGTTTCGAGAGCCGACTTCTGGGGAAGTTCGCTGCCTAATAAGTTAGGAGGTCACAACAGTTTATCATGTTTTTGTTTGCAGGAATGATGTGGGCCATCTGGAAGATGCGTAATAAAATGGCGATAGAGAAATCTTTCCCGAGTCGTCCCATTGATGTGATGTACACTAGTGTATCTTTCTTGCAGAAGTGGAAACCCCTACTAAAGAAGAAGCATCAGGAGAAGCTGGAGGGCGCTCTGAAGAAGACTTTGGACTGGTTGGAGGGGTTCCAGCCTGGTCCCTGTGTTGTTCTTGATATAGTTGAGCTGTAAGGCTTAGTGTTTAGTTTAATTCTCTGTATGCTGTATCGGAAGCTGGTATCCCCAGTTGAGACTCATGACCTGTTATTGCTTTCAATATAAGCAGAGTGAAGCTCTTTTCAAAAAAAAAAATAAACAATGAACCAAGCTCCTATCGGCCAGGCGTCCATGAAGACAGGTTGAGGCACCTAATTTGCATCAATTGGACCAGGCCTAGTAGCTGCAGCAACGAACCAATCAAGCAGATGCTACATCCTGGGGCTGGTTGGCCTGGCGAGAAGGTGACGAACCAATCTAGAGGAGGGTGAGCAATAAGTCGTGTAGGCCACTAGCATATAACATTGACGATTATGCTTCTTTTAGTGACATGGATTGAAGTTTAGTTCTCTTTCTTGATAGAAAAGGTTCTAACTTTTCTAGGGTACAATTTGTTAGGATCTTTCAAAATTTTTCTAGCAAGGAAGTTGTCTGTTTCCATGCATTTTGATGAGTTTCTAAAGTAAAGACCCACATGTCAGGTGATAGGTGGCACTAGGAGTAGGATGACGAGGGTGAGGGGCAATCCGGAGGAGAAGAGTGGGAGATGAAGTTGCCTAGGACTTTAGGCGACTGACAATTCGAATGACATATAAAATTGATGGTGATGGTTTTTTTTATTGTGACATAGAATAAAGTTCACAATTCTCTTTTTTGAACGAAAAAAGTCATTCTAAATTTTCTAGGATACACTTTGGTAGTATCTTTCAGTTTTTTTTCCTAGCAAGTAAGTTGTCTATTTCCACGCATTTTGGTCGAGTAGAAACTATAAATCAACCCAAAACAAGTGTTCAGAACTATTATGAGACACTATGGATTATTTACCTAAAGTGTATTTGATTCTCCGGCAAAAATTGTTTATGACACAGTTTTCTTTTTTCTTTACAATTTATTCCCTTCGTTTTAAATTGTAAGTCATTTTGACTTTTCAAGCTTCATTACTTTTTGCACGCATCTAGACATTATGTATATATAGGTGCATGATAAAAATAATAAACCTTTTAAAACCAAAACGATCTAGAATTTGGAACAGATGGAGTTGTATTTTTTAGGATTGTATAAGAGAGAGCATCTCCCGCCATTCCTTACAAGTTCTATCTACATTACTTTCTTTGAACGAGCACAATATAAATTTTTATGTCTCCGGCAAATGGACATGTTCATCAACACATAGAAATAATTGATCAATAAAATAAAATAATGGATGCAGAAAATTACAATGGATCTTATATATTGTACCAATTATTGCACCGTACATTATTCACGAGATATTATCCAAAGTACAAATAGTTAAGGAATACTAGACACGAAAAAATTGTGGTAACAAATTAAATGTTCAAGTGAATATCATGCGAAAAACAAATCAACAAAATATTAAAAAATATTAAAAGGCCCGCAGGCGCTCGTCCTTGCTTCCGGTAGCTTGCATCCGTTGCTGGCGCAGAGCCGCAGACGACGTTCATGCGCCCGTACTTGTTCGTCTGCTAGTACTGCCTCGGGTTGATGGCGCTGCACTTCTTCCTGATCTCGAAGTCCTTGCCCTCGGCGGGCAGCTTGCTGAGCTTCACCATGGCGTCGGCGAAGTCCGAGTCCCACTCCTTGGGCTTGTCCCTGTACTCCTTGAGCTTGCTGAGGGCGAACGTGTCGGTGCGCAGCGCCCAGTCTGACTTGAAGAGCACCCTGTTGTCGAGGGCGTTGTGGTAGTAGGTGTTGTTCAGGTAGTCCCTTCCGCCGGCTGCCGCCGTCGGGTACCCGGCGTCCCTCTTGAAGGAGTCGCTCTCGTCGCGGATGTCGTTGGCCACCACTGACCTCGCCCCGTCCTTGTCGAAGCGGTTCTGCAGCGCCTTCTGGTACCCGGCGTCGATCTCGGCGCGGGGCGCGGCGAGGCGGTCCCTGAACGACGGGTAGTGCGCGACGCCGATGGAGTGCGCGCCGGAGAGCACGACGAGCTCCTCGACGGTGAACTTCTTCTTGTCGAAGTTCTCCTTGAGCTTGCCGAAGGCGAAGGTGGAGCCCGGGAGCGTGTCGTCGGCGTCCTTGGCCCGCGAGACGACGCCGTCCCGGCGGCCCGAGGGCACGGCGTAGTCGATGTGCCTGTCGCTGAGGAACCTGGCCGCGTCGCGGGCCGCGAACGCCAGGATGTCGGCGCAGGAGACCACGCCGGGGCACGCGGACTCGAGCGTGGCCTTGATCGCCTCGATCACTTCGAAGCCCCGGAGGCCGATGTTGGAGTCGGCCTTCTTCTCGGGCTTAGGGTTCTTCGGCGTCGGGTCCAGGAGCACGGATCCATCACAGCCCTGGGCACGCAGGAACACAAAGCATTAGCATTAGCCAGAAATAACACGCATTTCGACAGTCGATCACGAGAGCACGATGAGAGTACGAGACTGATCTGATCTAAGCACATTGCATGTTTGGTTACGTACATTGACCCAGCAGTCGTGGAAGAACAAGCGGACGAGGGCGGCGCCCTTGCTGCGGTCGGCGGCGAGGGTATTGTACACCACGTCCCTCACGATGGCCTCCACGCGGCTGCAGTTGTTGGCGTTGTAGTAGCCGACCCTCAACTGCTGCCCGCCACCGGGCGCCGGGTACTGGCCGGCGGCGGCCGCCGACTGCGCGGCGACGATGAGCAAGGTCGTCGTCACCAGCGCGGGAAGAGCTGTGAGCTTCATCATGGTGTTTGATCTGACTGTTGCTACGATTGCTAGCTTTACTTTGCTCAGATTCCGGTGTGTAATGTGCGACGCCGAATAGCTCGGCGATGGGTGCAATATATAGCACGCGAGCATGGGATCGTGCACAGCTTGCGATGGAGGGGACGAAGCACACAGCCGATTAGTTTAATAAGGTGGTTATTGAGCAACAAATGGAAGTTGAGAACGTGGCAGCAATCATATCATCATGCCCCCGGGGCGCGTCAACTAACGTGTTGATCATCATCAACAGCCAGCTCTCAGCTTGCCATCCCTACCGTCGATGCATGTGCAAGATGATTACTTAATTCCAATTATGGAGTGAAGTTTTATCTCCAGAAAGAACATTCTAATAGTTTATAATTATATCTTCCCCCATTTAATTACAAATAATATGAATTCATTTGAAGTGGTGCACCCCCACCCCCAAGCACCGCGTCTGCCCCTCTTCTGTCTTTGAAATGTTGGGGGTGATTCTGCCATAGAAGTATAGAACTCAAGAAGAAATAATCCTAGCACGTTGTGAAGAGAATACCGGCCGGGCACTACTACACAGGGCTTATAACAGCCGGTTCGGTTGGGCCTATCACAGCCGGTTTTCAAATGTGGCGCTAATAAAGTGGCGCTGAAAATCAACTTATCACAGTCGGTTTTGAACCGGCTGTGAAAATCATTTTCACAGCCGGTTTTTTAGATAAACCGACTGTGAAAAAAAATTCAAAAACCAAAATTCAAAAATCAAATAAAAATGTTAAATGGGCGCAAAAAAAAAAATTAACCACATGGGAGGCCACCCCCATGAACTAGGCACCCTCATCTCCAACTACACAATTTTTTGCACTTGTTGCATTTTTCATGATTCGAACTCGTGACCTCTGGCTTCAGAGCGTAACTTCCCTTACCACTGCACCACACTAGTGTTTGTGACTTAAATGACTGATGCACTCTTCTTATATTAATCGTGTCGAATGTTAAAAAAATTCTATAGACCACACCTTTGATCTAATTAGGATGAAAATTGCTGTGGTACTTTCTTATATACACTAGTTTCCAGGAAAAATATCAAAAAAATAATATAAAAATAAAAAATAGTTGTATAAAATTTGATTTTTAAGTGCTGAAAATTCATTTAATTCATAGAAAATAGCAAATCATTTCAAAAACTTTCTAAACTCCTCCATGGAAACTTATATGCAGTATGAAACATTTAAAAAATATTTATATATCATTTGAGAAAAAATAAGTTTTATGATGTACAAATATCAAAGTTTGCCTTAAGATGTATATGAAGTATGAGAAATGTATAGTTTATGAACAATGTATAATCTAATTTTCTTGAAATGCATTGATTCTTTTATGAGAAGGTTATACACCTATAAAAGGACTCTATGACAACTTTTATAGTTTTTGAACAAGTTTTTGATATTGTTATTGTTATTGTTTTTACAAGTGCAGGAGTAAATACTAAGAATAAGTACCTAGAAATTCATTTAATAGTTAGAAAATAGCAAATCATTTCAAAAAAATCCAAAATTGCTGCAAGGCAACATATAAGTTGTATATAACATATAAAAATTGAGTCCTTGTAATATGAGCAAAAATAACATTTTAAGGAGTGCAATCTAAGCAATGTTGCACTTCTTTAATATTAAACGCTTTGAATCTTTACGATTTTCTAGAGACCACACCTTAGATCCGATTGAGTTGAATTTTTTTTTGGTTGTTCCTTGTGTGCTCCTAGACCCAAAAAAAATATCAAAAAAATAAAATAAAAATAAAAAATTTTTATGTACTGTAGCTTAGAACCGGCTGTGAAAATAGATTTTCACAGGCGGTTCGTGCCACGAACCGGCTGTGAAAATGATTTTCACAGCCGGCTCATGGCTAGAACCGGCTGTGAAAATGGATTTGATTTTCACAGCCGGTTCAAGCCACAAACTGACTGTGAAAATGATTTTCACAGCCGGTTCACTTACTAACCGACTGTGAAAATGTATTAGTGCCACTTTTTGAAAACCGGCTGTGAAAATACTGACTAGAAAAATCAATTCTGTAATAGTGGGGAGTCTAAATATCAGTCGCGACGACCTGATCCGTGGGGTGCACGTACGGTGCACATCCGACGCCTATTATTGTCGTATAGGAAGGATCTTTGTTGGTGCCTCTCTCCTTTCATATCCCGTGCTAGCGCTCACCTCTCTCGTTGTACTCTTAGTTTTGGTGTATAATTAAGTGTGAAAACATTTTGTGGAAGCTCTGCAAGATCACATTAGAAGTTTAGAACGAACGAATTGGTATTCGACCAAATTTTTTTCTTAAGAAGCAACTTTTATTTGCATGGTATAACTCAAATGTTCATATGCCACCACATGAATCCCAACCTTGAGCCATGCCTAGCACACACATATAGTCTCTGGTGTTGTGCTCTTTACCTACACTCAAGGACGAACCGATGATTGAACTATAGGGGGACCTATTAAGATAGTCATGAACATCGTCTTGCAGTATAGAGGCTGATGACCTCTTTAATTCAATAAATATAATTTTTTATATGATATTATTTAGATGGCTAATTACAAATGTCATTCTTTCCTCAAAATTCCTAAACATACTTTTTTGAAGGATAGTACTTTGTTTTTGATGAACTACTAAGAAAATGTACGAATATTAAACTATAGAAGTCTATGCTCAACCCACAAAGGGATTGTCTTGGTGTTTTGCACATTAGTTCATCAAGGCGCATGACGGTGCGATATGTTAAAACTAAATATGTGGAAGAAAGTTGTCGGTGTTTCGAACCGCCGACTAGTGAATTTGTTTCTGTGCGTCTAGCCCAGATGGTTTGCTCGCAGGACACAAGGATGTATACCGATTCATGCTTGAAGGCTCTACGTCCAGTTCGCTGTTCTACTCATGTTACTGGCAAAAGTTTGCAGTAGGGTGTACAAACAAGCGAGAGAGGGAAGGGCACCCAAGTCTCTGGTGAGTGTGAGTGTGGGGGTGTAATCTAGCTGTTGGTTGATCGATCCCCACACATGGAGCTCTCCCTCCCCTTTTATAGGCCAAGAGGAAGGAGAAGGATACAGAAAAGAGAGAAAATGAGAGGACGAGCAGAGGAAGGAGGCCTCTAGGCTTGCACCGGCCTATCCCTCGTGCAGGCCCCGTTTGTCTTGTCGCCCTGTGGATGACGCTGGGGTCATGTGCACGTCGTGTTCCTACCCGCCATTGTAGCCATACGTAGACGCCGTCGCTCCGTCATGACGCCTTGTCCCGTCCAAAGTACAGCGCGCCGAACGGGTCTCTTGGTCACGCCATATCGGGGAGTGGTTGGTACAGTGACACGCGTGGCGTGCTCTGGGCCTCCAGTCATGTCGAGGCATGCCTGGCCCTGCTTGGGCGTCAGAAGTTTGACACTAGTTTGAGCCATCATATCCGTAGCTGGTGAAGAGTGTGTGTGTGGCCTTTGGGGGGCCCATGCTTTCGAGGTCGGGCGAACCCCGACCTCCCGGCCATCGAGGTCGGGGGAGGCGGAGCCCTTCCTTCGAGGGTCGGGCGAGTCAGAGCTATTTCGTAGGTTGGACGACATCCATCTTAGATCGGTTGTCCTAAGATTACCGCTCTTAATTCGTACTCTCGGGGTATCCCTAATATTGATATCCCACAGTAGCCCCCGAGTCCCTAGAGGAGTCGCAAAATCGTGCCAGGGGCTAACGTCGCCGTGTAGATGAAGCCTTCGATTTCTGGGTGTGCGCGAGTGCACCTGGTAGGTGTAGCCCCCCGAGTCTCTGAAGGAGTGAGACACATCTTTAGAGGCTCCTTCACAATTCTTCGTGATCATGGAGACGTTATATTCATGTCGTTCTGATAGCTCTCACTCAAGGCCAAGGACGCGCGAGCGGACTCGGTGAGTCTAGCCCTCGAGCCTCTGAGGGAGCCAAGGGCTTGTTCAGAGGCTCTCTTGGGTGGAAGGATTCCAATGGTTTTATCTTTCACATGCGGCCTCGCATTGGGTCTCTTTCGCGATGCCGACCCACGACCCACGAGATTATTTTAGATGGCAATTACAAATGTCATTTTCCTCAGATTCCTTAACATACTTTTTTAAGGATAGTACTTTGTTTTTTATGAACTACTAAGAAAATGCACATATATTAAACTATTGATGTCTATGCTCAACCCACAAAGGGATTGTCTTGGTGTTTTGCACATTAGTTCATCAAGATGCTTGATGGCGTGATATGTTAAAACGACATATGTGGAAGAAAGTTGTTAAGGAAACACTAATATATATAAAAGGACAAATGTTTTGTTACAAGTACTAGCTTCAAGTATCGAATAAACTAAATTGGAAGCGAAATAGCTATAGCAATGGATATGAGCCCTATCTGGATGCATTTGAGAGCTTATTAGCTTGACCCAAATTGCTCATTTTGTATTTAAATTAAATCCTACTTCATTTTGACACTTAATTGCCAGTAAAATATTTAAATTAATTGCTATTCCTTTTTTGGTGTTGGAAGAGGGGGGGGGTGGCATGGCTCCTACCAGTACCCTGGTTCCGTCCCCACGTACCCTCTGTACGTTTTTCCGTAGCTAATTATTGTTATGGGGTCAGTACTATTTTTTTTTCTAGTGGTTAATCCACTTCAATGAAATTTTAGGAAGCTCGTTGGATAGGCAGGCGGTTGCAACCGCAACCGTCGTTGTGGCCGTGGATGTGTGTTGGAGCAGAGATGGCGGGAGAGCAGAGACAACAAGAAGAGTAATAAGTGGATAGGTTGTCCACTAAGGCCCTGTTTAGTTACATCGAATTCGACCAATTCGATCAAAAGTATCTTTTTGAAAAACGTGCCTCTCTCTCTGCTTTTACGCTTTTCAATGCATTTTGCTACAGTCAATTCGATCAAATTCGCGCGAACTAAACAACACCTAAATAACTCGTTGACCACNTTTTGGCAACCATTTTGGGAACTGTTGGTGAGGAAGGTATTTTTTCCTCCCAGTATTTTTTTTTGCAAGTCCCAAAACAAGTTTTTGGGAAGTATATTTTTTGGGCAATGCTCTTAGGCAAAGAGCTTTGGCTTTGCCAGTTGCAAGCAAAGTCGTCTTTTTTTGTTAGATACAAAGATAGATTTTACTATGTATGTACACATAATATATATCTAAGTGCAAAACAAAAACCATGTATATAAAAGAAGCAAAACGACGGCTTTACAATTTTAAAAGGGGGACTAATTAGTACCAGAGGGGATCTCATTGAAAAGACGTACTAGGTTACAGTTAGTGGATCGTACACAGAAAAGAAAAGAAAAGTTCAAATAACTCGCCTCAAGTATGAGCGTGTGGTCAAGTTGCAACACCACAACTTGTATTATCTGCCTCCTTTTAACAATCTGATACAACTAACGTCGTTGCTGGGACTGTGGGCGCCCAGCATGGCTATATATAGACACACACTACCGCATTTTGTAGTAATAATCCGTCTACTGACTATGCATGCAAAACGTACGGCAGGCGTCGGCGTGTGCTACGGCGTCAACGGCACCGGCCTGCCCTCGGCCGTCGAGGTCGTGCAGCTCTACCGGTCCAAGGGCATCAAGCTCATGCGCATCTACGGCCCCAACACCGAAGTGCTCCAGGCGCTGCGCAACTCCAACATCGGCGTCATCATGGACGTGCCCAACGACCAGCTCGGCACCATCGCCTCCAACCCCAACGCCGCCGCCGGCTGGGTCCGGGCAAACGTCCAGGCCTTCGATCACGTCTTGTTCCGGTACATCGCCGTCGGCAACGAGGTCGACCAGGACACCGCCAACATCCTCCCCGCCATGGAGAACATCAAGGACGCCCTCAACAGCTTCCACCTAGACCACATCAAGGTTTCCACGGCCGTGAAGAGCGGCGTCGCCCAGGGGTTCCCGCCGTCGCAGGGCAGCTTCTCGGCGCGACACATGGTCCCCATCGCGCAGTTCCTGCAGAACAACGGCGCGCCACTCCTCGCCAACGTCTACCCCTACTTCTCCTACGTCAGGAACAAGGCCCAAATCGACATCAACTACGCGCTCTTCACCTCCGAACGCACAGACGTCGGCAACACGTACCGGAACCTCTTCGACGAGCTCGTCGACACCATGTACTCCGCGCTCGAGAACGCCGGGGCGGGGGGCGTCCGCATCGTCGTGTCCGAGAGCGGCTGGCCGTCGGCGGGAGGCGACGACGCCAGCGCGGACAACGCGCGGACCTACAACCAAAACCTCATCGACCATGTCGGCCAGGGCACGCCCAAGCGCCCCGGGGCCATCGAGACCTACATCTGCGCCATGTTCAACGAAGACGGGAAGCTCGGACCCGAGACGAGCAAGCACTTCGGCTTGTTCAACCCGGACAGGTCGCCGGCATACGACACCAATTTCTGAGCGAGCGACGGATGGATTGATCCTCATACAGGTGGAGGATGATAAGGTGCCTTCTGCTGTGTGATGCTGGTCGGCTGCTGCTTGTTAGTGTGTGCTTGACGAGGGAGTGTGTTCTTGGCCAATGCTCTGTTCTCTCTCTGTTCTGTGAGAGTCGTTTGCTCTCTTTGTGCTTGCGAGAGCGCTCTTGGAGCTTATCTGTTGCTATCGCAAGTTTCCCTCCACCTGTTACTAGAGGTTGATGTGATGTGTTTGTCCTTGTTGTGGTTGGGGTCCCGGTTTAGAAGTGACCGGTGTAACTTGAACACTCTCATGTTCGTGCAGT
Source organism: Alloteropsis semialata (assembly GCA_004135705.1). Classification (NCBI taxonomy): domain Eukaryota; kingdom Viridiplantae; phylum Streptophyta; class Magnoliopsida; order Poales; family Poaceae; genus Alloteropsis; species Alloteropsis semialata. The sequence goes on along the minus strand of CM014270.1, from coordinate 47,198,923 downwards.
AACTGTGTTAAGTTTGTTGAACCCCTTTGTCCCTTGGCTCTTGTTGCTTTGGTGTTCTCTTGGCCCATATGTTATCACACAACTTTTTCCTGTCTTGGAATGTTCGTAGGCTGGGTCAGTCCCGCCGCTGCAAGGATGTGCTCGCCGAGCTGATTACGCAACGGCCTTCTGTGACTGTGATGGCCTTGCAGGAAACGAAATTGGTCTCGTTGGAAGTGCAGAAACGAAAATCCTTTCTCCCCACTCGCCTTTCGTCGTGTGCAACGCGACCCTCTGCCGGTGCCGCTGGTGGAATTTTAACTGCTTGGGATGCATCCTGTGCTCACGCTGACCTCGAGCTCCTCCCTCGACCGGCCATTCTCTCTCACCACTAGTTTTTCGCTGGCTGCAGATGGGACTGCTCTAACTCTCACCAATGTTTACGCCCCTACTTTACATTCTGAGAAGCCGGTTTTCCTCGAGGAGCTTGCTGACTTGGCTAGTTCAGTTGTCGGCCCCTGAATCATTCTTGGTGATTTCACCCTGACTAGGGAACCTGCTGACAAAAATACAGGCGTCTTCAACTTTGGGGAAGCTATGTTGTTTAATGAGCTCATCAATCGCCTGGAGCTGGTGGAAATTCCACTGGTGGATAGCGCGTACACATGGACCAACAAGAGAACCCCGCCGACTCTGGTCCGCCTTGGCAGATGTCTTGTGAACCTCAACTGGGCAAGGCGCATGACGGTGCGATATGTTAAAACTAAATATGTGGAAGAAAGTTGTCGGTGTTTCGAACCGCCGACTAGTGAATTTGTTTCTGTGCGTCTAGCCCAGATGGTTTGCTCGCAGGACACAAGGATGTATACCGATTCATGCTTGAAGGCTCTACGTCCAGTTCGCTGTTCTACTCATGTTACTGGCAAAAGTTTGCAGTAGGGTGTACAAACAAGCGAGAGAGGGAAGGGCACCCAAGTCTCTGGTGAGTGTGAGTGTGGGGGTGTAATCTAGCTGTTGGTTGATCGATCCCCACACATGGAGCTCTCCCTCCCCTTTTATAGGCCAAGAGGAAGGAGAAGGATACAGAAAAGAGAGAAAATGAGAGGACGAGCAGAGGAAGGAGGCCTCTAGGCTTGCACCGGCCTATCCCTCGTGCAGGCCCCGTTTGTCTTGTCGCCCTGTGGATGACGCTGGGGTCATGTGCACGTCGTGTTCCTACCCGCCATTGTAGCCATACGTAGACGCCGTCGCTCCGTCATGACGCCTTGTCCCGTCCAAAGTACAGCGCGCCGAACGGGTCTCTTGGTCACGCCATATCGGGGAGTGGTTGGTACAGTGACACGCGTGGCGTGCTCTGGGCCTCCAGTCATGTCGAGGCATGCCTGGCCCTGCTTGGGTGTCAGAAGTTTGACACTAGTTTGAGCCATCATATCCGTAGCTGGTGAAGAGTGTGTGTGTGGCCTTTGGGGGGCCCATGCTTTCGAGGTCGGGCGAACCCCGACCTCCCGGCCATCGAGGTCGGGGGAGGCGGAGCCCTTCCTTCGAGGGTCGGGCGAGTCAGAGCTATTTCGTAGGTTGGACGACATCCATCTTAGATCGGTTGTCCTAAGATTACCGCTCTTAATTCGTACTCTCGGGGTATCCCTAATATTGATATCCCACAGTAGCCCCCGAGTCCCTAGAGGAGTCGCAAAATCGTGCCAGGGGCTAACGTCGCCGTGTAGATGAAGCCTTCGATTTCTGGGTGTGCGCGAGTGCACCTGGTAGGTGTAGCCCCCCGAGTCTCTGAAGGAGTGAGACACATCTTTAGAGGCTCCTTCACAATTCTTCGTGATCATGGAGACGTTATATTCATGTCGTTCTGATAGCTCTCACTCAAGGCCAAGGACGCGCGAGCGGACTCGGTGAGTCTAGCCCTCGAGCCTCTGAGGGAGCCAAGGGCTTGTTCAGAGGCTCTCTTGGGTGGAAGGATTCCAATGGTTTTATCTTTCACATGCGGCCTCGCATTGGGTCTCTTTCGCGATGCCGACCCACGACCCACGAGATTATTTTAGATGGCAATTACAAATGTCATTTTCCTCAGATTCCTTAACATACTTTTTTAAGGATAGTACTTTGTTTTTTATGAACTACTAAGAAAATGCACATATATTAAACTATTGATGTCTATGCTCAACCCACAAAGGGATTGTCTTGGTGTTTTGCACATTAGTTCATCAAGATGCTTGATGGCGTGATATGTTAAAACGACATATGTGGAAGAAAGTTGTTAAGGAAACACTAATATATATAAAAGGACAAATGTTTTGTTACAAGTACTAGCTTCAAGTATCGAATAAACTAAATTGGAAGCGAAATAGCTATAGCAATGGATATGAGCCCTATCTGGATGCATTTGAGAGCTTATTAGCTTGACCCAAATTGCTCATTTTGTATTTAAATTAAATCCTACTTCATTTTGACACTTAATTGCCAGTAAAATATTTAAATTAATTGCTATTCCTTTTTTGGTGTTGGAAGAGGGGGGGGGTGGCATGGCTCCTACCAGTACCCTGGTTCCGTCCCCACGTACCCTCTGTACGTTTTTCCGTAGCTAATTATTGTTATGGGGTCAGTACTATTTTTTTTTCTAGTGGTTAATCCACTTCAATGAAATTTTAGGAAGCTCGTTGGATAGGCAGGCGGTTGCAACCGCAACCGTCGTTGTGGCCGTGGATGTGTGTTGGAGCAGAGATGGCGGGAGAGCAGAGACAACAAGAAGAGTAATAAGTGGATAGGTTGTCCACTAAGGCCCTGTTTAGTTACATCGAATTCGACCAATTCGATCAAAAGTATCTTTTTGAAAAACGTGCCTCTCTCTCTGCTTTTACGCTTTTCAATGCATTTTGCTACAGTCAATTCGATCAAATTCGCGCGAACTAAACAACACCTAAATAACTCGTTGACCACCGAATAGAAATCCCCCGTCGTGAATGAAGTGGGTTGCATGTTCAGTATGTCCTATCTGTGCAACGACCAGGTGTAACTCGAAATAGGTCAGCCCAACTCCGGCCCAACAAGGTAGCAGGCCATAGCACCCAAGATATTTGTTCCGGAACTAAAAAAAAAAGGTTCTAGAACAAAACATGACCAATTGTTCCCAACATTAAAAAGTTGTTTGTAAAAAATCAGAAAAATACTCACCACGGTCAATGCGGTCGGGATCCGCCGCCGCTGGGGCACTACCGGGCGGCCTCATCGATATGCGCATGGAAACACTGAGGGGGGAGAAGGAGGAGCACACTCATAGAGGAAGAATGAACATGTTGTTGACGCTTTTTCTGGCCAACACACCGAGAAACGCGCTAGCTCGAGCGGATCCACAACGGATCGATCACCTGCAGAACACCCAGCCAAAACCAGTAAAACCGGTTTGGGAAACCAACAAAACCAGTTTCCTAGGGTTTGCTGCGTCGACCTACGAACGCCGGCCCGGGAGGGACTCCGTCAGAGCTGGCACGCCTAGGGTTGTTCTGAGATCGGCAGACCACTCAAAACGCCGTCAAATGCCGTAGAGACGAAGTACGAACAACAGAGGGGATTGGAAAAGTTAGGGTTTAGAAGGGATAAAAAGTAAAAATACTTGTATTTGATCGATTGGATAAACCCTCAATCGGTCATGGCCCTTTATATTTATAGGGTGGGAAGGTCTTGCCCCGTAAGGAAATCCTTTTACAAGTCATATTCCACACGGATCTCCAAATCTACTAGGACTCTATCAAAAACCGGTTCCATCGCTTTGACGAACCGGTTTGTGCTGCAGATCAGCCATAGTAACCAAAACTGGTTTTACCTATTTGGAAAACCGGTTTCATCGGTTTTGTCCAGGTGAAGATCAACTCTCTTGTCCGAACTCCAATCAGACTTTCTATATATGCATTTCGATCGTCTCGACGCAAGCTACGCAACGGTGCAATAAAAATGCTTATTTGACAATTTTACAAAATCCGGTCCTACCGGTTTCTAAAACCGGTGTTACCGGTTTGCCCAGATTGCAAGCAAACCTCTATCGTGCCAATTTTGATCGTCAATATATGCCCTCTGTTTTCTGGTAAAGCTTGCGTAGAAGAAAACATAAAAGCACGAAACAACACTAAGGGCGATGTTTAACACATAATCCATCAGCCTTTTTATTCTAAGGGCGATATCACAAAATACCGGCCATCTCTTGCAAAATCTTGCTCAACAATTTTACATATATCGTTCTCATATGCCCGATAGTGTCTAGTTCTTTGCTGCAACCACTCTATACTTATATTCCTTCAATTCATACAAAAGTAGCCTAGCCAGCCGACCTTCAATCGGCTTTACTGTGACAAAGAATAAAACCATCTCGTATAGACCTTATGAACCCACAATGTGAAACGTCTACACCTGTCAAGCACTTAAAATTATCATACACACCTTTAGTAGGGTTATCGCCTATGAATTGTATCAAGAATTGATGCAAGTTAGAAGGTACACACTGGTTTGCATGTATCTAATCACGTCTCAAAATCAAACTAAATTTACCTTGGGTCTCAACGACGAAGAATGTAGCAACCAATGTCTTGCTTCCAATGGTGAGATCCATAAAAACAATTCCTTTAGCACTTATAGGATCATCTCCTCCCACACCACTTAAAGCCATATCAGTCTGGATCAACTCATCATCTGAACATCCCAATTTTTTGAACAAAGTATAAGGCATTAAATTAACAACGGCTCCACTGTCAACCAGCATGCGAGAAATTGGCCTCCCTTTGATATAACCTTTCATGTATAGAGCTTTCAGATGATCATCATTATCCTTGGGCTTCTGAATAATAGCTTCTTGTGGCCCAAAATCAAAATAAGCCATCTCCTCCTCCGAAGGCAAGTGCACCACATCAAAATTTATATCCATATGCTCTGAGGATGACTCATAATTCAAAAGTTGTTCATCGTCCTTATTCTGGAAATTCGATGACAACTTCTCATCATAATGAATTGAATCAAGAAAAATAATATTGGGAATTAGAGGAACCTGCACTGTGTTAACCAGATCCTCCTCTGCTGTCGTGGAAACCGGTTTTGAATCCGGTCCAACCGGTTTTGCTGCTGAGCAAACACCAAGTTTAAACTTCCACTCCTTCTGAGGGAACATCGGTTTATTCTTGCTCAAGTTTTCATTCTTCTGTTTCTCCAATTCCTTCTCTTTCTTCTCTTGAAATCGAAGCCACTACAATTTTCTCTTTTGTATACAGGTTAAACCTAGAGGACACCATCTTGGCAAGAAATACTTAGAAGTATCATTATCAATTCTATTGTTCTCACCATGAATGGCAGCAATATTTTCCTGGACTGACGTTTCAACCTTATTGTCAATTAAAATTGGTCTTTTGTCGTTGTCCTTTGAAATCACATCGATGCCCCCAACCTGTGTGACATTACCATTAGTCTTTTGTGAATCGACATCCTTGTTTTGCAACTCTCTTTCCTTCTTCTTGACACGATAAATCTCTTTTGGAGGAGCTGCATGTTTTCTCTGGAAAAACCGGTACGACCGGTTTGGCAATCCGGTCTCACCAGATTGGTTCTGCTGGTTCCAACCTGATCGACAAGGTGCCAAACGGTCTTGCGCAGAATATGATATCCGGTCATGAACTGGCTTCCTAAATGCATCACATTCTGGATAAAAATATGGATACAACATAGGATAATATGGCAGCCACATTCCACTAAAGTCATATGTCGGATATGTAGAATTAGAAGCAGAAAAAATCCATGACATGCCTTGGTGCGAATTCTGCCAAGGATGCAATGTGACAAAATCACCCTGCTACCTGGTAGCTCCCTTCTGAGATGAAGTATGTCTCCTTTGACGCATAGGTGACCATGTTCTCTTTTTTACCGGCCGATCACTAGTAACGGCCTTTTAATTCACATACTTGGACAATAGCTCATCTTGGGTTGATTTTTTTTTGTATATATTTCCTGATGCTTTGCCAAGTTTAGTTTTGAAGTTCCAATCTCGGCACACTCAGTTTTAAGCACTTTGTGATGGTGCTGCCCAAAACCGGTTATACCGGTTTGCCCTGCACAGCAGGCTCAAATGGTTTATGCGAAGATCGTTGCCCCCCGAGTTCCAAAGTCCTTGTAGTGACTTTGAAAGTTTCTCTACCATCAGGAGTCTTCTCAGACATCATCTCTCTGATCATTTGTTTGTCTTTCAAATTTTTAGGTTTCTCCTCACCGATGGTGACATTTTTCCCCTTGGTTGCTTCAGCTTGATGTGGCCGAACCAATACCTTGGGTTGCTGTACTATCAACAGCATTGACAGAGAAAGAAACTTTATCCGCTGGCATATCATGATAATTCAATCGTCCTTGATTTATGGCCGATTGCACCTGCCGACGGAAGATATTGCAATCAACAGTAGCATGCAAAAAAGAATTATAAAATTTACAATATGCACACCCTTTCAATTCTTCAGTTGGAGGTATAGTTTGAGACACCTTGATATTTCCATGTCTTAACAATTCATCAAAAATATGATCACATTTATAAACATCAAAACTAAAACTAAATCATATTTGTTCTTGCCGATCCTTAGGAATCAGCTTAAGAGATGGACGTGTATATACTTTATCTTCTGAAGGCCAAACTAATTCAACAACATAATCACCTTTTCTCTCATCGTCTAAACTATTATTTTTCACATGTAAACTAGACTGATGAGTTCTATAAGCATCTTTATTGATTTGTAATTCTACGCCTAATGCCTGTACTAGGACTTGATTGATCAAAGAAAATCAAAGCCTTCAAGTTTTTCTTTAACAATAAATCTTAATGCATCGAAAGCAATATCAACAAGATCTTTATCAGAAATTGACATATCATAACAATGATTTCTTATTTTTTTGAATCTCCTAATATATTAAACAACAGATTCATTCTCTTGTTGCCTAACCGATGTTAAATCTGTCAATTTTAATTCTTGATGCATTGTAGCAACATATGGCACCGACTGAGTAACATGAGGCAAATAATTCAAAGGGACACAATGCATTGTTTCAGACTGTCCAGGAGATGTCACCAAGGAACCGGTGGTATCGGTTTCAGGAACCGATAGTACCGCTTTTGCCGTATTCGGCAGTTGTAGTGATCTTGGCATTGTTTGTTCTGGAGGAAAGTTTATCGGCATGTTATACTGTGAACCTTCAGGAAATTCCTCTAGTACAGCCGATAAACTAATCTGAATTTTCTCATATTGCTCAATATGAGGAATATCATAGAAAATAGAATTACTTACACAATCCACTTTTTCTAATTGATCCAATCTTCTTGATAATTTAGATAAAAGATCCATTTTTTCTTATATACAAGATCAAAGGTAACTGCAAGTTGATCAATCGGAGTGGACAGTGAATTGCTTACAGTGGGTATTACCTCAATCTTCCGATTATCAATCTTGAACGCGGGCATCACCAATTCTTGTGCTCTTGATAATGTGTCCTGACGATCTTTCTTTAGCCCCATCATGAATTGTTTCTTGAAGAATTCCTGGGCTGCTTCAAATGTCTGACGCTCCTCTTCGCTGAGCTCCTCCATGGAGGGCGCAATGATATTGTCTTTGTCCAGATCTGAAATAGAGCCCATCTGGCTAGGGTTAGGTAGACCGGTTAATACAATCAAGATCCCCAATTTTCCCAGCGGAGTCGTCAAAAATGTGTTGACGCTTTTTCTGGCCAACACACCGAAAATCGCGCTAGCTCGCGCGGATCCGCAACGGATCGATCACCTGCAGAACAACCAGCCAAAACCGGTAAAATCGGTTTCCTAGGGTTTTGCTGCGTCGACCTACGAACGCCAGCCCGGGAGGGACCCCGTCAGGGCTGGCGTGCCTAGGGTTGTTCTGAGATCGGCAGGCCACTCAGAACGTCATCAAACGCCGTAGAGACGAAGTACGAATAGAAGAGGGGATTGGAAAAGTTATGGTTTGGAAGGGATAAAAAGTAAAGATACTTGTATTTGATCGATTGGATAAACCCTCAATCGGCCGTAGCCCTTTATATTTATAGGGTGGGGAGGTATTGCCCCGCAAGGAAATCCTTTTACAAGTCATATTCCACACGGATCTCCAAATCTACTAGGACTTTGCCAAAAACTGGTTCCACCGCTTTGACAAACCGGTTCCACCGGTTTGTGCTGCAGATCAGCCATAGTAACCAATTTACCTATTTGGAAAACTAGTTTTACTGGTTTTGTCCAGGTGAAGATCTTCCCGAAGCCATAACTCTCTTGCCCGAACTCCAAATCGGACTTTCTATATATGCATTTCGATCGTCTCGACGCAAGCTACGCAATGGTGCAATAAAAATGCTAATTTAACAATGTTACAAAATCCGGTCCTACCGGTTTCTAAGACCGGTGTTACCAGTTTGCCCAGATTGCAAGCAAACCTTTATCGTGCTAATTTTGATCGTCAACACATGTGCTGTCGGATCTCCTCTCGGCCTGAATCCCAAAGTGGTCAATTTGGTGCTAAAAATAGGGCGTCTTATCTATAGACTTATTTTAGGGAAAGTCTTGTCTATAGATAAGATTCCTAAGTTTTTAAGTAGAAGCCTATTAATTTGCAATCTTTTCTTTTGAGTTTCGAGGGAAAGGGACCCACAACCGACAATGCATGCGTTTCGTGGAAGTGGAACCACAGATAATGCTGCACAGGCTCACGAAATATGCGCTCCGTGGAACCACAGCCCGTTGATGACCGGGTCCCTTAGAAGCAAATAGATGGGCCGAACGAACCAAAGCCCCATGGACAAGGAGGAAATAGCCCGTGAATAAAATGAAAACAGTAGCGATGTAAACCTTGACTGAAGTAGCAGATTGGTTAAGGAGCCTATTTCAGTGTTCCTAGAAGACCGAGGTTTCTAGCGATTTCTCGGGTGATATTGGTGTGGTGCTTTCACTCGTTTCTCAAGGGCTCTGATTGTGTTAAGATTTGTACGAAATCTGGGTGAGATTCCTGTTGTTCGGCTTTTTTTTGGCCTTTTGGGGCTTCTGGCTCATAGATGGTTTTGTCTTTGTTTTTTGGCCTTTTTCTTTTCTTTTATGTTGTTTCGGTGCTTAGCTGATACCTGAAACAACTGTTTTGCTTTAATTTTTAAAAGGAATAAGTCCATTTTTGCCCAATCGGCTACCACTCAAGTTTGGTTTTGGCCATATGCAATCCCGAAAGCATAAATCTTTGGCAAGCCAATTGCTAAAACCGTTCACATTTGTCCATCTAACTATTTTGGTAGGTGATTTTGATAACATGGATAACAAGTAGTGGTAGTGGGATCCACGTGTCAGTGTTTTTCTCGTCCGTTTGTATAGCAACATCAACTACTCCACTGTATGTGTTTATTTTTTCTTGTTGTGTGGGACAATCCATATTCCATAGATTTGTGGATGGTGCTTATGTTGGAAAATAGGCACATGGAGAGGTCCATTTATGGAATCCCAAAGCAAGAGTGCATGGTATAGAGTTGTTCCATACTACTGGTTTGAGTTGGTGCATGCCAACTTAAATACGGGAGCTCTCTCACTAGCTGAACACTGAGAAAATGGGGCTTGGGTTACACGCGCGCGCACGCGCGTATTCGCTTTCTTTTCGCGTAAACGAACATATGACTTGTGACTTGCGACGCAGCGAGCAAACAAGCCAAATTTGTGTAAACCTTTTGCCATCTGCATATTAATCTTTTGACAATAGTCATTAGAGAGGATAAGTACGCAGTCAATGCCTTAATCCCAAATTAAGTGGGTGGTTACTGCTGCCAATTAATGGGGCATCATTATAGATGAAACGGTCAGCAGTGAGCTGCCGATTTCTCTATAAGAGGACAAGGAGATGTCCAGGTAATACACATGAGAAAATCCCCACGATTTATTTCTGAACTTCGTCTCTAATTCCGGGAGAAGTGTGCTGTGGTGCTGAGCAGCCAGATCTCACCGGCTCTTCTTCTTGGCATGCATTGAGAAGGAGAAGAGCGGTATCTCCGAGTCCTTGCCATCGTGAAGCCTGCATGAGGGGTGGCAATAAGGATTTTGGGCAGCGCAACTGCGCGACCGCTCGAAGTTGATCGACTTCGTTCTAGGCTGCCTCTACATCGAGTCTACACGATGACGGAGCACTACTCTGTAAGTCCATAGATGGGTGATAGTGCATCAATGCGTTTGATTATATTTATTACATATCTGCTGGCTATGTCTATGATGTCTTTGATGTTCTCGTTCTTGAGTTTTATGCTTGGTTATTTGTTTTACATAGCGGTAGCATTTGCTTACAAAATATGCCTCGAATTAAAATCTGGTAGAATAATTCGCATATCTCCAACAATCCAGAAACCTTATGTGTGCGTTTATTCTAATTCAGCAATGGCTGGTGCTTCGGATGCAATGAAACCTGAGAGGTTTTCTGGTGTTAAATTTCGTAGATGGCAGACTAGAGTCAAATTTTGGCTCACATCTATGGGACTGTGGTGGGTGATCCACCTAGTGATGCCATTCATGATGAACAAGAGGCCACATTTTCTAGTGCGTCTGATACTGCACTTGGATGCATTCTGACTTTGTTGTCAGATCAACTATATGATGTGTACATGAATTACACAAACCCCACAGAGTTGTGGGATGCACTTGAGCGCAAGTTTGCGGTCTCTGAAGGTGGTCGCTTACTCTATTCCTGTGAGCAGTACTATTACTACAACATTGATGCTGCAAAGTCGATTGTTGCACAGGCACATGAGATGCAGCTGCTAGTTGGGGAGATCGCAAGTTTGGGTTATTCTTTGCCGGACAGGTTTGTGGCTGCGGGCACTATTGCTAAACTCCTTGCGTCTTGGAGGGATTTTGCCACTAGCCTGAAACATAAAAGAGAAGATATCTCCACTGAGGATCTCATAGTAGCCCTCGATGTGGAAGAAAAGGCAAGGGCAAAGGATGCTCCTGGCACATCTGCTTAGGGTGCGAGTACAAACATCGTAGTGACCAAGTCCAAAAACAAGGGCAAGGGAAAGATGCAGTATGGTGGTAAGACTAAGAAAACCACTAACTTCAAGAAGAGATATGAGAAAGAAGATAAGATTAGAGCATGTTATGTGTGTGGCAAAGAAGGGCATCTTGCGAAGAATTGACGCCACCGCAAAGACAGGGATGATGAAAAGCCAAACAAGAAGGTGAATGTCACCATTGGCAATGGCAATGAGGCCGATTCATCTAGGTATGGTGAAATACCTCTAATATTGCAATCTAATGCTTGGTGGGTGGATACTGGAGCGAATATATATGTATGCTCTGACATGTTTCTATTTTCTTCTTATCAGGTAGCGCAAATCTCTTCCGTCTTGATGGGGAACAGATCAGATGCGCCTGTTCTTGGCATTGGTACGGTCAAATTGAAGCTATCTTCAGGAAAGATTGTCCATTTGAGGAATGTGCAGCATGCTCCGTCGATAAAACATGAATCTCATTAGTGGGTCCTTGTTATGTCGAGATGGGTATAAGTTAGTGTTTGAGTCCAATAAAGTTGTAATTTCTAAATTTGGGAACGTTGTTGGTAAAGGCTAGGACTACGGAGGCTTGTTCCGCCTAAATACTATTGAGTCAAATTATCATTTAAATGTTGCATCCATGAATAAAACTTATGAGTTCAATGTGCGGCACTCTCGTTTCTGTCATATTAATTTTGACACCATTGCTAGAATGTCCAGATTAGAGTTAGTTCCAAGAGTTGAAATAGTCAAAGGATCAAAATGCCAATCTTGTGTTCAAGCGAAACAATCTCGAAAACCTTTTAAGAATTTAGAGGAAAAGAGAGATTTGGCACCATTAGATCTTATCCATTTAGATCTATGTGAAATGAATGGATTGTTGACTAGAGGAGGCAAGAGATATCTCATGACTTTGATAGATGATGCTACTCGTTATTGCTATGTTTACTTGCTGAAAAAAGATGAAGCTTTTAACTACTTTAAGATATTTAAAGCCGAGGTTGAGAACCAACTTGAGAAAAAGATCAAGCATTTAAGCTACTAGTGGCTATTTATTCACTCTAGCGGGTGCTGCAGTTGCGTGGAGGTCCTATAAACAAACAGTCTTGACAAAGTCTACAGTTGAAGTAGAACTTGTAGCACTTGAGACTGCCACTAATGAGGCTGAATGGCTAAGAGAGCTGTTGATGGACTTGCCTTTACTTGAGAAGCCGGCACCACCCATCCTAATGTATTGTGATAACCAATCAATGCTAGCTCAGGTTATGAATACGAAGGATAATTCCAAGTCCAACAAACATATTAAGCGGAGGCTTAAAACTGTCAGAAAAATGAAGAACTCCAGAGTAATAGCTGTGAGCTATGTGCGAACTGAAAGGAATCTGGCAGACCCTTTCACAAAGGGATTACCGCGGAATGCGATTTCTGTGATGTCTAAGGACATGTGTATGAGGCCCATTTGAATATGTTGCATCACAATGGCAACCTATCCTATGTGGTCGGAGATCCCGTGAAGTAGGCAATAGGAAGAACAAATTGATGGTGTAACTTAAAGAGTATATTTATATAATAAAATGTACCCATGTCCAAATGACAAATAAAATACTCTTTACTGCATGGAAGGTTGGCATAAAGCCTTAATGTTTTCCGTTGAAAAAGATATCAGCCTACAGGATATTCTTGAAGTAGAACACCTACGTGAGCCTAACTGTAGGTCGCAGTTCTTGAGACAGGGCTCTCTCATCGAAAGCTCACTAGAAGGTACGGGAGCAAACCATTAACGCTTCGGTTAGACGAGGTTACTTTGGCAGTCTAGTATCAGCTATGACTTCGAGTGAAGTCTGACTGCACTAAAGCTGAGAATTCAAGGCGTAGTCCATTCTTCTGCTGTGGAAAGATGAATCTTGTTGTTCTAGGTATAAGTTCAACCCGTAGGGGACTCATACTGAAACGCTGGTATATTAACAGTATTACAACACATTGATCCTTTGTCATTCTCCTTCTTCTTACTTTGGCATTTGTGGGGGATTGTTGGAAAATAGGCCCATGGAGAGGTCCATTTATGGAATCCTAAAGCAAGAGTGCATGTCATAGAGTTGTCCCATACTGCTGGTCTGAGTTGGTGCATGCCAACTTAAATACGAGAGCACTCTCACTAGTCTGAACACTTGGAGAGAATGGGGCTTGGGTTACACACGTGCACGCACGCGCGTATGTTGATGGTCCTTAAATGCCAATTTTGACCGTCAACTTCTACAGAGAATATGTCAAATATAATCACTAAACATAGTGATAGGGTTTATATCTAATCAATTCCACAAGTTTGGATGAATATGTGAATGCAGGGACTAATTGGCAAAAGAGGAGGAGATTTGGGCTCAAGGCTAGGTCGCCCGACCCCCCTAGATCGGCCGATCTAGGCCCAAGCCCAATGGAGCCCATATTTGGCCGCAGCAAAGAAGCACATTCCAGAACCATCATAGCCGTTGATTCCATCACGGTTGGATCCGAGAGATGGGAATGGTCCAAGGGGATGTCACATGGATTGAGGGGCTCACCAACATATTTAAACATACTCAAATTGAGCCACCCACTTGGAACCGTCATTAGGACCCACTCCACAGTCAAATGGGAAAAGATGGGCCCGAGGGGAGCCAAGACCAGGTCTGCCGACCTGGCACGTCGGCCGACCCCCAAGGGCGACGGAATCAGTCCCCCTTTGACGACCAGCTCCATACCGCCTCCAGGAGTCCATTCCGGCCGTGCATCACTCAAGTCGTTGCATCCTAGGGTCGGCCAACCTAGTCCCGGGGCCAAACGGCCTCAACCGCCTCGAGGTGCCTCTCCACCATCCTACCAAGCTATAAATAGATGGCCTTGGCTCCAGTTCAACACACACCAAGAAGGAAGAGCTCCATAGTTCCACAAATTCTAGTCTTAGTTAGTAGTGAAGTAGTCTTAGGAGTTGAGCTTCTACGGGCTTCCGAAAAAGTCTTGGTAAGCCTAGAGCTTAGTTATCTTGTATCTTTTGTTTACTTGTAAGACTTTGAGCTTTTAATGGAATTACTATCTTGCTTATGTTGTTTGGCTTATTGCCTTATTTGTTCATCATATAAGTTGTATGTCTTGCACCTTAGTTTAGCTGATGCATGTTATGGCAATGGCCCAATGCGCCGCAAGATTGCTCTGTTTATCTGGACAATAAATAGAGTAGTATTTTGTATTGCAAACATGGTGTTTGGTATATGGAATACCATTGGGGATACCCTACCCCACGTATTCAGAGGTAGCCTTCGGGTGGTGACAGCCCTGTATGGTCCATGTAATCCTCACCGTTCGGGTTTGGGCGTTTGCAGGCCTTCGTGATAAACATCGTGACAGTACCCTTGGATGAGGGGATCCAACGACTCCTTGATTTGCCCTCTAACATGTGTCCCTTGCTGAGCTTGTATAGTGTACACTTATAATGTATGTACTCATAAGTGAGGAGTATATAGAATCTCTGGTTCTCTCTGAAAGGACCTTGATGTCGCCTAGAGGGGGGGTGAATAGGCATATCTGAAAAAATACAAAACTAAATCCAACAGTTAGCCCACAAACCGGTTAAACCAGTTTGGTAAACCAGAAAAACCGGTTTCACACAGATGACACCAACAAATGAAATTTCCCCTCTACGAATTCTAGCACAAACCACAAATGGTGTGGAGCTTCCAGAGATGTTTCCAAGTGTTCCAATGAAGCTCCTGCATACAGCTCAAGCACACCAAAGTAGATCGAAGCGGAAGCACAAGTAATATGCTAGAAATGACAAATTGAGGAAAATAGCTCAAACCAAGAGACAAGAGATTTTTCTCCCGAAGTTCGGATTCACCGCTCGCACCAAGCAGCCACCAAGGCACGGTGAATCTTACTCTCCGTTGAGGAAGCTTATACGACCACACAAGGTCAAGCTATCTCCTCTTTCCACTAAGTTACCTCTTCCCTTGCGGAGGCGAGGTGAAACCTTCACAAACGATCCCGTGGCTCACCACACAACTTGGTAGCTCACCGGGCGACGCCTAGCCGTCTAGGAGGAAGAACCTCCAAGAGTAACAAATGCTTCAACAGCTGATCGACAAAACCACAAGTGCTCAAGGAATGGATTGCTCTCCAATGCTCACACACAAGTCACTCTCTCAACCCAACTCAATAATCTCACAAGGATTGCTCAAATGTCACAAAGAGAGGTTGGGGAGAGCTCAGCTGGCCTCAGGGATGTGCAAGGGACGCCAAAGAACCAGCAGCCCCTCAATGAGGAGCTCATGGGTATAAATACCCATCCCACAAAAAACTAGCCGTTTTTCTGTCAGAGAAAACCGGTTTCACCGGATTTCAAACAAACTAGCCGTTAGACGCTCAGGCCACATAAACCGGTTTAACTGGTTCCCAAAACCGGTAAAACCGGTTTACCCAGGGAACCCCACTAAGTTAGAATCTCTCATGGTTAAACTCACAAGGGTTCACTTGAGCACTTTTGGAGATTGTCATTCAACCAATGTTGCATCCCTCTTGATAGTACGGCATACCTACACTCAAGACATAAGATAAATCATAATTCAACTACTTGAGCTTGTATGTCAATGATCATGCCATTACTTGATCAATCACTTCTTTGAGAGTTTTTCAACATTGTATCTTCAACTGAGCATATCCACCTTGAGCTAGTGACTTAGGATTTTCCATAACTTATATTTGAGTTCACTTTAATCCTTAGGTCACCCTCCTTATCAATCATAACTTATATATGCATTGCATTGCTTTTCTTGATGAGACTTGGATATGATACTTCGAACACACCCCGGATACTAGATGCTTCACCCTAGCAATTTGCACCTTAGCTTGCTTAGTCCCTCGCTCTAGTCATCTCGATTTGCTTCTTCATCATTTACCCTTGTATCATCAAGTCGACTTTGCTTTGCCCTTGAATGAATTCCACTTGAAAGAATCTTCAAATGCTTGTACTTGATTGACAAAGAATATCCCACATAATGCAAGCTTCCAATTGAAGACCAATATGTAACACATATGCTCATGTCATTTTTATCATACATACATGAAGTCTTGCACTATCCAATCTTATTGCAATATCCAATCTTATGCAATAATTCTTCTTTTCTCAACTGATCCATGAATCTCTATCTTCATCATAGTGATAGTGTCTCATGCCTTGTCCAAAGACCATCCTTGGCATGAGACCAATAATGATCCGAGCATACTTCTTTGAAACTATCATCCCAATATTTTAATGACTGTCCATCTTAAGCAATTAGAGACCATATATCAATCATAGAACTATGTCTCCATCATGAATACCAATGACATGCCATTTTCAACATTCTAGAAATCATGGGATCATACTTGCTTGCTTTGATTAATAAACACATATATATCATGAGCATATAAACTGTAAATGAATTATAAGAATAAATCCCTGCTCATGCACTTAAACAAACAAGTTAGTCCTTTAATCGTTTTGTCACTCAATTCACCAAAATCCACTTGAGGGCCTAGATGCACTTTCAATCTCCCCCTTTTTGGTGATTGATGACAACTCGATTAAAGCTTACAGACAAAATTAAATAGTCATTAAAGAATTCTTAGATTAGTTGTGAGCTCCCCCTTAATGTGTGCTTTGAATGGAATTTCAAAAATTTGGCCTCACATGCCAAATGCACATATAAGAGAAAAACATGGGAGCTCCCCCTATTTCTAAGCATCATGGATCCAATACAAAACTGATATAAACAATAACATGATTTGAAATAAAATATGACATGCATATCACAAAAATCAAAGAAAGAGTATATGTGCTGTCCAGAGCAAAACCGGTTTCACCGGTTTCATGAACCGGTGGAACCGGTTCATCCAGTCAGCACATATACAAGGCATTACATCACACAACCATGCATATCACACAAGCATAACATCATTTAACTGAAATAAAAGGTTCATTACACTCAGTAGCACACAATCAAGTTCCTCAAATCCACAAATGATAAATGTTCGATAGATTTGAATTATTACATCCAAGTTTCTGCAACACAGCAGAAACCGGTTTTACCGGTTTACAAAATCAGAAAAACCCCTTTGTCCAGAGACAGCACACTAAACTCAACACTCGGCTTTAATCCTTGCTCTTCTCCCCCTTTGTCATCAAGCATCCAAGAAGGGCCTGAAGAAGAGTAGTGCTGCTCACACCTGTCAATCCACGTGCGACTATTAATGATATAAGCAAGAGCCAAGGAACCACCGTGATGACAATTCTGAACTCGTCGTCAACTAACCGTCAATGGTAGGTATACTAAGGTAAGTATCATGTCTTGCTTTTGACTTTAAACAAAGCCCTTCCGGGAGGTAACTCGAAGTTCACCACTCATATACTCATGATTTCTCCATGTGAAAAAAAATGCTTGGTCAGGTTATCATGCTTCCTTTATCTATCCTTATATGCTCTGATTTGAATGTATTCTCGAGGTACCTTGAGGTACATTCATAGACTTTTTAAAATTAAGCATGGTGCTTAGGTTAAAATGGTCTTCTTTAATCAAATTAAACATGGTGTCAAGTTTGATAAATGAACCTTTGAGTAAATGCATGAATAGATATCAGTTGCATGCATGGAATAACCCCTGCAGGAAAGATTTCAAACTTGAGCGGGTAAGTCTTTGAGCTTGATTCGAATTGGAGACAAACCAAGGCATTGGATGCCTGCAACACATTTTACACAACATACGAGGAGGTACAGAACCTTCCGATGGTTCACTGTGAGTATATTGCAAAACCCTCTTTGATCATGCTGATGTGATTTAAATCCAGTCTTGTTTGAGTTATGCTTAAAGGAAAGTGGTGAAAATAAAATTTGAAAAAAAAATATAAGAAAATTTGGCCAACAGAATCTACACTTAACAATGTTAAAAACCAATCTGTTTTTAAGCGTGGATGTGAACAACTAACCCGATGGCAACAATGATTTATTTTTTGTAGTCCTTCGGGTATTCGTTGTCCACTAACTTTTTGCAGGGATGAATTAATGACTGAAGAATGGTGAGCATAACTTCAACATTCAACATCTTTAGTCACATGGAAGAAATTTGCACGATGAAGCAAGATGAACAGTGGACAAATCTTTTGGCACTCTTAAGCTCAAATCTTGCATTCGCCTGCAAGACTAGAGTTTGGGGGAATTCGTCAGGGAAGTATCTAAAATACTCTGTGCACTTATTTTCCTTTGATCTCCTGCTAAGTTACCTTGAAAGA
Organism: Alloteropsis semialata; assembly: GCA_004135705.1. Lineage (NCBI taxonomy): Eukaryota > Viridiplantae > Streptophyta > Magnoliopsida > Poales > Poaceae > Alloteropsis > Alloteropsis semialata. The sequence continues at coordinate 47,180,605 of CM014270.1, read as the reverse complement.
TTTGTTTGCCATAAAATAAAATAAAACAAAATGAAAATCCATAAAAAATGCATAACTTAAAAACACAAAAAATATTTGAAGTCCAATAAAGGCTCATGGTTCTTAAAACCATGGAGCTATTGTGTTGTTTCCACTGTGTGAGAATAAGTGCAGGCAAAAGATCAAGTGTGGGGGTCACTCGAGCTCTCTGAAGTGCACATGATTGAGACCACCCACAATTACGCTGCACAACATCGCACAAGGCTACACAAGAAAGATCAAGGAGGAAGAGGCCCAGAAGGGGTCGGCCGACCCCCCCAGATCGGCCGACATCCCTTTGGTACCTCTCGCCTCCATTTTCGTCCAAAGCGATGGTTTGCGCATCCTATCTCTAATCCTCTCTAATTCATGAGTTTAAATAATTCCAAATTTAAGATGATCACTAAAAATTAAACTCAATGAATCCTGGTGCTCTTTTGCTATACATGATTATCCTTGATTGGCTTGCATATTCTTTATTCTTTGCACATACACCTGTTGCTTGTGAACATATCTCTTTAGGAAAACATGTTTATCTAAGTGGTTGATTAATGAGATATGGTATGATGAAAGAAATCTTGCTATTTCTGTATAAAGTATTTGGGAGGTTTTTACTGCAAAAGTTTAAAATCAATAGCCTTGCAAAGCTCCTCAATGATATTCCATTCCTACCAAAGCCATTTGTTGCTCACATTGAAAACCTTATACATATGCTGCTTATTATTACATTGAACTTTGTCAAATTATTGTGACCCTTGTAAGATGCTCTTCATGCTTTCTTGATCAAGAACACGTACACTCCACATACGCATGCTAAACTTCTACACTGGAAGTTGGCAATATCCATTCATCCACCAAATAAATGTTTCATATGTGTTATGAATCTCTCTCAAGATATCCATTGCAAAAGATGCATGGGCTATAGAAAAAATATTTTGGACACATGAAGGTCCAAGAAAAAAAAGAGAAAAAATATCTATATGCTCATACAAAGCATTGAGCATAAATAAAAAAAAGAAGAGAAAAAAATGAGATAGGCATGTTTTCAAAATAAAGAGGAGAGAGATCATACAAAAAGGAGCTATCATAATTTTCACATACATTTTCCATTGTTCCACACACATGCACATCTTAATCAGATTGTATGAATGGTTTTCTTCTTGGATCCGCTCTTTGATTTTGCAATATATGTGATGCAAGTATGCCTTATCTTTACTCCTACGTTGAGATCCACATATGCCTTTTAGAAGTAGGGTGAAAGAAGGCAAAAGAATGCCTTGGTGAGGAATTATACACGATGAGCGATCTGAGAGAATCATTAGAGGAGCAGGTAAAGTTATGTTTTTAAAAATCTTTCGAAAACCCAAGTTACTTAACAGAAGAGTTGAGATGACTTGAATCAAGGCTGTTCCGTTCCTCAACCATCCAAGATGACATGATAGACACATCAAAATTCACAAATGCAGGTATGTTTTGGAATAACTTATATGCCTGCATCATATCAATTGGAGTCATGTTTTCCACCTTAGTCTTTAAGCTTCACTCGAGGACGAGTAAAGGCTAAGTGTGGGGGAGCTTGTTGACGGTCCTTAAATGCCAATTTTAACCGTCAACTCCTTTAGAGAATATGTCAAATATAATCACCAAACATAGTGATAGGGTTTATATCTAATCAATTTCACAAGTTCGGGTCAATATGTGAATGCAGGGATTAATTGCCTAAAGAGGAGGAGATTTGGGCTCAGGGCCAGGTCGCTCGACCCCCCTAGGTCGGCCGACCTGGGCCCAAGCCCAATAGAGCCCATATTTGGCCGCAGCAAAGAAGCACATTCCAGGACCATCATAGCCGTTGATTCCATGATGGTTGGATCTGAGAGATGGAAATGGTCCAAGGGGAGGTCACATGGATTGAAGGGCCCACCAACATATCTAAACGTACTCAAATTGAGCCACCCACCTGGAACCATCATTAGGACCCAAGGGCGACGGAATCGGTCCCCCTTTGACGACCAGCTCCGTTCCGCCTCCAGGAGTCCATTCCGGCTGTGCATCACTCAAGTCGGTGCATCCTAGGGTCGGCCGACCTAGGGGGATCGACCGACCTGGTCTTGGGCCAAACGACCTCAACCGCCTCGAGGTGCCTCTCCACCGTTCTACCAAGCTATAAATAGATGGCCTTGGCTCCAGTTCAACACACACCAAGAAGGAAGAGCTCCATAGTTTCACAAATTCTAGACTTAATTAGTAGTGAAGTAGTCTTAGGAGTTGAGCTTCTACGGGCTTCCGAAGATGTCTTGATAAGCCTAGAGCTTAGTTATCTTATATCTTTTGTTTACTTATAAGACTTTGAGCTTTTAATGGAATTACTATCTTGCTTATGTTGTTTGGCTTATTGCCTTATTTGTTCATCATATAAGTTGTATGTCTTGCACATTTGTTTAGCTGATGCATGTTATGGCAATGGCCCAATGCGCCGCAAGGTTGCTCTGTTTATCTGGACAATAAATAGAGTAGTATTTCGTATTGCAAACATGGTGTTTGGTATATGGAATACCATTGGGGATACCCTACCCCACGTGTTCAGAGGTAGCCTCCGGGTGGTGACAGCCCCGTGTGGTCTTTGTAATCCTCGCCGTTCAGGTTTGGGTGTTTGCAGGCCTTCGTGATAAACATCATGACAGTACCCTTGGATGAGGGGATCCCACGACTCCTCGATTTGCCCTCTAACATGTGTCCCTTGCTGAGCTTGTATAGTGTACACTTATAATATATGTAATCATAAGTGAGAAGTATATAGAATCCCTGGTTCTCTCTTAGGATCTTCATATTAACTAGACTTACATATTTGAGCAATGAAACCTTCTGTGTGTCACACCACCCTTTTTATCAATGTTTATGCCTTGCTAGACTTTGGTATATTAATAATGTTATGATTAAATACAATGGATAACTACTCTATTCAACCACTGCCTTCCCTGTGGATTCGATACCCTGAATACTTCCGGGTGAAAGCTACAATGGTATCCGTGCGCTTGCAGATTTATCTGCGATCGTAAGAAATACCAACAGCTATTCGTGTTCTTTTCGCGTAAACGAACGCATGACTTGTGACTTGCGACGCAGCGAGCAGTCAAGCCAAGTTTGTGTAATCCTTTTGCCATCTACGTATTAACCTTTTGACAATGGTCATTAGAGAGGATAAACACACAGTTAATGCCTTAATCCCAAATTATGTGGGCGGTTACTACTGCCGATTAATGGGGCGTTATTATAGATGAAACGGTCAGCAGTGGGCTGCCGTTCTCTCTATAAGAGGACCTGAAGACGTCCAGGCAAGACAAGTGAAAATCCCCACGATCTTTTTCTGAACTTCATCTCTGATTTCAGGAGAAGTGTGCTGTGGTGCTGAGCTGCCGGATCTCGCCGGCTCTTCTTCTTGGCGTGCAATGAGAAGGAGAGGAGCGGTATCTCTGAGCCCTTGCCATCGTGAAGCCTGCACGAGGGACGGCAATAAGGTTTCTGGGCAGCGCAACTGCGCGACCGCTCGAAGCTGACCGACTTCGTTTTGCACTGCCTCTACATCGAGTCTACACGAGGACGAAGCGCTAAGCTGTAAGTCCATAGATGGGTGATAGTACAACAATGTGTTTGATTATGTTTGTTACATATCTGCTGGCTATGTCTATGATGTTTATGCTGTTCTCGTTCCTGAGATTCATGCCTGGTTATTTGCTTTACATAGCAGTAGTTTTTTATTACAAAATATGCCTCAAATTAATATCTGGTAGAATAATTCGCATATCTCCACCAATGCACAATTAACGAAAGTGCGGACGCAGGGAGCAGTGAACCGCAGCAGCTGCCAATGTCTTTGCTGAGTACTGTATTTACCCAAACAGATATTTTACAAGGGGAAAGAAAATACAATTGTATTGTTGTGCACTAGATATTACAACCGGAAGCTAATTGCCGGTGAATAAAATTACAAAGCTACCAAACAGGGCCTTATCAAGTTCTTAACCACTGTATTTCTTTCTTTGATGACGAATTACATCAGAATATCAGATGACCTATAAAACAGTTTATTGTGCAATACAAGTACATCAATAACTATAAGTACTAGACCGTTAAAAATTAATTCTTGAATTGAAGGGAACGGTAATACACAAATAGAATTGAACTTGACGCGGCTAGATGGTACGGTGGCGCCATGCATGTCTTCGTTGAAGCAAGCGCTTGGTCTAGTAGTAGTACTGCTGGTTGGTGTACCGGCAGTTCTTCCTGATTTCCAAATTCTTGCCCTGGGCGGGCAGGCCGCTGAGCTTGCCCATGGCGGCTGCGAAGTCGGAGTTCCACTCCGCCGCGTTGTTCTTGTACTCCTGCAGCTTGCCGGAGGCTTCGTCGTCCGTGCGCAGCACCCAGTCGGACTTGAAGAGCACCTTGTTGACGAGGTTGTTGTGGTAGTAGCTGTTGTCCAGGACGCCCCTCGTCGAGCTCACGCCCATGGCCACGGGGTCGTAGGCGGCGTCCTTCTGGAACGCGGCGCTGGCGTCGCGGGGGTTGTTGGGCACCGTCGGGTTCCCTGTCGACCCCAGAGGTGTGGTCTTGTTGAGCGCCGCCTGGTAGTCGGAGTCGATGGGGGTGGCGTCGGCGCCGCCGCCGAGGCGGTCCTTGTAGGAGGAGAGGTGCGCGACGCCGATGGAGTGCGCGCCGGAGAGCACGACGAGCTCCTCCACGGTGAAGCCGTGGCCGGGCGCGGCGAAGTTGTCCTTGAGCCGGTCGAAGTCGAAGGTGGACTCCGGGAGGGCGGCGTCCGCGGCCTTGGCGGACGAGACGACGCCGTCCTTGCGGCCGCCGGTGAGGTTGTAGAAGATGTTGCCGCCGCTGAGGATGTCGGCCGCGTCGCGCCCCGCGAAGACGAGGATGTCGGCGCAGGACGCGGCGTTGCCGACCTTCTGCTTGATGGTGTCGAAGAGCTCGAAGCCGCCGAGGCCGATGTTGTTCACCGCCTTCTTCTCGGTGTTGGTGCCGTCGGTGGGCGTCTTGTCCAGGAGCACGGATCCATCACAACCCTAAAAATGGCGACAAGGTAGCCATCATCAAGCACTGCATATACGCGCGTGACCGGCACAAATCAGAGTAGTAACCGTATCTATAGTATAGTGCGATATATACTTACATTGACCCAGCAGTCATGGAACACCAGGCGAACGAGGGCGGGGCCGAGGCTGGGGTTGTACGCCATGGCCTTCTCCACCTCCTTCCTCACCTTGTCCTGGACTTGGTCCTTGTAGTAGCGCCCGGCGGCCGACTGCCCGGCGAGCAAGGCGAGCAGCATGCACACGGCGGCGACGACGGTGGCATTGAGCCTCGCCATGTCCGACGATCGATTCGATCAGATCGACAGTATCAGCTGCAAACTCGAATGCTTCGATCGAGGTGGTTTGAGACTAGAGAGCGAGCTGTGTTGTGTGTGCTCGGAAGCTTGGTGCCGGGGGCTATTTATACAGTGCCGGAGCGATGCCGATGGCGAGGCCGCGAGCGACGATGAGTGCATGGAGAGTGGCCTTGATTGGCTCGCATGCAGACACTGTCAGTTAGGCATACGTTGCTTTGTCGCCCGTGGCCGTGTCCGTGTCCATGCATTACATGCATGAATTGACTTTTCCACCCAAAATGAAGGCCATCATTGACCAAAGGGCGCGGCAGAACATGCAGCTCAATCATGCTGCTAGCTCTATGCTGCAGCGACGACGCTGTGTCTGGTGGTGATGGAGCATCTATCCTAGCATAGCAAGTAGCAACCAAGAACCAACAGCTCCCGATAATCAGCAGCTTTTGATGAAAGTAACCACTCTATAGGATTTCTTTTTTTATTGTGGGGAACGAGTAAGCAAGGCGACGAAAGTTCCTCCCCAAGCAAATGTGCCTTGTTGAAATGATCTTTTAAGTGATCTTGTCGTGTATGGTGTTGTCCTTGATGATTGCATTGGTTGTACTTAGTTCTCCCGCCTTTTTAAAAAAAATTTGATTTTGAAAACTGTTGGATGGGAAGATTGTACCGTATCGACCAGAGATGCTAACCGGGGAATTATGCGCTGGATGCATGTGCAACCTTTAGTAGTTTGGTTGGTTGAATAATGTGTTGACCACGCGTCCATATGTCAGAGTTGCCAAACCAACCGTGGCATTTTTTTAAAAAAACATGAAAATAGTCAAAATTCTGCTCCTCCAGATTCTGCTTCAAGATTTGTGCTCCATGCATGTCATCTTTCACATCTCTCTATTGCTTTGTAAAGTCTTGAGTTTATTCTCGTGTGGGGTTTGGTCTTGGGTGTTAGTGGTGGGGTGGTAGAAGCTAATTGTCTCACTCACCAAGAATATAGGCACGAGATGGAGGCTGCTAATTACCGGAGGATAACCTATAAAGTTGAACCAATGTTTTAATTTGAATGGATAATCGGTGGACTTCCGAAACCGAACTTTATTAGGTTCAAAGACATTCCCATATTTTTTCAAAATAAACTATTGCTATTTTTTTAAGAAAAAGAGAGAAACTATTGCCCGGTTTTCAAAAGGATGAGGTGATGTTCACAAAGCCTCCACTGTGCGTGGTGGTGGACTGGATAGGGGCAATGAATCAGCTGTCTGTTAGTGGGCTATGCCAACATTGGTTTGGCATAGCTGGCTTGTGGCTTGTGATTTTTAGAGGTTTATATTTAGAGATAGAGCTGGAGGTTGCCATGCTGGGTCTTCAATCTTGTGAGTGTGGTAGATGGAGAGCCACTACTGTACGTGCTATGAGAATAGACAGTGAAATTTCTAAATAGCCTCTCCCTTGTACTACTCCACTTAACGCTTACATCGAACTCTGGTGTAAAATAACGTTCTCTTCTGGTGTCATGTTGCGGATGTTTTCCACGGTCACGGGTTGGGTCGTCTCCACTACAAGCCGAGAGTTGCATGTGATGCAAGTTACATATAGCCAGCCGACTGACCAAGCCGTACGAGAATCAAAGACGACTCAAGTTTCACGCATCCAATTACTAGTATATCGATCTGGCTACTAGCCGCGTCGTCTTTGGGCCGCCTGCCAGCTTCAGCAAAAAGGTTAATTTCTTAATTTGGGCCGCGACGAACTCGTGGTCCATGCATCATGAAGCAAAACGCTTTCGATCTCTTTGTTAAACCCGTTGCTTAATGGAGATAGTGGATGCCAACCCGATCCCTTGCATGGCAAGAATTTTACTCGTTTTGGCGGCGTGGGAGCCTGCTGGTGGAACCATATTTTAAGAGCGATGGATAAAAATACACGCGTCTTTATAGCTTTATTAGTTGAAGCCCTTATTTTTGATCGAGCATGCACTTTGTAGTTAGCTCATCATCTAGCTAGCCCACTTGGGTACGTGCTTTGACCTCGCTGAGCAACCTAAGCTAAGCTAAGCTATATCTTGAGAGTGACAGTGAGCTACGACTACAGCACCAGCGGATCGAGCGCAGGACGACCCGGCATTCGAGCATCAGCTTCCTCATTTAGTTTGGCATGATGGAATGAGTTAAAACACGGACACAGTGAGGAAGTCTCGATCGTGCCAAGCAACTTGGGCAAAGGTCGATGCCGTATGCGTCAAAACGGGACCGACAACTAGTGCGCACTATAGTGACCCACTGGAGGCATGCACGTACAACGCAGCTTCCCTTTCGAATGAGTTGGGAGAAAGGAGACCATGTTTTGGGTCAAACCGTCAAAGTGGGGGCATACATAGGACAAAAACCAAAGACCACTGTTCAAACCCACGAGACTGCACATTTGGATTGTCGATGGCCCTGTATTTTTGGATTCGACGTCACATCCGTTTCCTGAAAGATCTCTGCGAACTGTCTATAGTTTGTTAGCCAAATAAATATGCCAACAATTTCAGTTTACTAGTTCCTATCCTTTTCATGTCAAATCCAAAAACTTATGAGTTATGACCGCAACGCGCCTACCTATGGTCGACCCATCCGCTGCGCCAGTCTTGGCGGGGGTGGAGGCGAAGATTAGGGTACGCATGTCATTATACCTTTAGCATTCTAAGAGAGAATGAGGTAGGTTTTTTTTTTTCAAAAGTCCAGTAAGTCACACATAGACGCTTACACTTACCCCTATGAATACACACGTAAACTCTACCCATACGAGCACCTCCGAGAGACTAGGGCCGCTGTTCCAATCTTGAGATCGACAAAGTCACCACATATGACTCGCCATTGAGGCGTCGGTTAAATCCTAGAATTACTTTAAGAAAATGCGATACCTATACTGAGTCGGAGACTCTAATCTAGATGGGCATGTTCCACTACAAGGAACCTAGACAACTAAGCCCAACTAAACGTAGCTTAGTTCGTGAGAAAATCTGGTTGTCAAACTTTAGTTTTCTCTTCTCCAGAATTGACAGGTACTTGGCCATCGGTACCCTAAGACCTCCTAAATGGAACGTCAAGACAGCCTTCTGAACAATAAAAGTTGTGGCCCACAAAAGGGACCTGGCCCTACGGAGGCCCAAGAATCCCGCCCTGGCTTTAATTGACCTCCAAGGACGACCCGACCCACCGCGGGCTGGTCCCCCGACCTCTGAAGAGGTTGGGGTTGGCCAATGGAGCACTGTTACCATGACCCTGAATAATCGATACAGCACACACACCTTCCGCCCCAGTGAAGGGACGATGCGCGTCCCTTAAGTCCCTTGTCGTGGGCGGCGGCACGAACGCCCACGACTAACTTGCACCACACCTTGACCAACCAAGCCATGAAGCCAACCCCTAGAAGGCCGACCCCTTCCGGGAAGGTGTTGGCACTCCTTAGCCTAATAGATAAATCCGCAAGTGTACCAATACCGTTGTAGTTTTCACCTAAGAGTATTCCAAAGTATTGGGTTTCCACGGGGAACGTGAAGTGTACTAATCCTAACTAGTTCGTCTAGAGATGGTTGGTATGTGTGGCCATGAAGAAAGAGGAGAGAATAGGATGAATGGGTAGAGAGGATACTTGAGAGATAGATACGATCTTTCTAACTGATCAGGCAGATCAATCCTTAATCACTATTATTTAATTAGGGCGCCCAAGATGAACCACTTACGGAAAGAGATGAGAAGAGAAGTGGCCCGTCTACCCCTAAGTCCTACAGGCCAGAACTAACATGGTGGAATACATCGACCAAACAGGGCTGTCACCACCTGTGGTTACCACAACTACCCTTTGAATTGGATGCAAACCAAGGTAACGACTAGTATAGACACCACGCCTACACTAAAAATTACTACTTTACTCTTACACAAGAATAAAGCACTCACTCAGAGTATTACTACACGAGGGACCCGTAAACAAGAGAAGTAAATATGCTTGATTAGTAAGAGGAGATCAGAGTTACCGAACAGACTGGAGGGGCCGACACTCGGGCTCCTCCTCGGCACTCTCACCACACCTCTCATTATTTTTAGGTAGTACTGTATTAGCACTTCGCCTTGTCTTCTCTTCTTTCTTGTGTGTCTCATCAAATGGATGAGTGTCACTATTTATAATGCTACGGAGAGGAGGGGGTACTTGTAGCCTGAAGGCGGTGTGGCTGTTGCAGTGGGCCCAGTTCATTCAAACCTATCCGATGCACCGCCTCGGCCAACACACGACGGGGATGCACTCTTGGAGTCGGTAAGATCGTTGGCCAGGTCGGTAAGTTATCATGACCGTTACTCCTCGGGTTCAGCCGAATCGGGGGAGGTCGGCCGACTCCAACCCACCTCTATCTTACTGTCCCTTGCATCGCCTCCCTAGCTTCGTGGTCCTAATGGCGACATGGGTAGCTGGGCTCATCGGTTTGACGCCCGAGAAGTGTGTTGTGGACCCATGGATCCAAGTGAATTCATTATATTCCCATTGGATTCCACCAACTCTAATTCAATGGCTTAGATGTCCCCTTAGTGAGTTTCTTCGCACGGACATGAGAGTGAGCCTGAACGCAGTGGGAACTAGGTCGATCGACCTGGTGGGGGCCAGTCGAAGCCACCAGTTTGCCCAATTCCGTCCATATTTTCCGGATGTAATTCTTCGACAAAATATTCACCAAAACTATATGGAACATGTTAAATAAACTCTATAGCTATGGTTTAGTCTCTAGTTATATCCTTTTTATGTAAAGTTGGGGGCTCAGAAAAGAAGGGTCAATGACCACCAACAGGAGGTCGGACGTATGCCCAAGCGGTCAGCTACAATAGGAAAAGGTTACAATGCCCCTAGGAGGTGGCGACCTACATCGGGCAGGATCCACGGCGCCATGCTGACCCCACTCACAGACTTGGAGTTCGCGGGTGCAGCCGAGTATGTATGGGCTTCGAAACATGACCTCCTGGAGTACTGCACTGAGGAGTCTAGCTCTGAGATCGGGTACACCAGTTGTCATCACCCGTCTCAAGAATGCTATCTGGCCGAGATGCAAGAAGAGGAACAACCAGTGTAAGGAAAATGGCCCTATGTGCCATTTATATTGTGATTTTAGTGATTGAATGACAACATAGTCATTGGGACTAACAAGTTTGTTAAGTGATTTACATAGGAAATTACATCCCAAGAATGATTTCAAAGCATAGCAAAAAAACCAGATAGTCTTATTTTGAAGTATTTATGACGTGGTATTGGATATATGAAATCATGGAAAGGGCTTGAGTTGATTGAATTAGATAAGCCCGCAGAATTTGTACACGGCGTATTAAACGCCGATCAACGGCGTACAAACCATAAGCAAGAGGTTGGTTAAGCAAAGCAAGAATATTCTATACGGGCATACGGCGTATGAACCGTAGATCCGGCGATGCACGGTGTGCAAGTTGGAAGCATACGACGCTCGAAGAATTCAGATGAAGTGCATCGGTGTATGATCCGGTGTTACTACGCGCATAAAGGGCGGATGATACGGCATTCAAGGTATTGGCAAGTTCAAGTTAGGGTCAGCAATACCCTACATGGCGTATCATACGCCGACCCCCGACGGACAAATGACGTACAAGTTACATAGGAACGATGTCAAGTGGAGATGGAGGAAAGGCCATGGCGTATGAAACGCCGATCATCGGCGTACAAGTTTGGAAGCATACGACGTGTGCAAAGAGCCGTTGGAAAAGGATTCCGACCGTTGGAAAAAGCACACGGCGTATTATACGCCGATGGGGAAAATGCACACTGCGGAACATACAGCGTTCACGATTTTTGTGCAGCTTTTGGACAACGGCTAGTTGAGCCCCTTGGACTATAAATACCCACCTCATTCGGCCATTTGGAGTTGCTGGAGTCCAGAGAAGTTCATCTACACCTACAAGACATCCAAGCCACCATATATGCTACGTAGATCATCCATAGTGAGTGAGAGAGCTAGGATAGCCCTAGTGAGTGAGTTGCAAGATATTGAGCCTTGTGCTTGGTTTTAGAGTGAACCAACACTTGTAATCTCGGTGCGCTGGCCCCTTGGAGTCTTGGTGACTCACCGGCAAGTCTTCGACCCTCCGGCTTGGTGTGGAGCGGCGACGACGATATTGTGTGGGGGAAGAGGAGACCCCTTTTCTTGGTGGAGAAGCTCCGTAGTGGAGATGGCGTCAAGATCTCCGGGAGAGTAGGTTGATGAGAGCAAGATCTTGGTGACTTGCTCATCATTTCTCTTGGGGAGCCTTTGTGGCGAGCTCAAGGCCTTGACCGAGAAGAAGACTTGGCGACCGGGAGCACATCCTTTGTGGAGCTCCAATGTGGAGTAGGCATAAGCCAAACTACGGGATAAATCTTTGTGTCAAGTTTATATTCCTCTAACTCTTTAATCTTCCGCATTTCATACTTGCAATTTGTGTGCCTTTACCTTTCTAGAGTAGTATCTTGATAGGATTGGCTCTAGATTGCAAAACTCTTTGGGTGGGTGCAAACACTAGAATAAAACCTTAGTTGCACATCTAGATAGTTTGTCTTAGTTTCATATTGTGCAACTAGAAGGCATATGGTAGGCTATATTTTTAGAAAGCTTAATTCACCCCTCTCCCTCTTAGGCTATCACGAGCATCGATTTCTTTCAACCACAGGAGGACAAACTCCCCCAATCTAGTGCACGCCCAAGGAATAAGAGGCCTATCTCAACAAGAAGGCGCAATGCCTTCGCGCTCAGGCGGTCGACCTTAAGAGGGAGCAGGCTAGATTCGAGCAGGCGTAGGCCAGTCGCAAGACGTCCACGAACGGATCATGGCGGAAGAACCCTTGGTTTTCAACCGGTCAAGCTAGAATATAGCCGCAACTGTCGTGATCCTCTGCAACATCGCCAAACCCGAGGATCCAGATTCCTGCTACATCCACCGTAACCTGGGTCGCTTGCTGGAGACCGCTATGGCTCAGAGGTCTTACTAGCGTCATCTAGAGGACTCTGGCCCCCGCCCAGGCCATGTAGGCGGCGGGCAAGCTCCTCCAACGCCACCGGCGGCCGCTCAGAGGCAAAGCGCGGGGCACTAAAGCACCAAGGGGCACAGGTCTCGAAAGACCCCAGGCCACGGTGCACTGCCAGCTTGAAGGCGAGCGCTACGCCCGAAGAGCCATTGACGCCCAACGTCGTGCCCGCAGAGATGCTGACTACGCCTGTAGATATCACGACGGGTGTGGCTCCGAAGGTCACGGTCGATCACGGTCCTCGACTTCCCAGGACTGCGCACGTTTGGGAGGAGGAACCGGTCGGTGAAATTCACACTGCACTTCTGCCCCCCTGAGCCCCATAACCAACTACGCGAGGAACTCGAACCCTAGCGTCTCGTTGGAGGACTATCGGCCTGCATGCCAGGCAGGAGGAGTGACCGATGAGGTATCATTCAGTACCTCCCTCTGTGCTTGGCAGACTCTACTCGCACTTGGCTGTAGTACTTGTCGCACGACCTCAAGGATGTCTTTGTCGGCTTCTTTTAGGGCACCAACGTGTGCTCAGGCAACGCCTAGGACCTAAGGAATTTCCAGCAGCGTGCAGGCGAGACGCTCCAGGACTACATTCGGCATTTCATACTCGTGTGTTGCTACAGGAGCAAATAAAATTTGGAACACAATAAGATGAGCACACGAAAAACAGAAGATGTGTCCCTCAGCTACAAACAAACCTCCCTCTAGCAATGCATTGCTAGAAATCCAAATATACATTGCTAAGATCTATGCCCACTCACTTTGTGTCAATTGCTAGAGATGGCGTTGCTAGGGCATATTGCAATGTGTACACATGCGGCAGTAAGAGGTAGGAAATGTGTTGCAAGGCAGCATCGGCTACCTGGAATAAGAATATGCTTCCAAATCAATTACTATATTTTTTATTTAGATCATTATTTATTACAAATCTGTATGCATTGAAAATCATTTATATGAAAATAAAAATTGCAGGAGGAACATGTTACAAAAATTTTCAAAAGCTATTTCATTAATAAATTAGACTGTACCATGCTCATACATATTGTCCCTACAATCAACTAAGTAACAACCATATATTCTACTGTACAATATGTAAGACGACTGTCAAATAAATTTGTCTCATCTAGTGTAATATTCCTCCTCTTGACTCTATCTTCAGTTTCGATTGCCAAAACATTGGACTCACTTGTCCCACTCAGATAGACCACACTAGGCAACAAAAAGGAATTCATCAAATCTTCTTGTTTCTTTGATTATTTTTTTTAATTTGATCTCCATCATCTTCGTCTCCATCTCCGGGAGCACTGAACTGGAAAATAGAATTTACTTAAGACATGGATGGAGGGGAGGGTGAGGAGACAATGTCAGCATGGATAAGTTTGCTCTACAACTAATATTCTCACATAGGCTACATGCATGTACATGTAATTAGGCAATGCAATACAACGACTATAAGTATGTTTTTCAGTATAGGAAAAAAGGACATTTCTAGATTGGCATGCCATCTACATTTCTATGCTGAGAATACCAAAGAAATGTTGTTGAAAAATGGAAAGAAAGAAGCCATCGATGTGCACCGCTGTCCCAGCTGCGTCGAACCCGGCGATGGTGGATTCGCCTCTAGCGTCCCACTGTGCTCCCCACCTTCCTTCGGCAGGGCAGCAACGGAGCAGCGGTGGAGGAGCAAAGTGGAACAAACAAGCGATGTTGGGGTGATGGTGACGTGCGGAGCAGCGGCGCAGTGGCGGGATTGCGAGGGCAAGGGAAAGCAAAGACTGAAAGAGGCCTCATGGGATGGAAAGCGTAGGTGCCCATGTTTCAGATCGGAGGGGTCGCCAATCACATGATGTAGGAGAGGCGATTTGTAGGCGACAAAGGAGTACTGGGGGTGGACAATTTTTCGTGCTGTCCTCACGAAGTGAGTCAAGTGACCATGGTACAAAGCAAAAAAAACCTCTAGATTTCTATATTTTTAGAGTATAACTTCGTGCCCGTGAGTTGTTATAGGCAATACAAATCATAGATAAATGACATCCTAATCTTATTGGCAAACAATTAATATACAAATTATATATCAATAACATCCTAATCTTACAGGCAAACAACCACATCAGACAATAGTTTATTTGAAATAGCTTTTCGAAAACAACTTTTATTTCAAATCTACAATAGCTATGATTCCATATCATAGTAAAATAGAACGATACTAATTTAAAATATCTGTTTACAAAGTTTTAAGTTAAGATTTTTGAAAACCATAACAACTCTACTATCAATTTAAATACAACCTTTAGAATAAATTTTAATTTAAAATCAATTTTTATTACAGATCAAAACGGGTCACTTTTGATTTACACTATTTTTTACAGATTTTTTTGATTTTTGAAAAGCATCTTGAATATAAAAAACTCACACAACGATTTAAATATATATTTTTAGAATAAACTTTGAATTTAAAAAAGTAAATTTACTATGATGCAACATCAAAGCAAAATGGGTTTTTTTAATTTACAGCATTTTTTGCAAAGTAAGAATTCTAAAACTATCTCGCTTGCAACACCTCACGTGACAATTTAAATATAGTTTTCAAGAGTAACTTTTAATTTAAACTCTAAATTTCCGGCATGACGAATCAAAGCAAAACGGGGCACTTTTGATTTATAGTATTTTAACAAAGTTTTAGGATTTTTGAAAACCATCTTGAGTGTGAACAACTCGCATGGCAGTTTAAATATAGTTTTCCAAAATTATTTTTAATTCAAAATCTATATCAACAATCATGCCAGATCAAATAAAAATATATGATTGTTGATTTATGGCATCTATTTACAAAGTTTTATGATTTTTGAAAACCTTCTTTACTATAAACAACTCCCACGATAATTTAAATATAGTTTTTTAGAATTATTTTAAATTTAAATCCTGAATTTACAATCATGTCGGATCAAACAAAGATGCGCCACTTTTTATTTATAGAATTTTTTTACCAAGTTTTAATTGGTTTGAAAATCATAGTGAGTGTAAACATTTGACGTGTCAATTTAAATATAGTTTTTTGGTAAAAGTTTTTATTTAAATTAAAACTGTAAGATAACATATCAAAGCAAAATTAGTTGTTCCTGATTTATAACAACTACTACAAATTCAATTTTTTAGAATTGTATTTGTATTTTATTTTGCTTAGATTGTATTTTTTGAAGGCACTATGGTTCGAACCAAGGGTGAGAAGGTGGGGGTGGACAAAGCAAGGGGCACGCGGTTGGAAGAGGGGGGACGAAAGGGACCAAAACAATTTCTCCCATTCATTCTTTTTAGAGTAGAGATGGCATTATTACATATTTTACATGTACATACAAAATATATACAGATCAGTTCAGATAAGAAACAAAGCCATCTATGTTATGTATAATGTATATATAATTAATGTATTTTAAAGTAGCAAATGAGCTTAATCTACATAAGCGTAAAAGCTAGGTTATACTAGTAACATTTGTTTACAATGTTTAGATAAGGGTATAGAGATTTGAATTAACTAAATCAATTACCGTGAACTTGCAATGTCAATCACTTGTAGGCCAGACTTTTTCTACCCCTCCCTATCATTATTGCCTCATGAACAAAATAGATGCTTTGTATAAGACATGGGGAGCAAACCTTCTTTCTTCGACTCAGATCACCGTTGTCTTGTTGCTAAGCAGGCAACAACATTTTTTGACCGAAGTCAGCGGGGGAGTTCCCCACCTTTTTTATATATATAAAAGGGTAAAGAATTACATATGTATAGGGTTACAAGGCCGCAGGCCCAAGGAGAAAAAAAATACAACATCTGACTACTCAACCACTGAGAAAGTTTCTCCTTCAGGCTTGGTTTAGCTCTAAGAGAAACCAAGTTCAACTCTTTCTTAAAGAAGATACGCCAAGAAGTCATGGATAGAGGTTTATTATAAGAAATGATACCATTCATTTGATCCCAAAAGGCCCAACAAGCGATGATCATAATCTCTCTGACAATGCAAGAACCAAAGGCCTCCCGGGCCCCGATGACCATTTGTACTGTGAATCCAGAGATGTATCTTGTCAGGTATCAATAATAGGGATATCCCGGTACTAGGGATCAAGAAGTGATAACCCTAGGTCAGCCGATCATAAACAAATGCTATCTGATCTATGATTGGCTCCGATTCGCCCGACCCCAGCCATGCGAAGGTCGAAGCTTGCATCAGAGGGAACTCCACCTCGCCCGACCCTGACGAAGTGAAGGGTCGGGGTTCACCCGACCCCTAATGCATGGAGCCCCAAGGGTTCCATGCACTCGTCACCCAATGCGGACATGGGAGTCCAAGCTAGGGTCAAGTTCCTGACACCTAGGCAGGGTCGGACATGTCTCGATGTGATCGAAAGTACAGTGCATGCTGCACCGGCGCTGTGCCAACCACCCCTAACCTGGTTTAACAGGGAGACCCATTAGGCGCGGTGAGTTAAGACGGGACGAGGCGTGATGATGAAGACTTGGCATCAGCGCATGGCTACAGTGGTGGGCGGCGAGACGGCGCACGCACGACCCCTGTGTTGTCCGCGGGGCGACAAGATCAGCGCGACCCACACAACGACTGGGAGAGTCGGAACCAACCCGGAAGCCTCCTTCTCTCTGTGTGTGTGTACTTTCCTCCTTCCCCTTGGCCTATAAAAGGGGAGGAGAAACCCCCTGAGGAGGGGACTGATCGAACAACACTTAGAATCCACCCGCACTTCTCATTCACTAGAGACTTGGGAGTCCTCTCCCCCTCTCGCCCGTTTGTAACCCCTACTTCAAATTCTTGCTGGTAACACGAGTAGAGAATGAAATAGACGTAGGGCATTCAGGCCTGAACCGGTATACTTCCTTGTCTCTTACGAGCAAACCATCCAGGCCAAACGCATAATCACAAATTCAATAGTCGACGGTTTGAAACATGGGTTAATTAGATATATGCCATTACAACTATCGCTGTTTGGAGAAACGCCATTACAATTCATCAAATTGGAAACTTGCCATTACAATTCGTGGACTACCTGAAACTTGCCATTATGTACGCCTCCATCGACGTTTGGCCCACTTGCAGGCGAGTAGAGGGATACGAAAGTTTCGTAGGGACCAAAATACCCTCGGTGCTGGACAATAGAATCGCTCAGATCCCGTTCCCCGCTCCCGTCTCCCACCCGACGAACCCTAACGCGGCGACGGCGACGGCGACTGCGACTACGACTCCGACTTCCGCGACAGCGACGGCGAGGGCGACGAGGAGCTGAGGCGGCGGAGGGGTGGAGACGGCTGACCAAGATTGCGCACCCGGCCGCGCGACCGTTGATGGAGGCTGCGTGATGGAGAGCGACGCCGCCATGGAGGACAGCGAGAACAGGTACCATGTTCTGAAGCCTTGTGTGCTCGATTTGCGGTGGGTTGGACCTGCGGTAGCATTTGCGTTCGATTTGCGCCTATGGTTTTCGTTTGGATCGATTGGCGAGTAGGGTTTGTGGTAGATTTGCGGTTGAATGGACTTGTGGTAGGCGAATTAACTGCATGTTTGCGGTAGGAGAAATTTGCCTACACCATTTGAATGCATTGTGATGTTTGGATTATGTGTTTGCTGGTAGGCCTGACCTGTTCTCACTAGAGATTAAGGTTGAAGGTTTTCCCACAACGGACTCTTTGGGTAGGAAATCTTACTCAAAGGGGACGGTGATTAAGTGGGATGTGGAGGTAGGGTCTTTTACACTTGAGTTGTTGCTCGATAGTTTGAGTAAGGAGGTGAAATGGGCACCTGATCAGGCTGCCACAGTTTGGTTTCTTGACAAAACATGTGGTGAGGATGTCCAAATCAAGCATGAAAGGCAAATTGTTAAATTGTTTGAAATGTATAAGTCTGAGATGTGTTGCCGAGTGATTGTCACAATCTTTGACAAAGATGTCTGTGCTGACCATGAGTACGACACACTAGTCCCAGTCCCACTGTGTGTGTTGCCAGCCGATGCAGACATGGATGACTTTAGTGTGGAGGCTCCAGTTGCTGATACACTACATTCATCTGCACAACCCCACAAAGAAACCCAAGAAACTACTAATGCACAAGGTGATGGAGCGTCTGCATCTAAGGCGGCAGATTCACAAGGTCGCGCAGCTATGGACGCAGATGCTTCTGAGCCTGATCGTCAGCCTGACCTATTTGACAATGAGGAAGAGTACGTAGGTGTGGATGATGAACATATCTATATGACAGTACCACCTGCACAAGCTAGTGCACAACCACCTGACAATGATGAGAGTTATGATGACGTTGCTGCTGAAGGGGGTATTCCTCTTGAGGCAGAGGTCAATGATGTGGATCCACAGGAGGTTCATGTCATTCATGACCCTGAAAATCCAAAAATTGTGGTAGGCTCTAAATTTCCTGATATCATAGCATTCAGGAAAGCAATAAGGCATCATGCTGTGAAGGAAGGCTTTGAGTTTGCTGGACTCAAAACTGACAAGACAAGATTTATTGCCCATTGTGCTGCGGAGGGTTGTCCATGGCGTGTTCATGCATCAAGGGTATATGGTGAGAAAACAATAGAGGTATGCTATAATTTTGATGTTTTTCATGTTCTTATGCATTTCAATGACTTGTACCATTGTAACATGATGGCTTCAATGGTACAGATTAAAGTGCTTCCTGCTGCCCACAATTGTGCTACTACAAAGTTGAGGGTAGGCAAGATGGCATCACAAGGGTGGTGTGCTGACAGGCTAGCTGATTGGCTGAAGAAATTCCCAAAGAAGGGTGCAAAGGAAGCAAAATAGAAACTTGAAGGAGATTATGGGATTAAGTTGAAGTACTCCAAGGCTTGGTCAGGTATGAAGGTAGCCTTAGAACAGATTCATGGGAAATATGAGCAAAGTTTTGAGCTGTTGTTCAATTGGAAGGCACAAATAGAACTTTGTTCCCCTGGTTCAATTGTAGAGATAGAGTGCTCTGGGAAAGGCAACAAGAAGTGATTCAAGAGGATATTTGTTGCACTGAAACCATGCATTGATGGTTTCTTAGAGGGATGCAGACCCTTTTTAGGAGTTGATGCATCCAGTTTGAATGGGACATATACTGGACAGTTGGCTTCAGCTACTGGTATTGATGGCCACAATTGGTTATATCATGTTGCATATACTATTTTTGACTCAGAGACAGAAGGAAATTGGGTGTGGTTCATGAAACAATTACATAGAGCAGTTGGGTCTCCTAAAGGATTGGTCATCTGCACAGATGCATGTAAAGGACTTGAAAATGCAGTTGACAAGGTCTTCCCAGATGTTGAGTATAGAGAGTGCATGAGACACCTTTATGCCAATTTCATGAAGTATTACACAGGTGATGTGTTCACTGATCACTTGTACCCTGCTGCCAGAAGCTACACTGAGGGGATGTTTAAGTGGCACATGAAGAAGATAAATGAGGTAGCTCCAGATGCTATAGAGTTCCTGCAGCAATGGCACAATAGGATTTGGTATAGATGTGGGTTCTCAGAGGAGAGTAAGTGTGATTATTTGACCAATAATGTCTCTGAATCTTTCAACAGTCAGATTAGAAAGCTAAAGGGACTATTGGTTCATGAGTTGGTTGATGCTTTGAGGGAGCTGATAATGGAGAAAAGGTACCTCAGACGGCTGATTGGAAGGCAAATGAATGATAGAATATTGCCAGGTGTGATGAAAGAACTCAGTGCAATTAGCCAGAATCTCAAAGTTGTGAAAGTGTCAGTTAGTGATGATGACTTTGCTGAGGTCACTCTAGTTGATCAATGGAACAACACCAAAAGGCATACTGTGGACTTGGTGAACAAAAAGTGTTCATGTAGAGAATGGCAAATAACTGGGAAACCATGCAGGCTTGCCTTGGCATGGATATGTTCCAACAGAGGACTTCAAATATCTGACTTTGTTCATGAATTCTATTCTGTAGCCAGATTTAGGGCTGCATATGCAGGAAGGATTGAACCTATGCCAGACAGATCCCAATGGCCAACTGTGGACCTTGGCTTCAAAGTGTTGCCACCTCTACTGAAAAGAGCAGCAGGCAGGCCTAGAGTCCAAAGGATAAGAGGTAGCATTGAGAAGAATGCCACCAAAAAGAAGGTGAGATGCAAAAGATGTAAAGGCTATGGCCACTTTACCAAGACCTGCAAACTAGCAGAACCAATAGAAGGAGAAGCAGCACCTAACACAGCACCAAACAAAAGGTACTTATCTTCACTGTCTTCAAACTGGTCCACTAATTATGAATGTTGGACTGACCCACTAATTACTTGCATATGCAGGGTGAGAGAAGAAGGTGAAGACATACCTGGTCCATCTCAACCAAAGAAACAGAAAGTTGCTAAGAAGAAGTCCCCCAAAAAGAAGAAGTCCCCTAAGAAGAAGAAGACTCCACTCAAAAAGAAGCTCAAGAAGGCTGAAAGTGCTCCAACACCAAGTGTTGTCAGAAGCCTTAAAGATTGGATTGGTCTGTAGTGCCATCAGTGAACTTGTATTAGTGAACTTGTATCAGTGAACTTGTCTCTGTGAACTTGTATCAGTGAACATGTATTAGTATGTCAACTTGTCATGTATGTCAACTTATCAACCTATGTTGATCTGTGAATTGCACTTGATTTATCTGTGACTTGGTTAATCTGTGACTTGGTTTTTCTGTGAATTATTTTGTAGAGAATTATGGTGAAATAAATTGCACTTGGTTTATCTATGACTTGGTTGATCTGTGACTTACCATCTGTGAATTATTTTGATGGAATTATGGTGAAATGAATTGCACATTGCTGATCTGTGACTATATTGATCTGTGACTTTGTTGATCTGAACCTCATTTATCTGTCAACTTATGTACATCGCTGAACAGAATTGCTGAAATGAATATGACTTGGTTGAGCACATTGGTTGAGCTATGACTTGCACATTGGTTGAAATGAAATGAAATGTTTGCACATTGGTTGAGCTATGACTTGCACATTTCATGTCTTGCACATTGTCAAAGTTATATAGCCTTGGTTGATCTGTGAGTTGCACATTTCATGACTTGCACATTGCTCAAATGAATTGGTTTGCACAAAACATATTTCATGACTTGCACAAGGCCTACAGAATTTTCATGGACATTTCAAGTGCCATTGCTGCACAATTCATGTGCCATTGCTGTTCCTGATTACAAAACCCATTACAAAAGGGTTGCCAAGGCTACAATACTTCCATCACTTGCACATTACTGTCACAAGCATGCCAATCACTACACCTACAACTAAGAAAGCTATTACAACACCAACAGAACTGTCAAGGGCCTTTTTCCCCTTCACCTCTGAATTGCCTTTCAGCCGCCAAATCTCCCCAAGAGCAATGGCAATTTGTGCCTTCATCTCACCAATGTCCTGCTTCATCTCACCAACTTGATGCTTCAGGTCCTCTTCCTCTGGATTGGACTTCTTTGTGCGCATGTCCATCTCATATTGCTCCAGAGACCTTATGAAACCACATGTAGTCGGGTCCTCCTGCGCCGACCAAACACTGAGCAAATCCAGAGAAATAAGCACAAAAACACCAAATTGGACCACACACACTCACCTTGATGTTGTAGGGGCACTTGACGAAGATCTCATTGTAGCTCTCACGCTGCTTGCTTCGAATCCGAATCAAAGGAACGCAACAGCTTGGGCACTCACCGAGAGGGATCTGCTTCGCCATGCTCGCAGCCGCCGACGAGCTCGACCCCGACGCAGCCGCCGCCTTCCACGCCCTCATCCCCGACATGCTCCGCTCCTCAGTGTCGTCGGCGCCCCCAGCCTGTTCCACAGCGGCGATGTTCAAGAGCGCAGCGCCGTCGCCAGCGTTAGGGTTCGTCGGGTGGGAGACCGGGAGTGGGGAACGGGATCTGAGCGGTTGTATTGTCCAGCACCGAGCGTATTTTGGTCCCTACGAAACTTTCGTATCCCTCTACTCGCCTGCAAGTGGGCCAAACGTCGATGGAGGCGTACATAATGGCAAGTTTCAGGTAGTCCACGAATTGCAATGGCAAGTTTCCAATTTGATGAATTGTAATGGCGTTTCTCCAAACAGCGATAATTGTAATGGCATATATCTAATTAACCCTTGAAACATCGACATATCCCAACTAATATGTAGCAGATTCCAGCAAGTCGTGCTAAAGGGGCATTCAAAGAAGAGGTGACTGAGGGTCTCTTCAAGGTGTAAGCCATAGAGAACACATGTGTAGTCATCCAAATGGAAATGCTTTCTCCTCAACAGGTTTTTGCATTCAGTCGATCCCGTATCATGAGCCAGAAGAAAAAACTTATGTTTACCCTGCACTCGTGATTTCCAAAGTCATTTGAATAGAGATGAAGCAGGAAAAGAACCAGCCAACATTATTTTAGGAGCAGAGGAGAAAGGCAAACTAGCGAACAACAGATCAGCAATCAGGATGACGAGATCCCTTCAATACATGCGCACACTTTATATAATAAAACTAATGGACTAGGATGTACCCAATAGGCCAATACGTATTTTTTTTACATTCGAGCTATCTAATCACTAGATGTAACCCTGTGTACCAGCCAGCTAGAGCCCTGCCTTTTGGGGACCTGGGGCGTCGCCCCGTCCGCCATACCCGAGCATAGGGCCGATAATCTACAACAGACTATTGGAAGTCTGTGACAGAGTTTATGATAGTTGAGTCTTGACTCAAAAGCTATCCAAAAATTTGTGTCTTCATTATTTCCAATTGTTTTTGATTTCATACAATACATATGATCCTTGAGTCTTGACTCAAAATCTATCCGAAGATTTGTGTCTTCATAATTTCCATTTTTTTTCAAATTCATATAGTACACTTATTCGTTGAATCTATTGTATAGCCAACTGAAATTCTTAATGCACTTCAACACAAAACCTATTGTGCTTATAGCTATGGGAAATATGCATTAATATCCTTGCATGAAGAACCACTATTAGAATCCTTAAACAAAAATGCAAGCACAAATTCTATATTGGCCCAAATCAATGTATGTGCGGCCCCTTGTTTGTAGTGTACACTATTACCAAGTCACAATGTGTCTTATAGTTAAATGCATTGAGTATAAAACCTTAAAATCCTTGTTTGTAGTGTACACTATTACCGTTGTGTTTCTTATAGTTAAATGCATTGAGCACATAAAAAACCCTAAAATAAAACAATACATTGTATGGGGTGCTTCAACCATGAATCAATCGTTGTTGTGATGACACATTTTGAAAATATCGAAATGAAACATGCAATTGGGATTGGCCTATGTAATGAGAATATTAACCGTTTAGACTTTAGAAAAATCAGTGACATAATGTGTCAACCAACGTAGCTTCCTGGGCTACTAGACATGTGCGGGGTCTCCTATATGGCTTTCGATAGCTGGTCAAGATTTGTAAATTTAAAATCCAATAGACCCATCTAGCTTCACTATTGTAGCTTGCCAACCTCTCGCCATGAATGTATTTCAATGTTTTTTTTACAATAATTTAATATTTTTGTGAAACTTGATTTAACATGCATTTTCGTTAAGCCAAGGGAAAGTACATTACTACACGTAAATGGGCTCATAGGTTCTCATGCAATTGGACATAAGATTTTTGATGGTATGAAGGAAAGAGAGGGAGGTGAGAGAACGACAATCACCTCATAAGCTACAATTTAGTCCTATGAGACCTCTCACTCACCATTGTGCGAGTCGTTATTGCCATACAATCACTAATACTTATTTTTCTATACACAAATTAAGAAATTATGTAGTTACTACGGGACAACTTAAAAGAGAACTCATTGTAAGTGCTGTTTTCTAAATCATCTTAAGATTTCGTGGTAATGCATGAGACCACATAATAGACAACACCAATGTACAGGCCCTAACTTAACATTTCAAGGGAATTGTTAATTAATCGCTCGCATGCTCTCCCACCTCACATAGGCTTATTCCCGCTTGGTACGTGTTCCAACTTTTTCTTATAATTGATTTAGTAATAAGTGAACCATAATCTAACAATTTAAATAGGATAATTCTTCATTTTATGGAAGTCATCAATTAATTTATGGTTTGCTTAGAGGATGGTTAATTAATTTATGGTTGGTCTCGTCTTAGCTGTCCATCTCATATAATATGGATCTTAAACTGAAAATTTTGTAAGAAAAAGGACTACGAGAAGCTAAGCTACATAGGATTTCTGGACGTTGCCCGGCCTTAAAATTAGTAGGCGGTCATCAGTTCTTTGGGCTTTGAGCTATCGTTTTTTTTTTTTGAGCAAAGGGCTTTGAGCTATCTGCCTATGGCTTATTTGTGATTGAGCGGAGACCCAGCAATTCAATGTGTGTGCGCGCCCACAAGGCCCCATCTGCCAGAGCCTAGAAAGAAAAAAAAAAACCTTCTTGGTCGTTGCCTCGTTGAGCTGACGCCCAACTTGGACGATGAATAAGATCGGGCCCAAGCCCAACCTTGACATGGGTTAGGCCTAAATCAACGGATAGCTTTTGCATAGCCGGTCATACGAAAACCCAATTACCCAAACATACATGTTACATGAATTGGTGATTATCACTTTAGGAGAAGCGACATGCATGCATGCCATCCTGAATTGTTCGGATGAAAGCTGTGCACCGAGGCCCGATGGTAGTCCTGAGCATTTCTAATTTCTTGTGTACAAAAGAGTGGCTTGCTACACGTTTGGCTAGGGCTGGATAAGGATAACGAGCCGGCTCGGCTCGGCTCGACTCGTTCCAGCTTGTTAAGATAACGAGCCAGCTCGGCTCGGCTCGTTATCCTAACGAGTTGGAAAGGCAGCTCGGCTTGGCTCAGTTAGCTCGCGAGCTGAACATGTAATACAAATATTGACAAATAAATAACCATTAGTGTTTATAATTTCATATAAATGACATAATCATAAGTACAAAATCATCCACGTGGTACATATAAGGTATAACATGCAAGTACACAAATAAACACAAGTACATAACCTTCACATGAGCAAACTTGCAGCTTGTTGAGTTACAATGTTGCAGCTCGTTTGGCTCACGAGCCAGCTCGAACTCGCTCGTTATACTAACGAGCTGAGATGGTTGTTCGAGCTGGCTCGTTAATAAATCGAGCTGAGGCGAGTCGAGCCGGAGTTCATCGTGAGCCGAGCGAGCTAACTAGTCACAAGCTTTTTGTCCAGCCCTACGTTTGACGCTGCATCTTCCTTGTGACCATCGCTCCTCTCCGTCTTGATACCCGGATGATGCCGAAGCGTCGGCGGGTAGAACCGTCTGGCTCCGGTGGCCTCGAGCATCCTCTGGCTCAGCGGCGTGCTCCCCTCCTTGGCCTTGTACAGCGCGTAGGACTGCCAGGTCAAGACCTCGGGCGCAAGGCAAGCGATCAGCGACACCGGCCGGTACAGCGACGGCCATGTCACGTACCAGTCTCCTCTCCGGATGCCGTCCAGGGCCACCTCGCACAGCTTCTCGACACGGGCCACCGGGAACACCCCGATCTGCACCTGCAAGCGAACATCAGGAATTTCAGGTCATATATCTGACAATCCCTGACGTTGTGCAAGTTGCAATTTTGATGTGAACTGAAACACTGAATCGGGCTTGGGAGGCTTTGCTGCAACTTACATCTCTGACCTCCTCGTCGACGGCGACCTCGCCGTCTCTCTGGACCGCCTTGCCCTTGGTCATCTCGGACTCCACGAACCCGGCGGTCAGAATGGTCACGCCGACCTCCGAGCCAAGCTCGGACCTCAGTGTCTCGTAGAACTTGAGCTGTGCCGCCTTGGTGGCCTGTTTCGCGAAGATAAGTTTCACATTCAGAAACCATTAGGTGATGATCGACTGAAGAACAGTACTGTATACATATCAGCAGGGGTATGCTCTTTTTCGTTGCTTAATTACGTTGTACAGGCTCATCCTAGCCGTGGGCGCCGTCGCCGCTATCGAGGACGACACGATGAGTTTCCCTTTGCTGGCCTTGAGGTGCGGCAGGGCGTAGTGGGTTGGGTAGACAGAGCCCCAGAAATTCACGTCCTGAATACAGAGGCATGTACAAAACGTCACCATATGTTACTGTTTGAATTCATTCCTATCGAAATTTGTAAATGTTGCATCTGTACATGAACAGAGCACTCGATTGGCTTACCATCATTTTGGTGAACGCAGTGATGTTGGTGACTTGGTCGAAGAAGCAGATGGACCAGGCCCCGGCGTTGGCAACCAGATGGTTCACTGAACCATATGCAGCGATGCAGAAATGATCAGACACAAGACATAGTTCAGATGACCATGATGCAGTTGCTGCTGAAGGCTACAGGATGGAGAAATAGATTGCTTGTTACATTTGCCGAAGTGAGCGACGGTTTGCTCGACGGCGCGTCTCGACTGCTCGGGGTCGGAGATGTCGGCCGGAACGACAAGAACGTCCGGCGCGCCGCGTTCACGGGCGGCCGCAGCGACGCCCTCGAGCGCTTGCTTCCTCCGGGCCACCAGCGAAAGGCACGCCCCTTTCTTCGCGTACTGGTACGCAAGCTCCTGCGCATGACGTAAATGTGACAAATACTATTCATTTATCAATAGAATTTTAGCAAGAAATATGTCGAGATTTGTAAAGATTCTCCAGTCTAAGAAAAAATTGTTCTAGCAGAGAATTAAGTAAACGTCCTTGGTAGAGAAATAAAATGTTCTATAAAAATAGATATTGACCGATTTTTTTAGGGTGAAAATATGTCATATATACTCTTACAGTATCCTCGTCTTAGAAAAAAATGGTTCAGCAATAGAAATTAATTGTTTCCAGGTAAAGAAATAAAATGTTCCATAATCCATCAGTGTTTACTTTTCCGCCATTGGAACAAGAAGATATGAAATTAATTTGATCTATTAGATTAGTTCGATGGTTAGAAAAGTTACAGATTTTAGGGGTTGACAATTTGTTAATATATAATAGCTCGTTCCTGTAAACATTGATCCCGCATTGTGAGCATACAGGAACGAGCTATTTTATATTAACAAATTGTGATTAATCTAGCTGTGGGTGCGAATCATGTGCGTTGACTTTTCTGCTGCCACTAGTTCCATGATTGGACGACGTCGCACCTGCCGTAGGTTCCATGATTGGAGACGCATTCTGCATTTAAATGACGACAAACAGGAATATAACCAATAATTACTCAAGTTGATCATAGAGTAATACTCACTGTCGAGGCCAGCTTGTTGTAAGTTGTAACTAGCTAGACCAAACAATATACGTTTGGGATTGCCACTAAACAACTATAAACGGGCGTTCCAACTTGAATAGCTACCGCACTACTTGAGCATGGAAAAAATTAATAGAAATATCCGCTAATTTTCCATTCGAACAAGAGATGCCCCCCTTCCCCCATCTCCCCCTCCATCTAAAATGGTTTCCATTAAGAGCGACTTTGGACACCCCAATCCCCTCCGGGATCCCCGAGCTTTCCCTGGGCTGGAGCCCCACGCGGAATTTGGCCAGAGGGCCCAATTTCCTCGCCGTTTGGAGGCCCACGCCGCGGGAAGCGTGACCCCGTGTCCTACCTTTTCTCCGGACGCCGCTTCCCCGAGCTTCCTCATGCCGCTGCTTCTTTTCTTCCTGTTCGCTGCTGCGTCCAGGCGCCGCCGCGCTGCACCGCATTCCCATCCAGACAGCAGCGCTCCTTTTGTCTCTTGGAGTAACTCGATGTAAACATGCAAACATCTGCTCCTTTTGTCTCTTGGAGTAGCTCGATGTAATATGATGTTCTAATTATCTGTATCCGTTTAAGCTTGGTGCTATTATCTCAGTTGGATGTATTGTCTAAATTCTAGAAAACATATTGTATTTCGTTATGAATGAGCTGCAAAAAGCTTGTAGATATAGCTATGATACTATGCTCCAGCAGTGCATTGAAGTAGCAGCAGTAGTACCAAACCTACTTCCGTTTCAATTTTTCTGATTTATTTGAGCCATTTTTTGGTGTCCGGGATTTCTAGGCCTAGGCCTCCCAAACAGCAGCAGGGAATTTTTCCATTAAGGGGATTTCTCTCCCTGGGGTGGAGGGGGAAAATTTAATAATCAAATTTTTCCCCTGGGGGCTCTCCTACCCTAGGTTCCCCTCCCCTTGCTGCCAAAGTCGCCCTAACAAAAATTCACATCCATCAAAGCCAAGAGTGTCTCTAAAGGGAGGGATCGAGTACCGGAAACAAATAACATGCACGAACAAGAAAATGTGCCAAATTTTAGGCACACAAATATAATCATTCAGCTGCCAAAAAACGGATGTGCGTGGAAGTAAATCACACAGTGGGGTGTGTGTGTATGCGTCGTCGTGCATGAGCGAGCGAGATTGATCGAGAGTGCCTTTGCCCTTTGCTCGCTCACACGTATAATTCATGCATAGGGTAGCCAGAGATGGTGCTCACCTCGCCGATGCCGGAGGAAGCGCCGGTGATGAGCACGACCTTCCCTCTCAGATCCTCCTTCCTCAGCGGCTTCACGAACGCCCACAAGAACAGCTTCACCGGTATAGAGAGGGGGATGTATACCAAGATGATAATGGCAGCAGAGATGTGCATCAGCACGGTATGAAGAAGAAGATAAAGATCCATGAGAGATTCAAAGGGAGGAGATAGATGGTCGGCAGCCGGCCGGTGTGTTTGCTCGGTCTCCTTGCAAAAGCGTGTGATGCGTAGACTTAAGCACTGAGCTCTATTATGCCCAGGACGCTGAGTGCTGACGGCTTGGAGATGCAGGATGCCGAGAAGTGCTCAGTCATCAGTTAGCCATTAGAGTAAGCATTATTGGACCTGTTCAGCTAATCGGCTGCAAGGACGCTGTGTAACCCAGCTGTCGCCGGCGTGATGAACAAACATGTTGACACTACTACATAATGAAATGGAAAAAGTCTAAATTACCTTCTCAACTATAGCCATAGTTTGGATAACCCTCTGAATATTTTTTTGGTTCAAGTTACTCCTACAACTATATCAATTAGTTCGACTTACCCCTTTATATAATTTGTCTTTTTTGTTTCTCTACGAACAAATAGAGTTTAAGTTCCAATTTTGCAGTGTGATGTTAGAAAAATATATTACGAATTTTCAATAGTATTTTAATATGCTAGGACATCTCATAATAAATTAATCATAACCTGAATAAAATTTAAGTACAAAAATATATTATATTTTTTAAACATAATTATGATGTTCACTGTCGCCCCACAAAATTTAAACATAAAACATCATTTGTGCCTGGAGAAACAAAAAATCCAATTAAGGGGTAAGTTGGACCAATTGACAAAGTTGTGAGAGTAAAATGAATCAAAGCATAGATTAGGGAGTTAACCGGACTTTTGGCCATACTTCGGTGGGTAATTTGGACTTTTTCCTGATGAAATTCCGGTTTGCCAGCTGTGGAGAAAATATTGACACTACAATATCAAATGTTGAGTAATGCCTAATATATGAGATTTAGGGTAGAAATGTTTAATTAACTCTGTCCATATCTACAATATCAAATTAGTTTTATCTGTCATAAATTTGTCTTGATGTATAGTGCGTTTATTTAGTATTGATAATGCAATCTTTCCCGACAATTTCATATGAGTGACCAATGTACCTCTTACTATTTTTTTTCTAAAATGGCCGACAATTTTTCTAGTATAATTTACATGTCTCCAAACAATTTTCTCAAATGTACGACAACACAATTTCCAAGAAACTCAATCCCAGAGGAATGGTAGTTAGCTTGGCATCCAAGTATACTAAAAGTCGTTGGCCACTTGTCAAAAAACTGTTGTGGAATGTTAATTAGAATTCTTGTAGTTAGATGCTAATTATTTATAATCTTGATTGAAGTTAGGAAGATTTGACTTAGAGTACAAATAAAGTAATATATATTGACGAATGAAGGGAGTATGATGTAAATAAAAATTGTTAATTGATTGGGACAAGCAGAACATCTATTCTCTCGTCCCTTAACTTGTTCATGAGATCATTCCCTCTCAACTAGGGATGAAAACAGTAGAGATATTTTCCTTCTGTTCATCCGACCGAAAGGGTTTAGACACTAAATGAATAGTCTGATATTCAGATTTGGAGATTAAATATCCAATTGTTATCCGAATCCGGGTACCTAAAGTTGAATATTTCTTATAGATATATAACATATATCAATATCCGTTCCATATCTGACATATTTTACACTATCCGTATCCGACATATTTGTATTCATATTCGCGTATATCCGTTTGTATCCGATCCATTTTCATCCCTACTCTCGACTACAAAATGGACCACTCAAGTTTTCTGACTTTCGTTTCCACCTTAATCTATTCTTGATCTTGGCAGTTGGGCTACCCCAGATGCTGCTGCTCTTGGCACACACGCCTAGTGCTCATCATAAGTTGATCTCTGAGGCTCAAGTCAATTTTGGCAAATAATCAAATGTTGATCTTTGCCAGAGAATATTATATATCACAATGCTACTGTATATATAAGTCATCTCATGTCCACGCACCCCAGAACATTTTTTTGTTATTGGAAGATCTTTTTTCCTCTTCCTAGAACATTTTGAGAAACATGATATACTAAGTGAAAAGTTGTTTCACTAATACAGAAGAAAGCATAGAAGGGATGATTTGACATATTGATTCCATCATGCTCTCTAGTTATCTATGCACATTACAGCTCTACGGCAACTTGGCCTTTATTTTGGATTCCAGTCGTGCTATGCCAATAAGCTAATTAAGGGTCTGTGACTGAGTTCTAGCTCGCAGCTCTATGCAAAACCTGGTGTTTGTTAAATAAAAAATATCTTAAACTTCTAATTTAAATTTAAAAGAAGAACAAGGTGACTCACTAAAAAAACCTCGACAGCCCACAACTGTAGCTCCGTAGATTTCTAGAGCAGGGATGACCAACTCTAACTTTACGAATTTGTAGAGCTGTACTAAATATTGCCTAACTAGACAGGTGACTGGGGACATAGTCAATGCCACGTCATCTTCCTTGTGCTGTGATGATTCAGAGGGTACTGAACACTAGTGGGGCTAAATACCTAGTTATATGTTGTTGAGGGGATTATGTAGATGAACCTAATTAGTATTTTGGGAGTGAAATAGATTATAAACATATTTGCGCAATATCAATATAGTTTAGTAGTACTGGTTTTCATAGGTGATATGCCATGTGGATATTTTACATGTAAAACTACTATACGGACCAGGCTAGACTATTTCTCCTAATGTGAGAGGGGGAGGGGTTTGAGCTTGGAGTGGGTTTGGCTTATTTTTGCCTAGGTAATAGTACCATTGGCCGGTTTAAAGAAGAAAATCATTATTGTTCGTTGGGCTACACTACTTTTAATTTTCTGTCACATGGACTGTATAAAAATCCCAAAAGTGAAATTTCACTAGTAGAAAAATGATATATAGTCCCGGTTGGGAACTCCCATTAGTCCCGGATTCCCAACCGGGACTAAGTCTCCGGAACTAAATGTCACGGCTTTTAGTCCCGGGTATTTACCCGGGACTAAAAGAAGCTTTAGTCTTGGTGGTTAACCCCAACCGGGATCAAACCATTCCAAAAAAATAATAATAAAAAACCACTGCTGCTATCCGATCTGCCTACCTGCTCCTGCACTCGCTGGCCCGGCTCTGGTGAGCTTTTCATCACAACTGATTCATCATAAAATCAATCAAAATCACATGTATCTACAACAACTCATTCATCACAACAACAGATTCATCATAAAACCAATCCAAATCACATGTATCCATATTTGGTGAATCAATCACATAATTTACAAATTCTAAGTCCCCAATCACATTCACAAACAAATCACTCACAAAATCATTCACATAGCCAATTACTCACGAAATCATTCACATAGCCAAAATCACTCACAAACAGAAAAAATTATGAAAAAGAAGAGCAAATCGCATCTGCAGATGGTACCATGGCCGGCGGCTCCGACGGCGACAGCGGCCGGCCCCACCCGCATGCCGGCTTGGCCGCGGCGTGNGCGGCGGCGGCCGGCCCGCCCGCTCGCGTGCCCACGGCCGGACCTGGCCTACGCGCATCTTGAAGAGGTTGGGGAGGAGAGAGATGAGGGGGAGAGAGGCGCCAGGAAAGAGGCAAGGAAGAGGATAAGGGAAGAGAGAGGATAAGAGGCCAGAAATAAGAAGAGAGGGTGAGTTCGAGGACTTAGAAAAAATCTACGCAACCGTAACTTTTAGTCTCGGTGTATCTTACCGCCCGGGACTAATATCCACCCTTTAGTCTTGGATCGAGACTCCACCCGAGACTAAAATGTGGAGCACTTATTAGTCCTGGGTGAAGCCTCGACCCGGGACTAAAGGGTCCACTAAAGGAACTCGTGACCTCTAGCTTTTGACCCGGGACTAATGCACCCATTAGTCCCGGTGCCAAATATGATCGGGACCAAAGGGGGGAACCAAATGTGGTTTTTCTACTAGTGTTTGTGCCTACTGGTTAACATTAAGCCTTAGTTATTTTTTCAGTGGTATGTGATAAGCGACGTGCTCGTCCAATAATAACATGCTTGTGACGACTTCATTGACAAATCTAAGATTTCCTGACGTAATCTATCGGAGGTGCTCATAGGATGTGTGGATGCATGTGCATCACACTGAGGGTGAGTGTGTCATGTAAGCATATCATCACACTGAGGGTGAGTGTGTCATGTAAGCATATCTACTATCTTTTTTCAAAAAAAAAAAATCTTCAGAAAACTGTACATGAAACTAAACTATGATACAATGGTGTACGTCTACATCGGCCTTTATTTCTGTGGCAAAAGAGCAAACAAAAGAACCTTGACGAAATTAAACCCTCTTGCTGGTGGCCTTTACTTTGCTACTACAATTCAGAAAGCACAACAAACTAGCATGGATTGTGCGTTTCAGACACAGGAAAAAAAACATGTGAATCAAGTGTCATAGAGAGAGAAATCGCATGCGAAACATGATGCTGGTATTTTGATGGCACATATATAGAATTAAGAGTTAACATGACAATACAGCTCTTGCTTTGGGTAACTACTCCCTCCAATCATAGACAAGCGCGCGATCTTTTGGACAAGATTTTATCCGATCCAAATTCAAAAAAAAGGTACTTCATTACAGTGGCCAAAGGGAACATGAAAGTCAGGTATATGTGGATTTGTCTTCAAAGATACTTCATTACCGCATAAATTTCTAATAAAAACAGGGGTGAAAGGTTTACATTGATCATGTCATGCATGTCCTAAACATCAATTGCTTTAAAGCAGAGGAAAGTATCACAAAACTATACGGTTTGAATTCATATCAGAAAAACACAATTCTTTTTGACACGCACCAACTCATCATAAAACCAAAATGTTTGTCCAACCTAAAATCATCTCTTGTTCGAGTTTTACTAAACCATACTTGCTTCTAAAAGATCTCAGAAGCGATATCCTTCCAAAATATCATATATGCATCATGTCCCTATTCCAACATGCATGCGGCCACCAAATCTCCGACCTATGTAACCATAGGTCCATACCAGCTTGGCTTACTTCCACCACCCAAACGTGTTGTACCATATCTTCAGCTCTCTTACTACGTAAGAAGAGTTCCAGGGTCATCTGCACCAGGAAACTCTTCCGCTGGATCAAATCCATCTTCACGTGTAGGCTCACCACCAGTACTCTTAACTGGCTCCCATGGTTCTTCTTCTTCGCCAGGAGCGCTAGCCCCAGATCTTGGAAGCTCAAGACCTACAACGGCGGCAGCGGCGGCGGCGACGGTCCCAGGTTCAGTGATGTCGTGTATGCTCTTTCTCTTGCACTCGTCGCGTTCCCTCTGTTTCTCCCTGATCCGGTACTTCTGGTAATGGCTGGCGATCTGGCTCGCAGTCCTGGTGGGCACGTACTCCCTCGACATCTCCTGCCACCTGCCTCTATATTTGTCGAGACCCGCTAAGAAACGTCTGCAATACCAGATCAAATTAATATTCAGTGTGTACAACATTAGTAGGATTGATATGCATGCCATAGATGAAAAACAACCACTGTATCTTTGCATTCTCTATTTTCACGCACTATATGCAATATAAACATCTGAAACATTCAGGTTCACAATCTGGGCAAATCAATCCTACAAGATGTCTAACAGAAACCTTGACTTGCTGGAAGTTACAGTAATGGAGATCTTCAGCAAAAGGGGATGGAATTTCAGAGGAAGGTTACAGGCGTAGTGCTTAGCTCCTAGCTGTTCTGTAGCTTTCTGAACTTGTGCAAGGTTTCAGTCGTGAATCCGTGGGATTCAGTAGCAGTGTCAATGCTGCTGTGTTTTGAGTTTGTCAGAGTTTGTAATGGGCTGTAGGCATTCGCTTGCGAATGTCCGAGGCCGGATAATCTGCTTCCTTAATCTAAAAATGAAACCTTGACTTGTAGTTAAGATATTAAGGCAAGAAGACGATGTGCATATACCCGTGCTCTTCCAGCGTCCACTTCTCTGCAGGCTTCTTCTTCTTGCGTGATCGTACTTTCCTGGGTGTCTTATTGTCGCCACCGGCAACCGCCGTCAGCGCAGCAGAATCCTCCGCCGCCGCAACTGGTGGAGCCGCCGCAGGCACCGCCACCGCCTCGGGTACTTCTTCGTCCTCCGCTGCTGGCGCCGCGGTCGTGGCAGCGGTCTCCAAGTCCCACTCGCGCGGCGTCTCCACGTCCAGCCCCTCGAGGATGTGCCTCAGCTCGGCGAACAAAAACCTGCACCGCTCGGCCATCTGGTCCGGCGTCTTGCCGATGACCCTCGAGGCGGCGTGGATAGAGACGACGTTGCGGTTGAGGAGCAGCAGCTCCAGGAACTTGTCGTCCCTGCGGGTCCACGTCGGCTCCTGCTCCGGCGCTGGCGGCGGCGGAGCAGGCACCGCCGCCGCTGCGGATTCATCGGGGGGCATTGGTGCAGCTGAGCCCCCCAGGGCCCCCCCACCAAACAGAACGTAGTCTGCAAGAGCAAATGAGCAGTCCGCACAAACGGCCGGGCCGGCTAGGGCATTCTACTCGACGGGCGCGGACTGTTGTGGAGTCCAGGGAAACCAGTTGTGAAACGGGTGGACTTTTTAAACAGATAGAGTACTAGACCTTTAAACAGATTTGCTACAAGTATGTGCAGCTTGCCAGCTCAGCGCCCGTTGTACGATCGACCTCGTCGGCAGCCAACGGAGGCTCCTCCCTCCGGATGCGCTACAGCGCGCGCGAAATTGGCGGAAAAGTGCGCGCCACAAGTCGCCTTCATCTTTTTTTTTATTATCTCCTCTCAGTTTTTTTAGGAATTATTTCCCCTAATAAAGAACAAATTTTAAACGCTAAAAGAACAATTATTTAAGGGGAGAGTTAACCATGTGCCCATCTAGAAACATGTACTCCTCTTTTGGTTGTTTATTAGGCGCAAACTGACATGTGCTCTACAGCTGAATTTGCACAGCTTGCGCAAAACTCTAAGTTGGCTTGCATTTGAAAAAATATATCTCCAGGTTTTGTCACTGACCTGCTCTGCCTATTCAGGAAGGCGGTGCTCACGCCGGGCTGCCTTCCCGCAGCGGCTACTCGGATCCGTCCACCTCTTCGCGCAAGTTAAGCGCCCGACCGGCGCACTCGATCAAATCAGCGCAGCGACCGTGTTGTATCTTATTTATGGTCTCTAGCCCCATATTATATAATTATATTGTATAGTTATTAGAAAATTAAAGAGTAAAATATATAAATGGTCCTCAAAAGATCTGTCATCTGAATGATTGAACTCTCAAAATACACTTCTCTAAACTTTTGTACTCCCCAAGCCATCAAAATAAATTTTCATATTCCTCAAATTGCCATTAGTTAATTTTATTTGAAATGAACTGTTTATTTAGCCATTTTCCACGTGTTTCATTTATAAATTTTACCACTAATATTATTTCAATTCTGAATTAATTGCTTAGTAATCATACTTGACATGGATTAATCAAGACCATTACAACATTAAAAGATAACAATATCATATTTATCTTGGTTAACTATGCTATTTTTGAATGTTTCGCAACAAACTATATTTTGCATGGGCTCTCTATACCTTTATTAAGGCAATTTGTTCCCGATCTCAATAAAAATCAAAATAGCACGCTCATTTTATTTAAAATATAAATAACATTTTATTAACTTAAAGTAGAACATCAACATTGTTTATTGAGTTTAAGATATCATATTGAGAGTTTAGGACATGGATGATTACGTGAGACAAGTTTATAGACCTAAAAGTGTATCTTGGAAGTTTAGGGACCTATATATGACATCCTAGAACAAGTTTAGGGGATTAAAAATGCATTTTTAGAGTTTAGAGATCTAGATGACACCATGTCAAACCAGGATCCATAGGAGTCCTTATGAGCCGTAGGCCCAAGAAGGGATATGGGCCAGCCAGTCCAACTACTAAATGAAGATGACGTACGTCCAAGGAAATTAGTGGCCATGTAAGGGAACTATGATGTATACCACGTATATGACTTTATACTTGTACCAGACTAGGACTCTGTACTTGCAACATCTAAATCCAGTCTCCCGAGTATATAAGGTGTGACAAGGACCCCTCGGAAGCATATACAACCAATACAAATCAACCCACCTCATATACAGGACGTAAAGTATTACGTTGGGCAAAGGTGCCACGTTTGCCTTCGACTCCTGGGTCTGCACCATTGATGGCACCAGCCACTTTGACCACGTCCTCAACCTGCTAACTCCGGAGCAACTCACCGAGAAACTTGACGAGATCTCAATCTCGAACCCGACTTCAACTCGGGTTTGGAGATAGGAACTTTCGATTCGAACTCAACCCGGATCGGCAAGTCTTCCAAACATGTTAGGTAGTCCGAGACGGTCTCCAGACCATCATATCTATAATCACACCCAATCACCCAAGACCCACAAGAAGTAGAAGCGAGCCACTGCACGACAGAAAGCTAATACTCGAGCCAATATCCTTTTGGACTCACGGAAAACACCTCTGTCTACCAGGAGGCATCCTCAAAGTGACTCCAAAGTCTTACTAAACACAATGAGTCCCCCCTCTCCA
Source organism: Alloteropsis semialata (assembly GCA_004135705.1). Taxonomy (NCBI): domain Eukaryota; kingdom Viridiplantae; phylum Streptophyta; class Magnoliopsida; order Poales; family Poaceae; genus Alloteropsis; species Alloteropsis semialata. The sequence continues at coordinate 47,142,995 of CM014270.1, read as the reverse complement.
GGAAACAAGTCGGGCTCATCATCGCAACCACTACAGAGGGAAGATTCATCCACTGTCCAGATTGCAAGCCAAAGATTGGACCTAGCACCGCTGAAGATTTGGAGATGTCTCGGAAATTGGCTACATCAACCTGCTGCCGTACCAACCCGGCGTTTCTTTAGATTCATCTAAAGAACCCGGATCCACTCTTCCAGCTTCTTCAAGCATTGGCAGGTACTCTCCAAGGCTGGAGGCAATGGTGATCATCCAACCCCATGAACCCCACATGGCCAGCAACGACGAACCCTCAGTGGCTAATGAAGCTCCAGATGAACGTGAAAGGTGGCGACGCAGGAATGCTGACCAAGCCGCTAGGCGATGCCAAGCAATTGCTCGTTCACTACTAATCTGGATGATCAATTCCGGATGGTGACAGGACAAGAAGTCTATCTGACTGCTGCGGCCAAAACCTTCACCATAGCAGAAGGATTGCATGGCTTGGACCAAACTCCAAAAGTACAATGTCTAACCACAATGATTGAAGCAGCTGCACTCCAGCATATGATGCCATGAACTCAGCTCAATCACTTTCCAAATCCAAACACGCAAGTAGTCGGCAGGGAAGAAGTGAGGACCTCTAGGCCACGATGGAGGCAGCCGCCATTTTTTTCTCACTATCTCCAGTTCATACACAGACATTTGTGTATATAATGTTACAAAGATATTAGATCTGGTTGTATATGGATTGTAGAAATCCACGTAAAGGGAGATCTGGGAGAGGAAGAGAAGAATAAGATGTTGGACTACAATAGAGAGCAATCTCAGTAGTCCTTTCCCTACTTTCCTATAGCACAACTCGATTTCTTGGGGGCAACAACAACATGGCAACGGATCAGGTGCAAATCAACCTCTTCGTGCAAACCGTGCAAACTCTAATCCGGGCCACATGATGTTGAACCAAGGGGCGCAAAGGGGAGGTGAGAGGGGTGATTTGCAAAAGTGTGTCTCACCTCCTCTGCGCCTCCCTTGGATCAACATTGTGTGGCCCAGATTAGAAGTTTGCACGAAGAGGTTGGTTTGCACCTGATCCGTTGCCCAGCAACATAGTTACAAAGGTGCGCGAGATCAAAGTTTATGGTAAAGAGATGGGTTCATAAGGGTTGTCAT
>CM014270.1:47114876-47140201 GCA_004135705.1 Alloteropsis semialata | reverse complement strand
AAACAGTACACTGCTCGTCGCATCTTCAAATGTGATCTTATTCCAGATCATAGCTAGGTTGCACAACCCCACTACCAGAAAAACGGCCTATCCATCATCTCCCCTAACCCACATTGGTACCTGTTTTTTAAGACCCGGTACCAATGGTAATTATTGATACCGGGTCTAAATTTGGTAGGTCCCGATGACCCGGTACGAAAGGGTCTCGACCCTTTACTACCGGTTTGTAATACGACCCGTACTAAAAGTCATCTTTTAGTACCGAGTGAGATACAAACCGGTACCAAAGGGTCCTCCGCGGGTTAATTCAAAAGGAAAGCATCTGAGACTTGGACAGTTGTGGTATGTAGGTGAGATGGTAAGGAAGCAACGCGCGAAGCAGGAGGTCGTGGGTTCGCGTGAAAAATCGTGTGACTTTATGACATGCGCGTGTGTGGGAGCCTTCTCGGGATTTAAATATTTTTTTTGACTTGAAAACCTTTGGTACCGGGTCCAGAACGGGTATCTATGGCCAAGGCCTTTAGTCTCGGTTGGGCAGTATCGGTTGCACAACCGGTACCTATGGCCCTTACCAACCAGTACCGATGAAGGTTCTTCAGTAGAGACGGTAACAAGAAACTCGCTCCTAATTACAGTACAGCGTCCACCGGCATCAAACTAGTTTCATGGCCACCAAATATGTCTTGATATTGCTCTTATTACTAAAATATACTATGGTATAAAATTTTCCTACAAAACTGATGAAAAGATAGACTAACGTCACTTAGAATAAAACTAAAGTGAGCTATTAATCATGATGTTCGGCAAAGCTCTGGATCCATAAAATTTATGGATCCCTCAAAACTATATACTCCCATAAAATTTATGGATCCCTCAAATCAAAACTATATACGGTTTGAGCCCGACGGGTGCGTGGAGTGGGCGGGGCAGGACGACGAGCAGCCGGTGAGCCCGACGGGGCGGCTGTTCCCGGAGCCGCACTTCAACTGCTACATCGTGTGCGTGCTGGGCTCCGGCAGCCCCATCGACCTGGCCGCGGTGCGCCCCGGGCTGGAGGCCACACTCACCCGCCACCCTCGCTTCTGCAGCATCCAGGTGAACTATACTGAACTGGCGTTTTCATTTGCAGGTCAAAGGCACAAAACTCAAGTACTCCGCGTGGACGAACAAATTGAAAGCGCATACCTCTGTGCTTTCCATGATTAGTTCTCCGCTGTTTTGGCCAAGATTGCAGCACAAACCATGGTCATGAGGATCTCGATCCAGATATTAGGATCTTATACGATACCACGATCCTAACAAGTCAAAACAATTCAGATCCACCTAATAATATCTTAATTTTCATAGAATTCTGATCCTAACGAGTCAAAACAATTCAGATCCACCTAATGTCTAATTTTCATAGAATTATGATCCTACACGAGAGTTCTACACGATTCCGATCCCACAGAGTATCGCGATAGGATCCGATCCTAAGATGCCACATGATACTATTTTAAAATTCATAAACTATAGATATTAGTTATAGAATGTGATTTTTTGGATTAATATCACTCTATTTGTATGTCTTAATATTATTCTTGCTTTATTTTTTTATAAAACTGTGGCATAGGATTGGTAAATGATTTTTTATATAATTAAGAAATTAATCTAAAGCTAAAAAATAAAACCTTATATGATCCCACTCCCACAATGCTATCCTACGACTTGATCCTGTTTGAAGAAAAATGATCCGACTTAGGATCCTGGTCCTAACAATCTGCCACCTAGTCATAATTTTCTGTACCGGCCGTGGTCACTCCAAGCAAAATCTTCTCCGCTCTTTCAGACTAGTTGTTGACAACCAAAATTGGCAAAAGGACCAGAAGGATTGCAAGACAAGAAGATGGTGCATGGAGAAGAACAGAAGACGGCGCGAGGAGCTGATCACGTCCGGACCGGTCTGACCGGTGCGGAGGACCGGTCAGACCGGTCACCTGAGTTGTAGTCCGACTAGGACTCTAAAATTAGGATTCCGAGATTGTAACGAATTGTAACTTGGTTTTCTTGCGGGACAAGACCTACCCTCCCTATAAATATAAGGGGATTCGGCCGATTGAACACACAACAATCGAATCTATCCAATTTACTACTTTTGTCCTTTACTTTTTGCATCTCCAAACCCTACCTTTTCCAACCCTACTTGCTGTTCTTCCTGCGTCTCCGCGACGTTTGAAGGCGTCCTAGGTGGCCTGCCGACCCTAGGGCACCCCTGACGACGTTCTCCCTGACGGATCCTTCCGGGAGGCGTTTTTAGGGTTTTACCCCGTAGCTCGCCGGCGGTAACCGGTCTGACCGGTCGGCGCAGGGCAGCTGCGATCTGGTCCGTTTGCGACCCGCGCGAACTAGCGCTCTCGTGTGTTGACCATATTCTGCGTCAACATACTTTTGGCGACTCCGCTGGGGACTTGGAGATCTGGTTCGTGCAACCGATCTATCTAACTCATCCAGATGGGTTCCACCGCTGAGTTGGATCTTGAGAACATCGTCACTGTAAAGGACGATGAACTTTCCGCTGAAGATCGTCAAGGGCTTGAAGAGTACCTGAAGAAGAAGGCGGAAGAAGAACGACTCTACTACCTCTCGCACTTCAAGAAGGACCGCAAGGGCGTGGTCTCCAAGATCAAGGAGGTAGATGCAACTGCTACATCTTCAACACCAATCCCCCAGGTACAACCCAATGAAAATTCACATGAAGCTTTCCTTAAGTACATGGAGGATATGATGGTTGCAAATAATGTCAAATTGGTCAACTGGATGATGAACAAAAAATTAGAATCGGTAGGCAAACAACCCATGGTTGAACAACCTGCCGCCGATCCTAATCTTTTAATTCCTAAAGTTCCTATTGCGCCTGATTTTAAAACACCGGCAACAAAACCTGTAGAACAACCTACGTTTGGTATGCCGTTGAATTATTTTGAAGGCCAATCTGTTACACCATCCAACCCAATGTTTACTCGGCCTAGTGCACCTCAACCGTTCATAACTTTACCTAATTCGGCTAATTATGGCCGGGTTAATAATGAGGTTGTGAATTTTACCCCGCAAAACCCAAACTTTGGATATACTGTACCCCCAAATGTTCAAAATTTATTTTCACAAGGCCCAGTACCTTACGAGCTTTTTGGAAGGTACGGCCAGCAGATGCAGGGAATGATGTCGGCCAATCAATCTGGCCAGCATCAACCGGTCAGACCGGTCACCTTGACCGGTCAGACCGACCCTGGAGGGTCGGGTACGGTTAACCAGATCGTGCCGGTCCAACCGGTCTGACCGGTCACTGGATGCGGTCAGACCGGTTCCGGAGAAGCAGAAACGGGGAATTTGCCTTCTACTCCTGTGCATAATACTCAACAGCCAAATTCTCAGGATAATTCATTAGAGTATTTAGATAAAATATTTTCTAAGTACAAACTTGATTTGGCTTCAGCTCTTAAGGAGAACTTGGGAGTAGATGTTAGGGATAAGGTTAGATTGTATCAAAAGCCTTATGTTCCTCGTTTTGATTTAGTTCCTTTCCCTGCTGGATTTAGACTTCCTGATTTTGTTAAGTTTAATGGGGAGGATTCTAAAAGCACTTTTGAACATATTAGTCAATACATGGCACAACTAGGCGATTCTGGCTCTAGTGAGGCTTTAAAAGTGCGTTTATTTTCTTTGTCTCTAACTGGTACAGCTTTCTCATGGTTTGCATCATTAGCTCCGCATTCTATTACTTCATGGGAACAGTTAGAACAAAAGTTTTATGATCACTTCTTTTCGGGCACTAATGAACTTAAGCTGTCACATCTTGCATCGGTTAGACAATCACGCGATGAAACTGTTAATGATTACATTAGGCGTTTCCGTGATACTAGAAACCGTTGTTTTGGTGTTTCTATTTCCGAAAAGGATCTTGCTGATTTGGCTTTCTATGGTTTGCGTTCTCATATTAAAGAAAAATTAGAGAATTCTGAATTTTATAGCGTAAACCAATTGCATCAAAGAGCTTTGGCTGTTGAAAGCCAGAGCAAAGACTTAAAAGAAAGCCATAGGACTCATCGGGCTAATGTGCATAATGTAGAATGTGATTCTTGTAGCTCCGATGAAGAGTCTCATGAGGTGTTGGCTGCTGAATTTGTATGGCCAGCATCTAATAAAGCTTTTGCTTGCACATCTCTTAAGCCGACTCATAGGAATCGGCAGGAGGAGATGAAGTTTACTTTTGATGTATCTAAGTGCGATAAAATTTTTGATGAATTGCATAAGAATGGATATATCAAATGTTCTTTTAAAATTCCATCACCTGAGGAGTTAAAGCGGTGTGCTTATTGCAAGTTTCATAATTCTTTTTCTCATGCAACTAATGACTGTAATTTCTTTCGTCGACAGATTCAATCGGCTTTAAATGATGGACGATTGATTTTAAATGAGATGGAAGTTGATAAGCGCCCGTTTCCAGTCAACAATATGGTAGTCAATACCATGGATATTAAAGATGCCAAGATGTTGGTTCGGCCCGACAATGCCGATGCAGCAGGAGGCAAGAATATTGTGATTGGAGAACCAAGGAGGGTGATGGAACTAGACAAAGTGCTTGGGAGAGAAGTTGTACTTAAGCAAGCTCCTGATGGAAAGAAGATCTTGACTATTACAGTGAAGAATTCTAAAATTTGAGGAGAATCAAGCTCTCAAGCGCGGGATCAAAGGCCGGTTGCTCCCGTTGCCCAGGGGGCACCGGTCAGACCGGTTGGCGTGACCGGTCAGACCGGTCCGGCCCAGAGGCCGGTCCGAACCTTTGTGCCTAAGCGTCCTGAAGTGGGAACTTGGAAGACGAACCAGGATAAAGATCAGAGAAAAACTTTCAAGCCGAAGGCAACCTTTGATCAAGTTATGGCAAAGCATATGCACAACGCGGCCGTTCAACAAGATCGGCCACCAAAAAAGAGACCAAGTTCGCCACCAAGGAATTTTGGTGTGATGAAGGCACCAAGAGGACAGTGGAATCAGGGCCCAAGCTCACCCAATGGTGCTGGTCCTTCTAGGCCGTGGAGGCCGTTTCCACTTCCCCCTCCTCAGCCTATTTGGAGGGATGGAATTATGTACGTGCCCTATTGTCCTGCACCCAATCAACCACGGCCTGGAGCTCCTGTTCATGCTAGAATAATTCCACAACAGCCTAGGCCAGCAGGGTTTCAGCAAAGACAGACGTTCGTGCCCCAGCAGCATGGACCGGTCAGACCGGTGCCTCACAGAGACCGGCGTTCGTGCAACAGCACGGACCGGTCAGACCGGTCCCGCCAACCGGTCAGACCGGTTTCCAGAGGAGGCCGGGCAAGGAGCCGGCCAAACAAGAATATCGCCCTGTGCAGAAGAAGGAAGAGCCTGCCCCTGTTATTCCAAAGCCAGTTGTGAAGAGTGCAATTCAAATTGGCTCCATGGCGGTTAATCCTTCTATGGCTGATGGACCCAATGTTATTGGCGCATCGGCCGTAAAAAAGGTTCCTTTGCCTCAATACACGCAACCAAAGTGGTGTCCTCCTGGCTTGACTCATTCTCAGAAGAGGAGATTGCAGCGGTTGCGCACTCAAAAGCAAAGGGAGGAGGAATCGGCTAAGAAGCGGGAGGAGTGGTTCAATGAGGCTAAGCCGATGATTCCGTCATCTGGATCAAAGTTCCAAAGATGGTTCTGGTGCACAAGATGTTCAGGCTAAGACACCAGAAAAGGCCGAGCCATCTGCAGCGATTTCGGCTGACATGGCCGAGACCGGTCAGACCGGTGTTCCTGACCGGTCAGACCGGTTGCCCACTGTTCCAGTTCCGGCAACTGGAACCGGTCAGACCGGTCAGGAGGAACCGGTCAGACCGGTGTCGCCCAGGGAGTCAGTGGCCGATGCATTTTCGTCTTCGGCTAAAGTTTCGATTCCGCCCACTGCAATTTCAGATACTCAGATGGGCAATGAGGATGAAGCTGTTGATTTTGAGCCTTCACTCAGCAGGACAGACATGGACATCAATGTAATTTACATGAATGCCGATTATTGTTTTATCGGAAATGATGAACAAGTGGCTCAAGTCGACTTTGCTCCCAAGAATGCCGTGTTTCAGAGGCCCTTGGAATCGGATAATCATCTAAAAGCTCTTTATGTGAAGGGTCACATTAAGGGAAAGCCGATTTCTAGGATGCTCGTTGATGGTGGTGCTATTGTGAACCTCATGCCATACACTTTATACAAGAAGTTGGGAGGTTTGGACGGCGAGCTCATCAAGACGAGTATGACGATCAGCGGCGTTGGAGGAGGAGAACCGATGAGTGCCAAGGGAGTTGCATCCTTGGAGCTTACCGTTGGGAGCAACACGCTAGCAACTGCTTTCTTCATCACAGAGGTGCAAGGTAACTTCAGTGTTATTTTGGGGCGCGATTGGATTCATGCAAATCAATGTGTGCTTTCTACCTTGCATCAAAGCATAATTCAATGGGTTGGTGACGAAGTTGAGGTGGTTCATGCGGATACTTCGGCATGTGTTGCTATGGCCGATGCATCTATTTTGGGAACTCATGATAATGTCAAGTGCTTGACCGGAATTGATATTTCGGACTTTGAGTTCCTCGTTTGCACCAAGGATGGCTTTGTGTCTGCTGCTTTAAGGCCGGTTTAGAAATCGGTTGATTCGGATGAAGAGTAGATGGATACAAGCGAGAAGTGGCTAAAGAAAAGGGTGGAGCATTATCGGTCAAATATGAACGATGCATGTGAAGCCATTAATGATTTTGAAGAAGTAGAAAAGTTAGGACAAGGATTTACGTCGGCTGATCCTTTAGAAAAGATAGATATAGGTGATGGTTCTATACCAAAGCCGACTTTTGTAAATCAAAATTTGAAAGCCGATTATAAAGTTGAATTAATCGAGTTGTTGAAAGAGTATTCTGATTGCTTTGCTTGAGAGTATCATGAGATGCCTGGTTTAAGTCGTGAATTAGTTGAACATCGTTTACCGATTAAACCTGGTTTTAGGCCATATAAACAGGGCAATAGATGATTTAATCCTTTGTTTTATGATCGCATAAAAGAAGAGGTTAATCGTTTGCTTGAAACTAAGTTTATTCGGCCATGTCGCTATGCTGAATGGATCTCTAATATTGTGCCTGTTGAGAAGAAAGGTTCTAATAAAATTAGAGTGAGCATTGATTTTAGAGATCTTAATAGAGCGACTCCCAAAGATGAATATCCCATGCCTATAGCCGATATGCTTATTAATGATGCTTCTGGACATAAGGTTATTAGCTTTCTTGATGGCAATGCGGGATATAATCAAATCTTTATGGCCGAGGAAGACGTATACAAAACGGCTTTTAAATGTCCTGGCTTTGTTGGTTTGTTTGAATGGGTTGTGATGACTTTTGGTTTAAAGAATGCCGGTGCTACTTATCAAAGAGCAATGAATTTGATTTTTCATGACTTACTTGGTGTTATCCTAGAAGTCTATATTGATGATATTGTTGTCAAATCGGCTGGATTAAACTCTCACTTGGCTGATTTGCGTCTTGCTTTTGAAAGAATGCGTCGGTATGGTTTAAAGATGAACCCATTGAAATGTGCATTTGGTGTATCGGCTGGAAGATTTTTAGGCTTCATGGTTCATGAAAGAGGCATAGAGATAGATCCTAAGAAAATAAGAGTTATTGAGAAGATCAAAGTGCCTACTTTCAAGCATGATTTACAGAAATTCTTGGGCAAGGTTAATTATTTGAGGAGGTTTATTTCTAACCTGTCCGGGAAAGTTAGTGCTTTTACTCCTATACTTCGGTTAAAGAATGAAGCCGATTTTACTTGGGGGGCAAAGCAGCAAGAAGCCTTTGATGAAATCAAGAGATATTTGTCTTCGCCGCCTGTTCTCAAAGCGCCTAAGAATGGGGTGCCATTTAGGCTTTATATTGCGGCCGAAGATAATGTTATTGGGGTGCCATTTAGGCTTTATATTGCGGCCGAAGATAATGTTATTGGAGCTGTTTTGACTCAAGAAACAAATGGTAAGGAGCATATTATTACCTACTTGAGTCGAAGGCTTTTGGATGCGGAAACAAGGTACAAACCTGTTGAAAAATTATGCTTATCTTTATATTATGCTTGTACAAAGTTGAGGCATTATTTATTGTCTAGTACTTGTATTGTGGCATGTCAAGCCGATGTTATCAATATATGTTGCATAGACCGATTTTGAGTGGTAGAATCGGTAAGTGGGCGTATGCTCTTATTGAATATGATTTGGCTTGTGAACCTTTGAAATCTATGAAAGGCCAAATTGTAGCTGATTTCATTGTTGAACATCGGATTAATGATAAGCATGATTTAGAAATTGATTACATGACTTTTACTCCATGAAAATTGCACTTTGATGGATCGGTTTGCAAGAACGGATGTGGTATTGGAATAGTTCTTGTTTCTCCTAATGGGGCTGTTTTTGAAGCTCTTAGCCGATTAGAAATTGAGTGCACAAATAATCAAGCCGAATATGAAGCTCTATTATTCGGATTAGAAATTTTGCATGACATGGGAGTAAAGCATGTTGAAGCTTTTGGTGATTCATTATTGGTTGTGCAGCAAGTATCTAAGGTTTGTCAATGTTTAGAAAGTTCATTGAATATTTATCTTGACAAGTGCCTTGATATTATACCATATTTTGATGAATTCACCATATATCATGTTCCAAGATGTGAAAATCCTAGAGCTAATACTTTGGCACAGCAAGCATCCGGCTATAATGTCCAGAAAAGACACTTTCATAAGAAAAGGCCGTTGATTGCTATTGTCAATGGTGAAGCTCTAATGCTTACAGCAGAACAATGCCAGACCGGTCAGACCGATGCCCAGACCGGTCCCGAGTCCACAGCGACTGGTCAAACCGATCCAGGCACCGGTCAGACCGGTCAGGCGTCTGCTGATCCAAATTCGGTTGCCAAAAATCCTCAAATTACAAAAGCCGAATTGGATGATTGGAGAGCGCCCATTATCAGGTATTTAAGGAATCCTAGTTCTGGAACAGATAGGAAAACTCGGCGTTTGGCTTTCAAATACATTTTAGTTGACGATGAGTTGCATCGTCGCACCGCCGATGATTTATTACTTAAATGCTTGGGTGCTGATCAAGCTAGAGTGGCCATGGGTGAAGTTCATGAAGGAATTTGTGGAACGCATCAATCGGCTCCTAAGATGAAGTGGTTACTTAGGAGAGCTGCATTCTATTGGCCTACTATGATGGCCGATTGTTTTCGTTACTACAAGGGATGTGAGGAATGTCAGAAATTTGGAAATATTCAGATGGTACCTGCTGCATTGCTTCATCCTATCATTAAACCATGGCCTTTTCGTGGATGGGGATTGGATTTCATTGGAGAAATACATCCTTCTTCTTCAAAGAGACATCGCTTCGTGTTGGTTGCTACAGATTACTTCACTAAGTGGACCGAAGCTGTTCCTCTCAAGAATATGACCCACAAGGAGGTAATTGAGTTTATTACTGAGCATATTATTCACAGATTCGGCATTCCACAAACTTTAACTACGGATCAAGGCACGTCCTTTATGTCTAAGGAAGTGCGGTCTTTTGCCGATATGTATAAGATCAAATTGCTCAATTCATCTCCATACTATGCTCAGGCCAATGGTCAGGCCGAGTCTAGTAACAAGACTTTGATAAAGTTGATCAAGAAGAAGATAGAGGAGCATCCCCGAAGATGGCATGAAGTCTTGTCTGAAGCTTTATGGGCTCATCGCATATCTAGGCATGGTGCCACTAAGGTTACTCCTTTTGAGCTTGTTTATGGACAAGAGGCCGTTTTGCCCGTTGAGGTAAATCTGGACGCTTACAGACTTGCTAGACAGAATAAGCTTTCGGTTGGTGAATATTATGACTTGATGATGGACAACATTGATGAAGTGACCGATAAGCGTTTACAAGCTCTTAAGGAAATTGAGAAAGACAAGATCCGACTTGCTAGAGCATACAACAAGAAGGTTAAAGAGAAGACTTTTCAAGTTGGTGATCTAGTATGGAAGACAATATTGCCACTTGGTACTAGAGATAATAAGTTCGGCAAGTGGTCTCCAAGTTGGGAAGGTCCATATCGAGTATTCAAGATCAATGGCGGGAATTCCTATATGGTGGAGACGCTGCAAGGAGGACGTTTGCCTAAGGCATTAAACAGGAGGTACTTGAAGAAGTACTATCCTAGTGTTTGGCAAGAGGCATGAAGTGGCATATGGCCGATATTTGAATATCGCCCTTAGAAACATATAATGGCCGATGAATTCTGTTAAAACATCGCCCTTAGGTGACAATTTTGGTGCTGATGTGTTTTATGGTACGCAAGCTTTACCAAAAAAACAGGGGGGCATATGTTGACAATCAAAATTGGCACAAGGACCAGAAGGATTGCAAGACAAGAAGATGGCGCATGGAGAAGAACAGAAGACGGCGCGAGGAGCTGATCACGCCCGGACCGGTCTGACCGGTGCGGGGGACCGGTCAGACCGGTCACCTGAGTTGTAATCCGACTAGGACTCTAAAATTAGGATTCCGAGATTGTAACGAGTTGTAACTTGGTTTCCTTGCGGGACAAGGCCTACCCTCCCTATAAATATAAGGGGATTCGGCCGATTGAACACACAACAATCGAATCTATCCAATTTACTACTTTTGTCCTTTACTTTTTGCATCTCCAAACCCTAACTTTTCCAACCCTACTTGCTGTTCTTCCTGCGTCTCCGCGACGTTTGAAGGCGTCCTAGGTGGCCTGCCGACCCTAGGGCACCCCTGACGACGTTCTCCCTGACGGATCCTTCCAGGAGGCGTTTTTAGGGTTTTACCCCGTAGCTCGCCGGCGGTAACCGGTCTGACCGGTGCCTCTGACCGGTCTGACCGGTCGGCGCAGGGCAGCTGCGATCTGGTCCGTTTGGAACCCGCGCGAACTAGCGCTCTCGTGTGTTGACCATATTCTGCGTCAACACTAGTACTCTCCTTTCTCGTCCAGGATAGATTTTCACTGTTACTACTAGAGACATGCCCATCGGTACCGGGTGGCAAAGGCCTTTGGTACCGGGTGAATACCCGGTACCAAAGGGGTCTTTGGTACCGGGTCAAGACACGACCCGGTACCAAAGGTATTGGCGTCAAAAAAAATAATTTAAATCCCGAGGAGGCTCCCACACACGCGCAAGTCTAATCACCCAACGTTCAAGAGAAGTCGTCCATCATAAAAAATTACTCCATCTGTTCTTAAATATATGACACTATTGACTATTTATTTCAACTTTGACCAATAATATTTCATTAGTTAGTTTGTTAAATAAAATAAAAAGGATACCGATATATCTAATATCAATAATACTTTGGATTTAACTCATAGACTTATCTTTTTCATAACACCATTAGAGATATGCCCATCGGTACCGGTTCTAAAACCAGTAATTTAAATCCCGGGGAGGCTCCCACACATGTGCAAGTCGCAAGTCACAAGTCACGCGATTTTTCACGCGAAAATACGCGCGTGCGGCGCGCGGGGTTCGAACCTGGGACCTCTCGCTTCGCGCGTTGCTTCCTTACCATCTCACCTAGATACCGTAGCTGACCACCTCTCTGATGCTTTCCTTTTGAATTAACCCGTGGAGGGGCCTTTAGTACGGGTTGGTAACACCAACCGGTACCAAAGGGGGGGGTCTTTGGTACCGGGTGGTATTACCAACCGGTACCAAAGGGTCCTCGGGACCTACCAAATTTAGACCCGATACCAATGACCCCTTTGGTACCGGGTCATAAGCAACGGGTAAGAGGGGTGACCGATAGGCCATTTTCTAATAGTGTGTTGGGCCATAGCAATGGCGATTCTACTAGGGGGCTGGGGTGCTCCAGCCCCCCTAAGTCTAGAATTTCATTGGAACTTGAGGTTAAGAGGAGAAGGGAGGAAGAAGAAGAGAAAAAAAGAATAAGATGAAAATGGAGAAGAGAAAGAAGAAGAGCCCCCAAACAACACATCCTACATCCGCCACTGGGCGACAGTGCTAGCCGCCGCCGTCATGCTAGCACATCTTTGATGTCCTTGCTCTAACCTTTCACACCAGATGTCCCCCACCCAACACGGCAGGTCGGCAGCTCAGCCCACCTGTCACCGTTACAGGCTTTCACGTAAGCCCACTGTACTCCAATGAACCCTGCATATGAGCCCAAGTAACCCTAAACTCCAAACCTAGTTTCGACATAGATTTTACAGCAAGACACCATAAGTTAATAAATGGAGGTTTCCCTCAAAAAAAAAGTACAAAAAAGACTCAGCCGAGGTGCATCACGCTTGATCTAAGAATTTAGGTATGGAAACGGAAGAAACTCTCAAAATAGATTTATGCGTTAAGGGAAGAAACATTCAAATATATTTTCGTGTTCCCCTTCCAAAACTACAAAGCAGTCGTGCTACTAAATTTGATCAATTACAACAATTTACCACGTAATAGTAACCCTTGATATGTTCCGTCAAGATACTGAATACTTCCTCCATCCTAAAATAAGTCAAACATTTTGATCTTTGACCAATAGTATCTTTAAAAACTGTTTATTTAAAATAGAAAAAGGATACATGTTGTGACAATATTTGATTTCACGGTGAATTTGTTAATATATCACTGTTGTGCTGGCAATTTTTAGGATTTTTTTTCCTATTCATAGTAAAAGGTACTCCCTGTCCCAGAATATAGACGTGTTTAGAGGGTCAAAATTTGTCCCAAGTATAGCTAGATTTTGAGATGACCTAGAGTGTAGCAACGCTTAGGGTTCAAAATGCATCCCAAATATAGCTAGGTTTTAAGTTCAAACACATGACTTAATCAGCAAGTGGTCCAAAATAACCCTCCTCAAAAATAAATGGTCAATTTATAATTAACGTGCATGCGCAAACTTCCTTTTCAACATGAACATATTGGAAAGGCATATGCTTAAACCACGTGTCTATACATATGTTGCTTGCATGCAGCGCGGACAAGTTTAATGATGAAGGGCATATTAGACCATTTACCACTCTTGTTAACCTGTCTAAATAGAGATAAACATTGCTATATTCTACGAGGATGGAGAGAGTAAAAGGTTTAATTTAAGACAAATCTAAATTTAGTTTCTATTTTTACAATTAGGTCCTAGTAAAACAAACTTATTTTATACTTTTAATTCAAACCTTTTACAATGTTTTTTATCTTTCTTTTTCATGCAAGGCCAATCACATGATCCTTATAATAATAGACTAGCTAGATTGCCTCAAAAAAAACAATAATAGACTATATCGTGCTTCACTTACCCCTCTTACGCTCCCGGCTCTTCTAGGATCCGATCTCCAGCAGATCCCATCAACCCGTCCACAATATGAGAATCCCAATCAACCCATCCACAATATGGTCAAAGAAGCCCTAATAAAATTTCAACATTATTGTTGTGTGATTGTGATTTGTCATATTCTTCCTTGGCTCTTTGTTTTTCCTCTCTTCTTTGACAATGTGAATATATTTGTGATTGCAATGGTTGCAGTTGAGAAGACTTTGTTATGTTTGATTACAATTTTATTTTTTAACATTTTTTCTACTATACTAGATTTTGTTTCTTTATTTAATACAAATCAAATATGATAAGATGCCTTTGGGTGTTTGTCTTTCAGAGCAAAAACAAAATCGTGTCACGTGCTAAGAGCATCTCCAAGAGCTTCTCTATTTATTTCTATCTATTTGACTCTCTATTTGAGCAGCTAAATTTTTTTTCTCCATATTTAGTTGCTCACTCTAACAGACTCTCTATTTCTCATTCTCCAAATCTCACAGCTACGTTCAACTCTCCCTCTCCACATACAATGACATGTCATCCCCTTCCTTTCACCTTCTTTCCATCCCTCTCACCTCCCCGCAGACGCAGATTCTTCCGCCCGTCCTTTGCCCGGCGGCCGGCCCCTCACCACCGGCTTGATTGGACGCTGCAATCAGCAATTAGTTCTATTCATGGACGTTGCTACCTGTTGGACCTGCACCATCATCGTAAAACTGCTTGCCGATGGCATCGTCGTCCTCGTACTCCTACTCCATGAAAGCGTTGCGAGGAAGGGGAGCCACCACCATGCCGCGTAGGCATATGTACCATCAGGAGGCTCCATGAAAGCATCGCGAGGAGGGGGAGCCACCACCATGCCGCGTAGGCATGTGCCATCAGGACGCCTCGTAGTAGATCAATTGCCGTAGTAGATCAAGAAGCCGCGTAGGCATCACTACGGGAAACCCGAAGACTGCCCAGTGCTCGATAGTTTGCCGAGTGCATTTTATCGGGCACTCGGCAAACACCTGGCACTCGACATATATGGCATTTGTCGAGTGCCGTGGTCTAGGCACTCGACAAAGGGGACCTTTGCCGAGTGTCCACGGCAAAGGTCTCCCCTTTGTCGAGTGCCAGACGTCGGGCACTCGGCAAAGCGGCCATCACGCCGTCCATCCTAGCCGTTAGTTACCTTTTTTGCCGAGTGGTGAACATTTTCGCCGACTGTTTGTTGACACTCGGCTTGTTGACACTCGGCAAACAGGGCTTTGCCATTACTTTGTTCATTGTGTGCCCTTTGCCGGCGGCGGCCCACGGCGACCTGTTTGCCGAGTGCCCCTGGCACTCGGCAAACATGCGGTCTCCCGTAGTGCATCTTCCAGCCGGCACCGACGCTGTCGTTGCCTCTCCCTCTTCTCGAGGGACGCGGGAACCAGGAGCGCAGAACCAGGGGCGATGGCGAGCGCGCGGTGCTCGGTAAAAATGCCGACGGGCGTCTGGAGGATAGCGAGCGTGGATAGATACCGAGCTCGATAGCGATTCTGTTGGATGCCGTTTTTTCTCTGGTTTTTATTTTTTTAGCTAATGCATGCCGGATGCAGAGACTCTTGAAGTTGCTCTAAGACTATCCACTCGTACACATGCATGCAGGTATTGGACGATACTGCCAAACCGAAATGGGTTCGCACCACGGTGAATCTAGACGACCACATCGTCATCCCGGACCTGGACCCTGCCGCCACGTCGGCCGACCCGGACAAGGCGCTGGAGGACTACGTGTCATCGCTGTCCACCCTCCCCATGGACCACTCCCGGCCGCTATGGCACTTCCACGTCCTAAACTTCCCCACGTCCGAGGCCGCCGCCGCCGTGGCACTCCGCATGCACCACTCCCTCAGGGACGGCGTGTCCCTTCTCTCCCTCCTCATAGCCTGCACCCGCAGCGCCGCCGACCCTGGCGCGCTGCCAGCGCTGCCGCAACCCGGGCGCGCGGGGCCCCTCTACGCGCTGCCCCCCGCCCGCCCCTCTCTGCGGCCGGCGGCGTCGGCCTGCGGCCGCTGGCCGCGTGGGTGGACGCGTTCCTCGCGCTTGCATGGCACATGGTGGCGGACGCCGCGCGCATGGCCGCGACGGTGCTGTTCGCCAGGGACCCGCCCACGCTGTTCGTGGGGGAGGAAGGCGCCGAGTTCCGGCCCAAGCGCTTCGTCAGCGGCACCCTCAGCCTCGACGACATCAAGTACATCAAGAACGCGATGAACTGTGTACGTGCAGTGCTATGCGTGCCCGATCGTTGAGAACTTGAGATATGCTTTGATTCCATTCATGGAAACTGCTCACTAGGGTATCTTGTTGGCTTCTTTTGGTCAGACTGTAAATGATGTGCTGCTTGGAGTGACTAGTTCTGGATTGTCTCGGTATCATTTTCGAGCGGCAGGTAATCAGTCGATAATTTGGTATAGTTGTGCATTTCACATGCATTAACATGTTTGGATTAGTGTTAGATGATGCCTAGCGATTAATTCCATGGCTTCTCTCTGAACTATTTTCTGCAGGCGCCGATAATTTGGGAAAGAGAGTCAGGGTCAGAGCCACTCTTTTCGTCAACATAAGGCCGGTTCCTGGCTTACAGGTGTTGAGTTAGGTTCCAAATTCAGTTGCACATTAAAAGGTCAACTTCTGACGGAACGAAGTGGAGGCCCGTCGCAAGTACTACATAGTAGTCGGCTCCACCCTCTTTCGACGCGGCGCCTCATCCAGAGTCTTGATGAAGTATATCACTCCAGAAGTCGGACGGGAAATCCTTGAAGAAATCCATGGTGGAATCTGCGGGAACCATGCTGCTCACCGCACGATCGTAGGTAAGACTTTTCGGTCCGGGTACTATTGGCCATCCGCTGTGGCTGATGCTGAAGAAATCATGAAGACTTGCCAGGGCTGCCAATACTTTGCCCGGCAAGCTCATGTCCCCGCAACAGTCCTCAACACTATACCACCCTCTTGGCCCTTCGCTTGCTGGGGCTCGATATGGTTGGACCACTCAAGACTGCGCCAGGAGGTTTCAAGTATCTCTACGTGGCGATCGACAAGTTTACCAAGTGGATTGAAGTCAAGCCGCTAGTCAACGCTACAGCAGCCAAGGCGGCCGAGTTCATCCAAGACATTGCTCATCGTTTCGGCGTCCCAAATCGCATTATCACTGACCTCGGCTCAGAATTCACAGGGAGCGAGTTCTTTGATTTCTGCGATAACCTGGGAATTGAAGTCCGCTACGCATCAGTGGCGCATCCCCGAACCAATGGACAAGTTGAGAGAGCTAACGG
This sequence comes from Alloteropsis semialata, assembly GCA_004135705.1. Lineage (NCBI taxonomy): Eukaryota > Viridiplantae > Streptophyta > Magnoliopsida > Poales > Poaceae > Alloteropsis > Alloteropsis semialata. The sequence continues at coordinate 47,123,525 of CM014270.1, read as the reverse complement.
CCTCATACTTCAAGGTCTCAAGCCAAGGCTCTATGAACCACTCAAAAAGTACGGCGGCAAGTGGGTGCAAGAATTGCCAGCCGTGGTATGAGAGCTCAGAACCCAGCCGAGCCGCGCGACGGGGCAATCACCCTTCTTTCTGGTCTACGGCTTAGAAGCAGTACTCCTGGTAGACATCGAGTACAATGCTCCAAGAATCCAAAACTACTCGGAGGAAGCAGCAGAGCAAAGTAGGGCAGAGGATCTGGACATGCTAGAATAGGCGAGGCTAGCCGCATTGATCAGGACAACCACGTACCAGCAAGGACTCAGGAGGTATCATGACCGAAACATCCAAATGCGACCATTTAACATTGGTGATTTGGTTCTTCGAAGAATTCAGAGTACAAAAGATCAGCACAAGCTATCCTCTCCTTGGGAAGGTCCATTTATAGTATCAAGGGTCATCGGTCCGGGTACTTATCAGCTACAATGGGAAGACGGAACAGAGGTGCCCAATGCTTGGAACATTGAGCACTTGCGGCGTTTTTACCCTTAAAGAAGTTATTAGAGTTTCTTAAGAGTCAATAAACAGTCAGCCTTCTTTATGTACTGATATCGGTTACTTAGCCCAATAATAATAAAGTGTCAATATTCCATTGTCTTCAAGCTTGGAATTCAGATACAGTCTTACAAATTTGAATCATCCTGGGTTGTTTAAAAACAATCTAAAAAAGGGTTGCGTTCAAAAAGCCATCTACTTTCTGTTTCACACAGAAGGATCGGGCGCATCATTTTTTACTCTTCCCAGGTTGTTTAAAAACAATCTAAAAAAGGGTTGCGTTCAAAAAGCCATCTACTTTCTGTTCCACACGGAAAGATCGGGCGTACTTATTTTGAATCTAGTCGGGTTGTTTAAAAACAATCCAGGAAGGCTACATTCAAATGCCATCTACTTTTTGTTCAAAACAAAGAGATCGGGCGCACACAATCAGATAAACAAATACTTTTTGTTAATAAAAACATTAAGTATTTACATCTGAAACTAAGTTTTTTACAAAGGGTTTTTCTTACAACAGAGACCCTAGAACTTAAGACGAGATACAATCTTTTCTACAGTGTCCTTCTCCTCCTCCATGTAGGTATCATACATGGCCCGGGTACAAGCCGGGTTGATTCTTCCTTCAGTAACACCTAACGGCTGTGAAGGGAACCATGATCGGACAACCCCGAGTACTTGCTTAGTACACGAATGGGCGATCCGTTGGCAATATAGCTTCACTTGCCCAGGAGTTGCTCGAAGGCGATCAAGGAGAGGAGGAGCAACACTTCCGGCGGGTACTTTGGCATATACATCAACCAAAGGCAGGGCGGCTTCCTTCCAAGACTCAATTTCCGCACCACGGCGATTGATCTCCACGCGAAGCGCCTGGATTTCAGCCTCTTGATTGCGGATCTTGGTCAGGTCTTCAATGAGTTGGGCATCGGCATGCTGGCGCATCTTCTGCTCTTCAGCAAGATCTGCCATGCACTCCGTCTCCCTCCGCTCCGCCTGGTTTGCGCGCTCTTGCTCCCGATAAAAGTGGTTCTTCATATCGATGAACTCGCCCTTTAGAGCTTCAACGCGCTTGTCACTCTCTGCAGACAACACATCATATTCTATTCATTATATGATCAATGCAGACAGAGAAAAAGTACTCAACGTACACACCTGAGAGTTTCTGTCGTAAAGACTTATTCTTCTCAACAACGTCATCGCGCTGGTCTTGGTACAAGTTTATCTTCTTGTAAGCCTCATCCAGCTCTTGGCGCAATTGAGCGCGTTCTTGGTCCCAAGCTGCTTGTCCCTTGGCTAGATCGGCTGTGGCTTTCTCAGCGCGGGCAATGGAAGTGCTGGCTCTCCGAAGCATCTCAGATTTCTGCTAAGATCGTACAAGTATACTCTACATCCAGAATAAAGGAGGCAGGGTTGATTAAAGTACAAAGGAGATAAGTATTTACAATACTAAGCTATTTCTACTAACCTCTGTGAGCTTGGAGAGTTGTTTGTACAGCTCGGCGGCCTTCTCCAGATCTCCATGGTCAACTTCTGAGTTGAATAAGAAGGCATCTTCATCTTCATTTGCGTTGATGCCGGGTGTACCAGTGAAGATCTGGAATGGCTCTGGTGAAGGCTCATGGGGTTTCTTCTGCTCCCGGATGATTTCTTCAATTGCAGTTTCCTTCATCAGGCTACTCGTGGTGTCCAATCCCTCAGAATGGAGGCTTGCCATCCGGATACTTTCTGTTGCTTTGGACCAGGACCCAGGAGCAGAAGTACTCGGAGTGGCTTGCTCTCTCACTGGGGACGGTGGCGTCACGTTGCTGCTTACTATTTGGGGTTGGGGCGGTGAAGATGCTCGTGGCGGATTTGCTCTCAGTAGGCTTGTTGGAAGCAGGTTTCCGACCCATCTTGCCAGACGAGATTTTGGATTGATTCTCGAATGGGGCTTGAGTGGATTGGAGATTGCGCGCGGAGGCGAAAAGAGTTTGAGGATTTCAGTGGTGAAAGCGACGGCGGCGGGGAGGAGAATACGAACGGTTCACCCTCTGTCTTATAAGATTGAAGCGGTAACCCTAAGCGTATTTTCTGTAACCCGTTTTTCAAAATATGCCAACACTTATGCATTCGCGGTTACAAACCAGATGCATATTTGTGCGGCTATTTCCTAACGAGCTAAGTCATTTTCTGATGAATTTTCATTCTCGGGGGCTGATGCTTAATAAGATTTATTTCCACATCAAAGAATATACATATTTCAACAGAAGTCTTTAAGCTTATTGTCATTTGCTTTAAACTTGGGGGCTGGGGGGGAATAGTATATTTCTTTTGGAAAGTTTTTCAATAAATACCCAGGAATTATTTTTAATCCTTGAAAATATTTCTAGGCTCGGGGGCTAGACCCATAATGTGTCCATCTTTTTTCAAAAGCTGGACACCATTATAGTAAATGGGGAAGTTTTGCATCAATCTTGGTTCATGAACCAAGGCCCGGGGGCTGGCTGCAAAAGAAGTCGGCAAAGGAGCACATCTTGTTTACTTCTGAAGGTTTTCAACAAGCAAGACAACGAGGAAACAACTCGGCTGATGCTGAAACAGTTGAGAAACAACCCGGCAGGCGTGAAGACATGAAGACGCTCGGGGGCTTGATGGTCTAGGATCCATGGGAGTCCTCATGGGCCACAGTCCCGTTAGGAAATTGGGCCGGCAACTCTGACTGATACAAGGAAGGAGCGTACAGCTTAAGGAAACTAGTCGGGTACTGGGAAACAACCCGGCCTACTCATGTTAGGACTCTGTGTATTATATCCGACTAGGAGTTTGTATTTCTTGCCTTGTAGACCCTGTCTCCTGAGTATATAAGGTGAGGCAGGGACCCCTTGTAAAATCATACCCATCAATACGAGAAGATCCACCATACAGGACGTAAGGTATTACGCTCTCTACTCGAGGCGACCTGAACCTGTCTAAATCGTCTCGTGTTCACCATCGTGCTTCTGGTTCCGGCGAGGCCCTCACAAACAACTCGACTACTTAGGGATCCCCCATAGTAGGCTAGCCGGTATAAAAAACCGACAGCTGGCGCGCCAGGTAGGGGCTCTCATCGAGAATCGTTCAGCAAGCTCGATGGCACCAGTCATCATCAACTGTGACGGCGACATGGCGTTCGAGAAAGGCGCCACCTTCGTCTTCGGCTCCTGGGTCTGCACGGCGGACGGCGCGGGCAATTTCGACCGCATCCTCAAGTCGCCGACTCTGGAGCAACTCGCCGACAAGCTCGACGAGATCGCGCCCCCGGGTCCGAATACAACTCGGGCTCGGGGAACCTCGAGTTTGAACTCAACTCGGACTCAAGGAATCACTCTTCCTAGCCCGATTCCAACTCGGGCTAGGAAGATTCCGAAGCGGGCCAGGCAATCCGAGTCGGTTTCTGAACCATCGGCTATGCCAAAATCCGCCAATTCAAAAATCCAGAAGAAAAGGAGTCCAGCCACTGTTAAGCACGAGGCCGACACCCCGAGCCAATATCCCTTTGGACTCACGGGCCCCACCTCTGCTTTCCAGGCGGCGTCCTCAAAACAACTCCGATCTCTGGTCGAATTCGACGAACTTCCCTTAAACGGGAAACAAGTCGGACTCATCATCACTTCAACCCCCGAAGGACGATTTGTTCACTGGCCGGGACGTAAGCCAACACTTGGAGCAACACCACAGGAGAACCTGGACATGTCTCGCATCATCGCGTGCATTGATCCACTCCCGTTTCAACACGGGCAACCCCTGAATTCTTCAAGCAACCGCGGCTCAACTGTCCCAGTAACTTCAAGCATAGGGAGCAACTCACCAGGGCACCAAGCCATGGTGATCATCGCCTAGGAACAAGAAGTCTCCAACGATGAGCCAACTGTGGAGAATGAAGCTGAAGCTGACCGTAACCGACGCAGGGAGCGAAATATCGCTCGCGCAGAACGACGTCGCCGTCTCGGCCGTAGGCTACCTCCACAGGATCTCAACGCCAGGTTCCGGCAAGTCGCCGGCCAAGACGTCTACTCCAGCGCTGCAGCCAACATCATGGCTGTCGTCACAGAGCTGGGACAGATGCCTGAAACTCCTGAAATCCTCAGGATGAAGACAATGCTCGAGACAGCGGCCATCCAGCATGATGCAGTCAACCCGGCGAAGACCATCACCCGAGCACCAAGCCGCCAGGCAAGCAGCCGACATCCTGAAGTCGGAAACCGAGGCAACCAGTCCCACCACCCGAGCAGAGAACAACGCCAACCCCAAAACGAGGGAGGCATGGTACTCGGCGGCGGAGGTCGTGACCACGGCGCCGGACCAAGCAACCGCGAAGTTCAGCAGAGCCACGTCGGCGGGCGTGACGGCAACCGAAACAGGGACAGACGCCCCAGGAATCACGACAACAACAGGGATCTGCGACAACAATTGCCACCCAGAGACGCGCGCACCATCATCTCGTCACGGGCACGCGATCACGAAGAACAAGAACGCCGCAGACGCCAGGAGTACGACCAAGTCTACGGGGCGCCGGGTCAGGATCACCACAACCTTCACAAGTACGAAGGGTTCCTGGTCTTCTCAGACCGCATCCGCGCTACTTCCTGGCCCGACAAGTTCAAACCAGCTCATATCGATAGATATGACGGAAAACGCGATCCCGAGTAGTGGATTCGCATCTACTACTCGGCAATCAAGGCGGCAAGGGGCAACACCGACACCATGTGCACCTATCTCCCAGTAGTCCTCGACCAGGCCCCACTGACCTGGCTAGAAGGGCTCAAGCCGGGCTCCATCGACTCCTGGGATGAACTCTGCAAGGCTTTCATCAACAACTTCCAGGGTTCATGGCAGAAGCCGGGTACTCGCTTTGACCTAGCCCAGTGCAAACAGGGCCAGAACGAGTACTTGCGCAGTTACAACCGGCGATTTTGGGAGAAACGCTCAACCTGTGCAGGCCTATCCGACCAAGATGTCATTGATTGCTTCCACGGTGGCCTTACAGACCCCGTGCTGCACCTCGATTTCGGAAGGAACAGGCCAAAAACACTAGAGCAGATGCGAGACCTCATCAGTCACTGGTCAGATGCAGAAGACCTGCAGCGTGAGAGATTCAACCGAAACAAGTCTGGAGGAGATCACAACAACAACAACGACCGTAACAAGGGCAAGCAAGTTGAGAACAACAGCAAACGCGACTTCAACGATAAGAAGCGCAAACCTGAAGACACGGTCAACGTTGCTGAGAAGAACTCTTCCCGCAGGAAGTTCGAAAAACTACTCGACAAGCAGTGCCCTTTACACCCAAAGGATAAGCACTCAAGCAGGGACTGCTGGTCGCTCAAGAAAGCGTTCTCAGCGGAGGGCGCTCCTAAACCAAACAACCCTGACAACAAAGGAGACAAGGGTGACAAAGACACCGGCTACCAACAAGCCGACAAGGTCGTCAACGTCATCTTTGGGGGAATTACTCAGTCAGAATCAAAGCGCAAGCAAAAGCTTATCCAGCGCGAGATTGCCTGCATTGAGCCTGCCATCCCCACCTTCCTGAAGTGGTCAGAAGTCCCCATCAGCTTCTCTCACGATGATCAATGGACCAACATCAAGAACCCGGGGCGATACCCTCTGGTGCTCGACCCCGTGGTAGCTGGCGCGCGACTCACAAGGACATTGATCAACGGTGGAAGCGGACTCAACATCTTGTTTGCCAAGACCTTGAAGAAGATGGGCTTAGACATCACCAACCTGCTCAAGCCCACTGATTCACCCTTCTACGGCATTGTTTCAGGCAACGCTGCCGTGCCCCTCGGCCAGGTATCACTTCCAGTTACATTTAGTACCGAGGCCAACTACAGGACCGAGTACATTACATTTGAAGTCGCGGACTTTGAATCATCGTACCACGCAATCCTGGAAAGACCTGCTCTGGCGAAATTCATGGCGATCTCACACTACATCTACCTCGTCCTGAAGATGCCAGGCCCTAAGGGGATTTTATCCCTAAAGGGTGACCTGAAGACCTCCTACGATTGCGACACCGAGGCAGTGACGATTGCTGCAAGCATGCAGCAACCGAGCCAGGCAGCAATCGTAGCAGCTATGGCGAAACAACTCGGCGAGGCTGAGTTGGACATCCCAACGAAAAAGCCAGCCGTGCCAAACATGAAGCCCTTCCAGGAAGTTCCAATCAAGGCAATCGACCTAGGGACGGGCGACCCCTCCAAGACGGCGCTGATCGGCGCTGACCTGCCTATCAAATAGGAAAGCGTGCTCACCAGCTTCTTACGGGACAACCGCGACATCTTTGCATGGAAACCGTCTGACATGACGGGAGTCCCAAGAGAGTTGGCTGAGCACAAACTCAACGTTGATCCTGCCGCCAAGCCGAAGAAACAACGCCTACGACGCTTTGCCCAGGACAAGAAAGAAGCCATCCGTTCGGAGCTGGCAAAACTCTTAGCAGCCGGGTTCATTAAAGAGGTGTTCCACCCTGACTGGCTCGCTAATCCTGTCCTGGTCCGCAAGAAGAACAACAACGAGTGGAGGATGTGTGTCGATTACACCGACCTGAACAAGCACTGCCCAAAGGATCCCTTCGGGCTACCTCGCATTGATCAGGTGGTGGATTCTACAGCTGGCTGCTCTCTACTCTGTTTTCTGGATTGCTACTCAGGCTATCATCAGATAAGCCTGCACAAAGACGACCAGATCAAGACGGCGTTCATCACTCCGTTCGGCGCCTACTGCTACACTACAATGTCCTTTGGACTCAAGAACTGTTGACACCGGATTTTCGCACCTGACATGATGAGTCAGATGATGACGTGGTGAGGTTGAGACTGCGCAGTGGACCCGTTGACTGGTCAAGGCCGAAGGTGACAGAGAAGGAAGCCGATGCTGAAGAGAGGTCCGATGAAGCAGGAGTCCGACCCGATGACGAGTTCAAGAGGAAAGGCGCGTCGGCTAAGAAGGAAGCGTATCAGATTCAGGGACTATTTCCTTTTCAGAAGGCATATGGGAGTGCCGTTTTATCTTTAACTTAGTTTACTTTATTCGCAAGTTAGCCTGGTCCGATCAGGACTCTCCATGACCAGGGTATAAATATGAACCCTCGTCCATTGTAAAGACTATTCTCACAATCAATACAATCCGGCTTCACGCCAAAAACCCTAGTAGTAGTTACCGACGAAGCTCATTGGTGGACGGGCTGCATCAGTTCTGATCTCCGGCTTACCAGTAAGTTAGTCAATTTATCGAACTAGTATAGGCTTTGAATTGAGGCGCATCGCCCTTTCTTGTTTATACTGTTCAACCGATTTATCTCTAGATAATCAAGATTGATATAGATTCCCTACGTCGGAGCTAGATCAATATTGATTATTCAATAGATTATCGTTTATCGGACTATACTTTAAGCCTAGATTCCCTACGTTGGAGCTAGGTATCAAGATTAGTCTAGATTCCCTACGTCGGAGCTAGAGTAATCTTGGTTACTAAAGGTAGTCTTTGCGGTTTGTTGGAGTTGCTAGATTGGTTTAGATCTACGCCATGTGAATCAATTCTACTTCTTCAACGGCTTTGAGCATTGGTCTTGATCCGATTTAAGCAATATTTATCTTACAGCATCGTTCTATGTCCGATCCTGCTTTGTGGTTTAATCTGGTTGTTCTTTGAGTATTGTACTGGTGTAGATTCCCTACGTCGGAGCTGGATCTTTACAATACGATTAGATTAATCTTTGATTGTCATGCTTGGTCTAGATTCCCTACGTCGGAGCTAGATTCATCTTGATTAGTTAAAGGAAGCTCTGGTTATGCCTTATTGCTATTTGAATGTTTAGTGTGGTGTAGATTCCCTACGTCGGAGCTGGATCTCGCTTAATTGTTTGGTAGCATATCTTAGAATCAGATCGATCCTGTTAATATTTTACCTGCTTATTTGCTTAATCTGATCAACACCTATGCGAGCATCTTGTTTAATTAACAGGTTGATAAGTCAAGTCTGATTATCTAGCTATCTGATCTGATCATAGTTGGAGAAATCTAGATTCCCTACGTCGGAGCTAGATTTCTCTGAAAAGGCTATAGTCCGATCGGTTGGTTAGATGGTCC
>CM014270.1:47049886-47113876 GCA_004135705.1 Alloteropsis semialata | reverse complement strand
CATTGATGTCCATGTCCGTCCTGCTGAGTGAAGGCTCAAAATCAACAGCTTCGTCCTCATTGCCCATCTGAGTATCTGTAATTGCAGTGGGCGGAATCGAAACTTTATCCGAAGACGAAAACGCATCGGCTACCGACTCCCTGGGCGACACCGGTCTGACCGGTTCTCCTTGACCGGTCTGACCGGTCCCGGTTGCTGGAACAGGAACAGCACTGGGGCACCGGTCTGACCGGTCAGGGACACCGGTCAGACCGGTCTCGGCCACGTCAGCCGAAACTGCTGCAGATGGCTCGGCCTTTTCTGGTGTCTTGGCCTGAACATCTCGATCATCAGAACCATCCTTGGAATTCTGACCAGCTGCTGGAATCATCGGCTTAACCTCATTGAACCACTCCTCCCGCTTCTTAGCCGATTCTTCTTCCCTTTGCTTCTGAGTGCGCAACCGCTGCAATCTCCTCTTTTGAGAATGAGTCAAACCAGGAGGACACCACTTTGGCTGCGTATACTGAGGCAAAGGCACTTTCTTCACCTTTTTCACAGCCGATGTGCCAATAGTATTGGGACCATCTGCCATTGATGTATCAACTTCCATATAGCCAATTTGAATCACACTCTTCGCAGTTGGCTTTAGAATCACAGGAGTAGGCTCTTCCCTTTTCTGCACGGGGCGATACTCCTGCCTGGCCGGCTCCTTGCCCGGCCTCCTCTGGTGACCGGTCTGACCGGTCGGCGGCACCGGTCTGACCGGTGGCTGCTGCTGTGGCACAGCTGCCGGCCTCCATTGGGCACCGGTCTGACCGGTCGGCGGAACCGGTCTGACCGGTCTGTGCTGCTGGGGCACAAACGCTGGTCTTGGTTGAAATCCTGCAGGCCTAGGTTGTGGTGGATTCATCCTTGCACGAGCAGGAACCCCAGGCCGTGGTTGATCAGATGCAGGACAGTAAGGCACGTACATAATACCATCCCTCCAAATAGGTTGAGGAGGGGGAGGTGGAAACGGCCTCCATGGCCTGGAAGGACCAGCATCATTAGATGAGCTTGGACCCTGATTCCACTGTCCTCTTGGTGCCTTCATCATACCAGAATTCCTTGGTGGTGAGCTTGGTCTCTTTTTTGGTGGCCGATCTTGTTGAACGGCCGCATTGTGCATGTGCTTCACCATGACTTGATCAAAGGTTGCCTTCGGCTTGAAAGTCTTCCCCTGATCTTTGTCTTGGTTCGTCTTCCAAGTTCCCACTTCAGGACGCTTAGGCACAAAGGTTCGGACCGGCCTCTGGGCCGGACCGGTCTGACCGGTCAAAGCCACCGGTCTGACCGGTGCCCCCTGGGCAGCAGGAGCAACCGGCCTTTGATCTCGCGCTTGAGAGCTTGATTCTCCCCTAATTTCAGAATTCTTCACTGTAATAGTCAAGATCTTCTTTCCATCAGGAGCTTGCTTCATCACAACCTCTCTCCCAAGCACTTTGTCAGTTTCCATCACCTTCCTCGGTTCACCAATCACAACATTCTTGCCTCCTGTCGTATCGGCATTGTCGGGCCGAACCAACATCTTGGCATCCTGAAGATCCATAGTATTGACTATCATGTTGTTGACTGGAAACGGGCGCTTGTCCACTTGCATCTCACTCAAACTCAATCGTCCATCATTTAAAGCCGATTGAATCTGTCGACGAAAGAAATTACAATCATTAGTCGCATGAGAAAATGAATTATGGAATTTACAATAAGCACACCGTTTTAACTCCTAAAGTGATGGAATATTAAAAGAACATTTGATATATCCATTCTTATGTAATTCATCAAAAATCTTATCACACTTGGATACATCAAAAGTAAATTTCATCTCCTCCTGCCGATTCTTATGAGTCGGCTTTAGAGATGTGCAAGTAAAAGCTTTATTAGATGCTGGCCATACAAATTCAGCAGCCAACACCTCATGAGATTCACCATCGGAGCTACAAGAATCACATTCTACATTATGCACACTAGCCCGATGAGTCCTATGACTTTCTTTTAAATCTTTGCTTCGGCTTTCAGCAGCCAAAACTCTTTGATGCAATTGGTTTACGCTATAGAATTCAGAATTCTCTAGTTTATCTTTAATGTGAGAGCGCAAACCATTGAAAGCCAAATCAGCAAGATCCTTTTCGGCAATAGTAACACCGAAGCAACGGTTTTTAGTATCACGGAAACGTTTAATATAATCATTAACAGTTTCATCCCGCGATTGCCTAACCGATGTGAGATGTGACAATTTAAGCTCATTACTGCCAGAAAAGAAGTGATCATGAAATTTTTGTTCTAACTGTTACCATGAAGTAATAGAATGTGGAGCTAATGATGCAAACCATGAGAAAGCTGTACCAGTTAGAGACAAAGAAAATAAGCGCACTTTTAAAGCCTCACTAGAGCCAGAATCGCCTAGTTGTGCCATGTATTGACTAATATGCTCAAAAGTGCTTTTAGTATCCTCCCCATTAAACTTAACAAAATCAGGAAGTCTAAATCCAGCAGGGAAAGGAACTAACTCAAAGCGAGGAACATAAGGCTTTTGGTATAACCTAGCCTTATCCCTTACATCTACTCCCAAATTCTCCTTCAGAGAGGTAGCCAAATCAAGCTTGTATTTATAAAATATTTTATCTAAATACTCTAGTGAATTATCCTGAAAATTTGGTTGTTGGGTGTTTTGTACAGGAGTAGAAGGTAAATTCCCCGTTTCTGAACCACCAGGACCGGTCTGACCGGTGACCGTGACCGGTCTGACCGGTTGGGGCAGCGCCAGCTGGCTAGCTGCACCCGACCCTCCAGGGCCGGTCTGACCGGTCACGACGACCGGTCTGACCGGTTGATGCTGGCCAGGCTGGTTGGCCGACATCATCCCTTGCATTTATTGGCCGTACCTCCCGAAGAGCTCGTAAGGTACAGGGCCTTGTGCAAATAATTGTTGTACTGCTGGGGGTACAGGATATCCATAATTTGGATTTTGTGGGGTGAAATTTGCAACTTCATTGCTAATTCGGCCTTGATTAACCGAATTAGGAAAAGTCACAAACGGTTGAGGTGCAGTGGGGCGAGTATACATTGGATTGGATGGAGTAACAGATTGGCCATCAAAATAATTCAACGGCATACCAAACGTAGGTTGTTCAACAGGTTTTGTTGCCGGTGCTTTAAAGTCAAGCGCAATAGGTATTTTGGGAATCAAAAGATTGGGATCGGCGGCAGGTTGTTCAACCATGGGTTGTTTGCCTTCCGATTCTAATTTTTTGTTCATCATCCAATTAACTAATTTGACATTATTTGCTACCATCATATCCTCCATGTACTTAAGAAAAGCTTCGTGAGAGTTTTCATCATCTTGTACCTGAGGGATTGGTGATGAAGATGTAGCAGTTGCGTCTACCTCTTTGAACTTGGAGACCACGCCCTTGCGGTCCTTCTTGAAGTGCGAGAGGTAGTAGAGCCGATCTTCTTCTGCCTTCTTCTTCATGTACTCTTCAAGTCCTTGACGATCTTCGGCAGAAAGTTCATCGTCCTTTACGGTGACGATGTTCTCGAGATCCAACTCAGTGTTGGCACCCATCTAGATTGAATTAGATAGAACGGTTGCAAAAACCAGATCTCCAATTCCCCAGCGGAGTCGCCAAAAGTATGTTGACGCAGAATTTGGTCAACACACGAGAGCGCTAGTTCGCGCGGGTCGCAAAGGACCAGATTGCAGCTGCCTTCGCGCTGACCGGTCAGACCGGTCACCTGCACCGGTCAGACCGGTTACGGCGGCGAGCTACGGGGTAAAACCCTAAAAACGCCTCCTGGAAGGATCCGTCAGGGAGAACGTCGTCAGGGGTGCCCTAGGGTCGGCAGGCCACCTAGGACGCCTTCAAACGTCGCGGAGACGCAGGAAGAACAGCAAGTAAGGTTGGAAAAGCTAGGGTTTGGAGATGCAAAAAGTAAAGGATAAAAGTAGTAAATTTGATAGATTCGATTGTTGTGTGTTCAATCGGCCGAATCCCCTTATATTTATAGGGAGGGTAGGTCTTGTCCCGCAAGAAAACCAAGTTACAACTCGTTACAATCTCGGAATCCAATTTTTAGAGTCCTAGTCGGATTACAACTCAGGTGACCGGTCTGACCGGTCCCCCGCACCGGTCAGACCGGTCCGGGCGTGCCAGCACCTCGCGCCGTCTTCTGTCTTGCTTCTTGTCTTGCTCCATGCGCCATCTTTTGCCTTGCAATCCTCCTGGTCTTCATGCCAATTTTGGTTGTCAACACTTCTCCATTCCCATAAGATCTTATATCTGGTCAGATGATAGGTTTCAGATAACAGAGAGCCAGCTATCCAACGGAGCACAACTGTCTGATTGTCTACTATGGTGCCATACACCGAGGCTGCTGGTGTTGTATGCTCCCGAGTCCTGACCTCCCGTTGTGGTTCCAAATACTATGAGTAGAGACATGAAATTATTAAATGCAGACCGAGTAGCTCTAGCTCAACGGAAGGCGTTTGTGAAAAAAAAGTCGGCATGGAGAAGAGATAGGCGGGGCATAAGACAACACGTGAAGAACTCAAGATGGTCACTGGGATGTAGACCAATACTTGATTGGAGGAAGAAAACACAAACAATCCCATTTTCTTTTCCATTCCCATAAGATCTTATATCTGGTCAGATGATAGGTTTCAGATAACAGAGAGCCAGCTATCCAACGGAGCACAACTGTCTGATTGTCTACTATGGTGCCATACACCGAGGCTGCTGGTGTTGTATGCTCCCGAGTCCTGACCTCCCGTTGTGGTTCCAAATACTATGAGTAGAGACATGAAATTATTAAATGCAGACCGAGTAGCTCTAGCTCAACGGAAGGCGTTTGTGAAAAAAAATCATTCATGCCAAGTGGCCATCATGTCAGCAAGATCTTCCAATCTCGATCCGGTCATCATTCTCGCGGCGCCGGCTAGTCCGTGCCACGCACGGGCCATGCCCATGCCCATCGCAGCTCCACTCTCCCAGAAAAGGCTCTGAACTGATGATGGGATTCCCGGGTCAAATCATGGGCCGTGCTGTTGTTGTTCACCTGGGTCAAAATGCTTTTGGTGGGCTATCTCTGCCTGCTGCATCTTTCTATGCAGACCATGATTGGCGCCTCGGGCTCAAGGTCACTCTTTCCATCGGCCGGCCCTACAGATGCAAGCCTTTCATTACACAGGCCGCCCGTGGCAGTTACTTTTACTTAGGGCCTGTTTAGGTTCCTTTGAAACTTTTGAAACTTCACTATTCATCAAAAGAAATCTTACATGCATGAAGTATTAAACGTGTGTTAATGACAAAACCCATTCCATAACCCCCTGGTAACTTTGCGAGACGAATCTAATGAGCCTAATTAGGCCATGATTAGACAACGTCGTGCTACAGTAAACAATCTCTAATGACAGATTAATTAGGCTTAATAGATTCGTCTCACGATTTCCCGTCCATCCGTGTATTTAGTTTTATAATTAGATCATGTTTAGTCCTCCTAATCTTCAATTTAGAATTGGAAACTTTCTTTCGCAAACTTACTTTTCAAACTAAACAGGCCCTTAGTCAGGTAGTAATTCAGCAATGATGTGCTGCTTGACATAGGCCATGTTTGGATACTCTAGCTCAGCTAGAGCTAGAGTTAGCCCCAAACTAACTCTAGCTAAAGAGGTGTTTGGATGACAGGGTTAGATTGACAAAAAAGCACTTTTTCAATCATTTGGCTCATTTAAATCTTCTTTCCATCTCACTCTAGCCTCAATAAGCACCTCTTGGGTGGGATAGTTTTTTTGGTGGGTTAGAGTTTTTTTGGTGGGTTAGATGCAACTAGCCCCAATCTAACCTCTATAGTTTGGATACTTTGGGGTTAGTTGAGCACCAACTAGCCAATACTAGCTCTAACCCCTGGATCCAAACAGGACTAGTCCATGAAAAATGGTGCCCTGTTGTTCGGTCCAAATGCCGGCTTTGCATACGAGGCAACAGAGATGATCACCATTACCTGCAAAGAAAAAATATAGGGACGATGATCACCATTTGCACTGTTAAAAAATTTTGTTCTTGAATCTAAGAAAATGCCAAGAAAAAGGGGAAACACTTGGACGACTGAATCCTGACGTGACGTGGCAGTTTGGTGAGGAGCGCGATGGGCAAGAGACTGGGGTTCTACACTGCTAATGTTGTACTTAAGACAATTTTTCACTGAATGAGTCGTGAGAGTTTTATTCCATCAAATAAGGCAAAAACAGTAACGGAAAGAATGTGAAATGAAACTGGTTCACACTATTTTTAGGATAGGATACGAAACTTGTTGAAACTATACGGGCTTTTAACTATGTTGTATTCACATTATCTCATCAGCAGGGCCGAACGGTGTCACGTACAGCCCAGAATCTCACACGGGTAAAATTCCCAAACGGTGTCCTTTCTCTACGTACACACGCTACTCGCTCAGTACTCGATCACACGTACAGCCCCTACAACTGGCACGAGAGTCCCCCGGGCAGGACCAGAGCGCGTGCGCCGTCAGGATAGTAGGGGCGCCCCCTCCTCGCCGTCCTCTTGCGACCCGGCAGCGTCATCGCCATCATACCGCCGGTACGTAGCCGATTCCGTTTCCGGGGAGAGCACGTTCAGAACAGTGCGTACGTTTCGTTCTCAGCCACAAGAGCCAGCCCCTCACGTCACGTACCGATAAATTCGATCTGCAGGCTAGCTAGAATTCCTCTGCCACGGCGTACGCATGCACGCGCATGTTAGTGGCTCCGATCCGCTGGCCCAATTTTGTTCCGTGGACACGTGACAAGCTTTTGTGAACAGTGGGCGAGCGAGAGCCCAGGACGCAGGGACAATCGAGCTGAGGTTATGTGCACATGGGGCCGGACCGGCCAGCACGTCACACGCCGTGTGGCAACGTTGCAGGAATTCTTTTACCCTTCCCCGTTCTTCAAAACTAAATCCACTAAGGCCACGTTTGGATCTCTTTATTTTGAAGGAATTGGAATCTACTTAATAGAGTGGGCTATTTGTCCATTCCACAACTTTCCAAAGTTTAGATATAAGCTTACCTTAAATTTATGGTGTGGGAGATAGAAATTGACTCTATAGATCCTCATGATATGTTTCTAATATGCAATATATAGCATGCTTTTTGACTCACTTCCCTACAGTAGAAGTGCAGCACAAAAGTATCTCTCCCATATGGCGAACAATAATATACAAATATATTTCACATACAACTATATTAGTTTACTTAATTTATGTCTAAATTAGGATTATTAGAATGTAACTCAGTTTCAATTATCCAAACGGGACCTAAGGCTCTTAATTCTTATTTTTGGTTCACCTAGCAAAACTAGATTAACTCTAGGATTTTTTTTATTTCCTTGATGTGTATTTTACATACCATAGTAATTTGCTGTAGAGAATTTCTATTAAATAAAGTTATTATTGCTAGAATAAATTATTATTTAATTTGATACATTGTGATCGCTAACATTGACGAATTACGAGAAATGGAAAAAGGGATTTGAACCCTCGGCAAACAACAGTCCACATAGCGGTTACAATACTACGCCTTCAACCGCTCCGCCATTGCGGTACGCATGTCCAGGACCTACTAGTATGTCCGAAGAAGGCGATGCATGTATTTAGCAGACGATTTGGATTAGCTTGCATTCGGGGTATGTACATTACTACATGCAGACTCTGCAACGAAGAACCTGAAAAAAATCTCATGTGTCTTCCACACTCCTTGACCCGGCAACCGAAAACCATGCTTGTAAACCTCGGTGAGAGTCTAATAAATGTGCCACCAACTATTTGAATTCTTCATCGAAATTCATAAATTCTCAAAGCAAGATTCAAAATACTTCTCTAATTTTGGCTGACTTTATTGAAAAATGCATTTACACCTACGATATGCTCCCTCTATAGCTACTTTTAGATGGGCTCTAAGTCTAATATTTATAATTTTGATTATGAGTAGCAATAAAATCATCAAAATGACAACAAAAAGATGATGTCAATAGATTAGTCGTGCAACCAACTACTGTCTCCTTCCCAGATCGAATAATTGCAATTCTGGTTGGGACGGATGGACTGTTATAATATGTAACTTTTGTATTTAGAACAAATTATTTTTACATTGTTGGTCAACCATTAAAATATATAATTGATTTACTGTCAGATGAAACATAAACCTAGCTACACACGGCATATTTCACGGTGAATTAAATATTATTTAATTTGGTCTCATATGTGTTATTGAATTTTTATGAACTTAATTAAAAATTACAAGTTTTTTTTTACTTAGAACAAGGAAAAACAGCCTACATTTTGAAACGGATGATGCACTGGAGGTTACTTTATAATTTGAAGAGCTCAAACCTTTCTTTCAAAACCGCACAACGGTTGGGGAAAACACAACGAGTTATGCATGGTGCCCTTTCATTCTGAAGTGTGTATCCGGCCGGCCGGCCCGACACGTGAATCCTTGGCGATCTTACGGCGCTGGATTGGATGAGACCAGACCACGGAACGGTGATACTCTACAAAGCGAACGAGAGGGAGGACCCTGGACCCTGTGCCGTGGCTGCGCTACGCGGTGGCCGCGCGTGGTCCGGCCGAGCACTTGAGCTAATAGCTACAGGGCCGGCGCCAAAGGTCGGGATTGCCTAGCTAGCGTACGTGTAGTAGCGATCGCCGCTCTCGATGGGCACACAGCAGCATCGATCCTCGTCCACTGTCGCTGTCGATCAAGTGAGCAGCGGCGGCACTGATCGAGCTGCAGCAATGGTATGGGCCGCTACATATGCTGCTCCACCGCCGCAGGGCCGGCCGCAGGCTGGTCATGAGACCTGAATGCCCGATGGCTTCGGCCTCCCCTTACCTGAGATAGACGAGAGAAAATCCGGGGCTGGATGGAGAGATTACGCGTCTGCTGTTTGCTAATTAAGGGACTGGAATTGAAATTAGAGGAAATATAATGGCCGGGAGCACCGGCCGGCGGCCGCACACCGATCTCGTCACACATACAGACACAGTAGTGTCCAGAGCGCCTTTTAAGGTCCGGTCACTATCCATGCACGCCCGGGCCTCACCACCTTGGGCTAGCTATTTTTCGGTATATAGTATAAAACCCCGTAAGTAATGGATAGTTTAGCAATTTTATTTGGATAAAAATAAAACTAGAGATTGGAGATGTAAAGATATATATCAAGAATCAAAGTGATTTTTTTAAAAAATATAACAATATTTCAATTACGCTATTAATATTTCCCAAAATATCTTTATACTACTGTATACTATAGTTAAAGTCTCTAGTAATATACAATTGATATCAACCGTATGATTTTTTTATACTAATCCTTTTTAAACAATAGTATAAAGTAGTATGAAATACCTCACATGGATTAGCCAGTGGCTACTGGTCTTACATGCATGCTGACATGCTTCACACAATCACACGCACACTTGCCTGTACTACACACTGCTACTTGTTCGTCTGTTTGGTCGTCAGCATATGGACCAGCGCTTGGCCCTCTGGTCCTGCCTCCCACTTGTGTAGACCAGGTTGCAGAATCCGCTGCTGCTATGTCCGTCCACGTGAACGAATTCAACGACTCTACCAAAACACCCCCAGCACTTCAAAACAGCTTCGAGCGCCAAAATTGACCACGTCTTTGTGCAAGTTTATTCTTCAAGGGCTGAACATGCATGCAAAGAAATTAATTTTGAACTTACGGAGGTTAACTTGGGAGATTACATACACAAGTATATTAAGCTCAAACAATGGGTAAAAGCTAATAAGTTCAGATGAATTCACCTCCTAATAGCTCCAACATGTACGGCCCTACAAACAGTGAGATATACACTCAGATACTTCAACCTGCGCGTGTAATTCTTGCTGGGTGAGGTACGGTCGATCGTTCACTTTTTTTTTTTTGAGGTGGGTACGGTCGATCTTCGACACGGCACACTATAGCCGCATTGAGTGCGGAGCAGTAGAGCTGGCGGGGGCGATCACGAGACTCTGATGCGTGCTATACACCAGATGGGCACAATGGCAATGGCACGGCATGGCTGCAGAGTCAAGCCACTGCACACCCCTGTTCCCTACCGCCATGGCTCCATCCCTTGTTTCCCTTTCACCGCCAAGGCAAAGGAAACCGCCACAGCCACAGGCCTGCACCTGCTGGGCCCTGGGGCCTGGGCTGCGCTGGACGCTCGCTCGCAGTCACGGCAAAGCTGCCTGCTTTTCGGCCGGGGTTCAGAGGGGAAGCCATTTATAGCAACCACGCCACCACATGGCTGCTGGCGGTGTGCCTCAGCCTGACTGTCCGTCAGCCGTTTTGAGCAGATGGCCATGTCTGCTAGCAACTAGCATGAAGCTATCTGTTTTTTTTTAACAAAAAAGAAGGTGAGACCGGTTCTATGTTTGTAGCCATGATGGTGGCCTGGAGCTGGATGGGTCGATGGACGGACCCATGCACATGAGAAGCACTTCTCTTTCTCTCCTGGGGTGCCTTTGAAACCCTGACCACACACTGCACCAGTGGCCGTCCGTCGTCAAGCCTCTAATCCCTCCTATGCTAATGCTACTTCAACCAACAGAGAACTGGAGGCTTCAGGAATGTGGTTAAGCCATTGCAAGTTTGCAACAACGGGGGCAATCCTTAAATTTTCAATGTTCCAGAACAAAAGGCCATGTTTAAATCGGCAAAATAAGTTTAGGAAATTTACTGTAGTAATTCTAAACCGAAGATTAGAAGAAGTAAACATGATCTAATTATAAAACTAATTACACGGATGGACGAAAAATCACGAGACGAATCTATTAAGCCTAATTAATTCACCATTAATCTACGTTTAATACCCTTAATTATTGTCCTAACATTTGATGTGACGGGGTAAACAGTAAAAACTTATGAAACTAAACTGAGCCTCTATCGTACGTACAGACAGTCAGACAGGCAGAAGGTACTGCTGCTGAAGGCCTGAAGCGGGCTCCACAGTTGAAAACTTGCCACTGAATTAGGTCAGACTGAAACCAAAGCAAGGGCATGAACCCACATTATGCTCCTTAAAAAAAGATGCAACTAATCAGAAAAAAGAAACTAAAAATATGGATATCTCCAACGACGCTAGCCATGTCAACTAAGGAAGACCACAATCTATTCCCGACGACAGACTACAGAGTGGCACAGCACCAACCCATATATCAAAACTAGCATATATATAATACATTTTTTACAAAAAAGAAAAGCCAAAGGTGAAAAGGTACGACGCAAAACCCTACTAGTCATCGGCTTACATAACATGTCCATAAACAAGCCCAGAGTTTACTTTGTACCAGACAAAAGTTCAGCCAAAGAGAGAAGAAAAAGGTTCTAGACTTGCAGCCAAAATAGCTCGGCCCCCTCTAATTTCCTGAAGCTGCAGATGTAACCCACCCTCAAGGGCTGTACCTGCAATGCACCTCCAAAATCAGGGGATAACTCAATCCCCTTCTTCTTGGCGCTTACATGGTTCCGGCCTTCTCACATCACAGAGCAGGCATTTGGGTTCTCATCGCTGAAGAGCTGAGGGGCGTACTGGTAGGTGTAGCCATATCCGCTTGGGTGGTTGAATCTTGGGTAGTGCATATAGAGGTTAGCCATGGCGGCAGCGTCTTTATCTTTCTCTTCACCATCACCAGCGTTGCCATCATCCTTCTGTTTATCTGCATCTTTCCCGTCACCACCGGCATCTCCACCATCCTTCTTTTCCTCCTTGCCATCATCCTTCGTCTCACCGCCTTCCTCTGCCTTCTTGTCATCCTTGGCATTGCCATCACCAGCATTCTCAGCTGCAACCGGCTCAGACTTGACAATAGTGGCGTGCTTGCCAGTGCGCCTATGCACATAATCAGCCAGCTTGGCCTCCTCGAAAATCCCCTTCACAGTGACTTGAGAAGCCTTCAGGTCTGCCTCTACAGATTGCACTCCTGCAGAATAATATGCAAATTATTTGGTGGATTACTTGACATTGTTCCATTTACTGAACTGAAATACTAGCTGTTACTAGACCATATACAACAAAAATTGCAATGTTCTAATGTAAAGATCATTTTTTTGTTCAAAAAAATTAGTGCTGCATGTTGAACTTGAAGAAGTAAATCTTTTTTTTAATTCTTGTTACGTTTCTACTAGTAACCCATGTTCAGTGTAACTCTGAGTCAAACACAATATACAAGGGAACAATACAGAGGATATCTTGTATCAAGCACAAATTGCAATAATAGGTATCAGGTTTTCACAGCAGACTATTGTCCTTGATCGGTGCAATCAGTAGTATAATGTACCTTGCTAAAATATAAAACATCAACCATCACAGACAAGACTTTAGCGAACTAGCAGAAAGCTACATTATGATGGACCATGAGGGAGATGTGGCAACAAATTTGTACCTTTCATCTTGAGGATTCTCTTCCTGATCACTTGCGCACAGGCCTCACAATGCATATGCACCTTGAGCACCACAGCAAGCACCGTGGGCTTTGGTACAAAACAAAACATCAATGTCTCAGTTCTAAATAATAGGAACAAAAACAGTACACAATGCAAGCGAAATTGATGTTACAGCAAATTGGAAGTAAAACTGTCAACGCCAGGGTGTTTGAGAACTATCCAGGTAAGGACAGCTCACCTCCTCTTTCTTCTCCTCTGGTTTTGGTGGCTCAGGTTCTTCTTTTTTCTCCTTTTCCTTCTTCTCTTCCTTTGGTGGTGGCATTGGCGAGAGAAGCTCAACCTTGCGGCCTGTCTTCTTCTGCACGCGCTCCACCACCTTCATTGGGTCAGCAGCTGCCTTCTTCCCCTTCACAACCACCTTGTGTGCCTTCGAGTCTGCACTAACATCTTCTACACCTGAATGTCAAAAAGCCAGTATTCAGATTCGCACGCTCAATTGATGAACTCACACACCTTTGCAGGAAAAGAAATACGAAATTTTGAAACAATTACACAAAGTGACTAGATATTCCAGATGAACTCATGAACGTTACTACTTTAGTTTCCGAGTTGAGAATACAATAATCAGTCAAATTTAGGACAGATCCAGAATCTTCGCCATAATCTGTCATCTGGTGACAGAGCAATTGTTTTCTTAAGGCAACCTGAACTTCTTTTGAATATATGCTGCACGAAGAGACACGCTAGAGGCAGTGGTTTGCATTGTGATATATCTGATTGGGCCTTAAGGTTGCTGGGATCTAATTTGTTTCACCAATAATACAGGATACACGTGCAAGTGCGACTCAGAGTGGTCTCCCCTAAGCGAGCATTTGTTTACCTACCCTTTTCAAATGTAAGTAAAATACCCACATGGTTTGGCTTAAAAACAGCTAAGGCTCAAGCGCTCCAAATTTGATTCCAAACTTTGAACTCCAAAAGTAAAATCATAGAAATCATCGGAAAACAAGTGGCGCCCCTTTGCCAAATACGAAACATGATGCAAAAGTACAGAGAGAAAAAGAGCAGAAGACCCCTCAAAAAAAATTATCAAAGTTGCACCTTGTGAAGCGTTCCTTTAAAGTGATGCAGGAAACAAATACTTGTTACATTTGATCAGATGGACTACAAAAGTTTGCCCTTTTTCAAAATTACAGGAAGAAATCACTACACGATTTTTTTTAAAAAAAAGGGAACCGAATTTCAAATAAAGCAAGGGAAAAATAACCCCAAACAAAAGAAATGTGCAGATTTTTTTTTGAAAAGAAGAATGTGCTGATTTCAACATCATTTTCGTAACCATGGAAGAAGAATCAGGCTAAAATTAGAATGTCCTGTTAGAAAGATGGAAAGAAAGAAAAAAATCCAACAAATAGTATTCCAAACACTCCCTGTTCAAAAACGAAAAAGCGTACCAAGAACACAACGGCACAATTGCACAGCAGAGAAGAGAGCAGCTGAATCCATTACCATCAAATCCCTTGAGGATCTTCTTGACCTTGCGCGCACACCCCTCGCAGTGCATGAAGACCCGCATCACCACCTCCTCCGGCGGCGGCGGAGGAGCCGGGGCGTCCTCCTTCTTCTCCTCCCCTCCTCCCCCCTCGTCCTTCTTCTCCTCCACCTCCTTGCCCTTGTCGGCCGGGGCCGGCGCCGCCTCCTTCGCCTTCTCCTCCTGCAGCAGCACACAAACAAACGACACACATCAAGATCTTTCCCCAACCTCTCAGAGAGAGTCAGAGTAATGGAATCAAGAAGGAAGAAGGCGCAGGCATTACCTCGCCCATGGCTCTCCCTCTGCGCCTCTTCTCTGCTCCGCCCGCTCTCAACGCACTCGGTCAGTCAGTCACGCCTCTGGTGTAGCGGTGAGTGAGTGGTGGCTCCGGCTCTTGGGTTCTTGCGCCCGTTGGGAGTGAGCTGCAGGTAACTTTTGGATGGCTTGGGCTGTAGGAGTGGAGTAACTGATACTGCTACTTGTAACGCGTGCCGCAAGGTCCAGTCCAGCGGCTAGCTGGGACTAGAGATGGCAACGGGCAAAATCCGCGCGGATACTATCTATAGGTATCCACGCCCGCAAGCAAAAATCCGTGCCCGCGCCCGCGCCCGCTATCCGCCACGGGCACGAAACCATGCCCACGCCCGCAACCCGCGGATATCCCATGCCCGCGGGCAAATCCGTGCCCGCAAATGCTCAGCTCCAATCAGCAAATCCCATGCTCCGGGCAGCAGATCTCTGGTGTCTCGGCGACGGGCGTCCAGACAGGGAGAGGGCCGGCGAAGTTGTTGGCCTGGTGCTCGACGAGGAGAAGGAGACAGTGGGCGTCTGGTGACGGGCGGCCGCTCGGCGTGGATACGGTCGGCAATGCGCAGTCGCGCAGAGCTTGGGTGGCCGCTGGCCGGCGGCGAGCGCGAGACGCGCTCGTTCTTCGCGCTGGCCCTGCCCTGGGTGGCCGGGTGCCGCTGGAGAGGGAGCGGAGGGGCTGGGGGCCTGGGGCGCGGTGGGGAATCGGCGGGGATCGAGATTTGGGAGATGGAGCGGAGGGACTTTGGGAGTCAGGGAGATGCACGACGCGAGCGCGATGCGCCGTGCGACGGTCGGGGAGGGGAAAAAAGAGGGAGTGAGATGAGAAGGAAACCTTAACCTCACTATATATATATACTATGTATGTTTAGGTCCCACATGTCCGTTATATTGGAGCGGGTCTCGCGGATTTACGGGCGCGGATGCCATTTTTTTGTGCCCGCGAACAGATATCCTCTGGATCTAGGGTTGTGCCCGCGCCCGTGCCCGCGGGCACAATCTTAGACCCATATCCGCGCCCACCGGGTTTACTATCCGCGGGTACGCGGATATTTCGTGCCCGTTGCCATCTCTAGCTGGGACGACGGTGCGGCGGGTCAGTGCCTCAGTGGGGCTCAAGGCCGGCCGGCCCGCACGGTAAAGGCGTTGGAATTGGAACTAATCACCTCTGTCCTCGTCTCATCTGCTAGTACTATTTTTTTTAATTGTGGATTTAGCCCTCCTTTTTGTTTTCTAGCAAACTGGAGTAGAGAAGTGTAGAACTGGAAATGGGCGAGAGCAAGGACAAGTTTTTGCATCTGGGACCAGGTCATGGCTACAACAACAATTCTGTCTTTTGTTTTCTTTTTCTTTCCAATTAAAAAAATCTTGTGCCGAGGCAATTGGAATTTCACTTGCTCCATTCTTCCTTTTCAAAAAAAGAAGTTGCCCTCATTCTTCCTTTTCGAGAGAAAAAAAACTTGCTCCATTCAGTTACTCCTTTTACTATGTGGTGCTATCTGCAATTTTTGAACGTTGTCCAAAATTTACAGCTGGTGGTTGTTAATGTACTAATTAAATGCTGTTTAACATGCCCCCAAAATATACTCTTCTACATTGTTCACCTATGAGATACTTTGAGATATCATGCTGAAGATATGAATTTCTACTGATTAAACTAGGTGTCATGCAAAAGTCACGTGGAACTCCTAAGTTCTGAATGGACCACAAGAAATGGGAGTGTACACTTACATTGCCCAATTTTGTGAGTATGGACTCAAATGTGAAGTATCATTGGACAGTGTTATTCTATACGCTAAACGCTAAACGGTCGGCCACCCTCCGTTTAGCGTTTAAACAGTTTAGACAATCAATTAAATGGTTTGCACTGTGGCAAAAAAATATATTATAAATTTATAATATGTAATTTTCACTCATACAATTTGAGGCATCCACATAATACTTAGTGACACAAGATTCTCACATTACATATAACAATCACATACTTGCTACTCTAGACTCCTATTTTTTCTCCAGCGTGTGCTTGTGGCCCGATATTCTCTTCCTGAGCCCAATTATCCCACCTAGGCATGTTCCTTTTTGCCTAAACGACTATCTTAACATGTGTTTATCTATGTAAATGTGCTTAATTTTCGTTTAATTTTACTATTTACACCTTTTTTTTGACCAAGTTGACCGTTACACATGCTAATTTGGTGACTAGACCTTAAATTACACGTATACCCTCTGTTTACTATTTAAACATGTGTAAACGATAGTTCAGATGTGTTTAGGCAAACAATAATTGGGACATAGTTGTGCTTCATTAGCCCTTTTCAGTTACACAAGGGTTTAGCTTTTTTGTAATTTTTTTGGATGAAAATAAAATCTCGTATTTTGTATGATGGTTTTAAGATAAGATTTTTTTCTTAAGTATTTTTCAAAATAGGTTGCCGGCAGGGATAAACTAATGTAATTCTTATGTGGACAAGTGCATTGCTAAACAAGTAATTCGATAATCAACTTGTAGTGAATATTTTTTAAAAAAAGTTATGTCTGTTTGGCGTTTTAGAGCTGAGAATGGTTGCTTTCAGCTGTACATTACTTCCTCCATTCTCTTTTGATAGTCCCATTTCCAAAACTAAAATTTTCATGTTTGATAGTCCCATTTGAGTTGTAGTCTCAAATCTGATATAAATGGCCACTCCGGTCTCTCTGCAGAGTAATTACTTAGAAAAAGATTGGTGCATGTATATAATAACATCAATACCAAAGAGTTTATGTGGAAAAACAAGAATTTTTTATGATATGATTAGTCAGATGATAAGCAATGTTTTTCTCCTTGGTCATTGTGCCAAGGTGAAATAGGACTATCATAAGAGAATAGATAGAATATATTATACAATTTGAAAGAATAGCCAATTGGAATGGTTACGTGTTTTAAAATGGTGATTATCCCAATTATTTGCATTGTAATTATAATACAAGACTCAAGTAGTAAGATGTTCTCTAGTTTAGAAGTATGCCAAATATTATTACATCATAGCTACATAGCTCAATATCTTTCTTAGATTCTATTACAATTTCTAACAGATTCCTCTACCGCTGCTAATACTAGGGATATATGAATGTCTGGACATCCAAATTATTTGTATTCATATCCACCTAACAAGTTAATATGGATATCTGTATTTATAGCCAATTTTAATATGAATGCTAATTGGATATCCAAATAAGGTTTTTTTTGTTACTTTTCTCTATCCAAATCCAAATTTGTGTTTGACTAAAAATATGGAAACAAATAAAATATCAGATATTATCTGTATCTCGTGAGAAATAAAGAGTCAATGAAACTATCTATCTGAATGTGAATCTGTATTCGAACTATTCGTTTTGTTTTATATTCGTATTAGATAAGAATGGATAAGATTCACATTTGTATTCGTATAAGAAAAGGTTCGCATTCATATTCGAATTAAAATACGGTAAAAAAGTGTCATCGGGATTCGATTCCATGCGTATCAGATCTCTAGGTAGTACTTTTCTATTTTTATCTACATGTCGCACTAGATTTGTCTTAAGTTAATTTTGGCCAACTTTGACCAAGTTATAGAAAAAAACATTTATAATATCAAATTTATTTGATTCAGTACAATATATAATGTATTTTGATAGACCGCATGTTAGACAATGTAGTTCTATAAATTTGGTTAAACTGGTTATTAACTTAAGACAAAGATAACGCGATATGTAAATGAAAACGGAGTCAGGGCCTGTTTAGTTCAGAAAGTTGTCCAAAAAAGTTGCCATTAGGAAACATGTTTGTGAGAGAGGACACGGTTGTCAGTGTGAAAAAATTTACCATTTTTTAGCAACTTTTGCCGATCTAAACAGGCACTCTCCAAAATGAAAATGGGCTCCTGGATGTCGGCGAAGCCGTTCAATTTTTTTACTACTCGTGGATCGCCTGAGCAAATAGTTAATGTTGTGACGGCAAGGTCGGTGAAGTGTCACCGAATGCGACGCTTCATTTGGAGTTTGCCAATAATGTAGTTCGAGAAGTTAATGTGGACTAGTTTATTTCTGTCAGTGACAAATTCTTTCACCGGCTAATGTTTCTTTGGATACCCCCGCGCGTTTTTGCAATGGATCGGAGCCGCAGCCATTGCGACTTGCGAGGGTTTAGGGCAGAAAATTTTACGACGGTTCTAGTACGGCTGCGCCCGTGCCTAATTTCTCAGCCCGGTGTTCCGTCGAAAAATTTCAGTAAAAAATATTGAATAATGAATAGTGCATTATATTGAAAATTTGCCCATACAAAGTCTTGCATTTAAGAAACGCTGGCTGATGCCTCCCATTTGTTATCCGAAAAGGTTGGGGAGGAGCACCTGTCCTGGACGGCTGGACCCATGCATGTCTTTGCTTCACCTGTGGACTATGGTCCAGCCACGTCAACACGTGTCAGCCGACATGCCCCACATGGTGCATTTCCGTAGCTCACAACTCCTAACAAAGAATCTCAATCCTGATCTCCGTAACAACACACGCACACGAACGGTACAATCTCAAGGCGATTAGCTTGCTGACACAGAGGATGTTGGGATTAGGACATTTTTAACCGCTGGCGGCGCCTATTTTAGGTTTTTAACCACTGAACCCCACAACCGGGCATGATGATCAGTACAAAGAAGACCATAGCAACGTGAGCTTGCACGTCTACAGAGAATGTTGCTGCATCCTCACGGCACAGACTTACATGAGACGTTCTCGAGCACGTATCGGTCTCGTATTTCTGACTTTGGGCGGTGCACGATCCTACGTGGCGGACTAATCGGCGATGCACAAGTAGACATTTGAACATTTCCCAATATTTTTCTGCTGATGGCTGTCGAGCTGAGGGACGGTCACAGATCAAACACGGAGTGTGTGAGTATTGCAGAGTTATTAGGTGTCGAAAAAATGTTCACGCGAAATATGTCTACACGCATGCTTTTTCTGCTGGCATGCTGCAGGCGACCGTTTCTCTCTCAAGAGTCAGAGTCAGACCTTAGATGCGCAAATTTTAACTATTCATGAGTCACATCGAATGTAGTGCCACTAATTAGGAGTATTAAACGTAGATTGCTGATAAAAAACCCATTCCATAACCCGGGAAAATTCGCGAGACGAATCTATTGAGCCTAATTGGGCCATGATTAGATAATATGGTGCTACAATAAACAATATCTAATGATGGATTAATTAGACTTAATAGATTCATCTCATGATTTTCCATCCATTTGTGTAATTAGTTTTATAATTAGATCATGTTTAATCTTTCTAATTAGCATTCTCAAACTTGATGTGACATTTTTGACAAGTTTACACTTCTAACTAAACAAGGCCTCAGAGACGCGTGAAGTGATCATCAAAACTGAAAAAGTGAGGTGTGTCGCGAGATTGGAACGAATTTAGTTCCACGGGCAAATTGGCAAATCGGCAAATCGGCCCTGTTTAGTTCCACCGGCAAATTGGCAAATCGGCAAATTTCACTATTCATCAAAGGGAATCTCACATGCATGGAGTATTAAACGTGTGTTAATGACAAAACTCATTCCATAACGCCCCGGTAACTTTGCGAGACGAATCTAATGAGCCTAATTTGGCCATAATTAGACAACGTCGTGCTACAGTAAACAATCTTTAATGACGGATTAATTAGGCTTAATAGATTCGTCTCGTGATTTCCCATCCATCCGTGTATTTAGTTTTATAATTAGATCATGTTTAGTCCTCCTAATTTTCGATTTAGAATTACTACAGTAAAAATCGGCAACTTTTCATTCCAACTAAAGAGGGCCGAAACAAGATAGACCAGAGCGTGCGTCAGCTTTATCTGGCTCTGGTCGTCTTGCATGGATGGAGGAGCTCAACCGTATCAAACCGTGTCCTATCATTGCTGTGAAGATTGAATCATGATTGCAGATGAAGGGTCTGTTTGAACCCGTTGGGCCTGTAGTTAGCCATCAGACTCCGAGCAGATCACCAAACGTCCCCAGTGTACAGTATTTGACACCGACGGATCGCATATTCGCATCTATTGTCCGTCCTAGATGCTCTCTTTTTTCGGCCCTTTGGGGTGCAAATTTTGTTCGTGTAGGTCACTGGATCACCCCAAAATTCGAATTAGCTTCATGAAAAGATGCATGAACATAGGGATCAGGGCCATGGCTAAAAGCCTGATGCCCATGTGCTAAACGTTTTCTGAGGCTCTACATTTAGGAATTCCAATAACCAGAGCATATTTTGGTTTCAATATATGTGGATGAACATATATTCAAGATCTAACACCGTGCCGTACCCCCATGAAGTTCATGACCTGCAGCGGATCGGAAGTCCAAAAAATCCCAATTGCCCGCGGTGCTCACCCTGCCTGCCCATTTTACTTGGCACTGGCAAGGTAGTAGCAATCAGAGTTTTAACATACGGCTATAGTTGTAGAAAAAGGTTCCTAGATCTGCTTAGCAAGCTAGTCCAGTCTTGCATGATTGAATCCCATTGCAAGTGCAGTATATCTGGCCGAGAGTTCTATTCAGCGCTTGATCGTTGTTACCCGTTGCGACGACCGAAGGATGAACATTATTGTTCATCTTCTTCTTTCTTCTTCTTTATTCAAGCACTACTGGAGAAAGGGGCTGCGGTCCCACCCCCATTTGGCATTGGTACCTGTAGGATCAAGGATGCCGACTAGAGGGGTGTGAATAGTCGGTTCTAAAAATTTCTAGCAAAATTAACCGATTAAAATGCGAAATGAAAACGATCGGTTAAATCACGGCTACACCCCAAAATCAATGTCTCAATTATATGCAACAACACCCTATGTTTAGATCAAGGTTTGCAATCCTAGGGTAACATGCAAGCAATTGTAATTCTAGGAATGTAAATTGCTTGAATATAAATTGCACAAAGTAAATAAGCTCAAGTAGACAAACCACAATGAAGACACCGAATTTTTTTACCGTGGTCTCGGTGACTTGCCGGTCACGCCTAATCCACGTTGAGGTGGATTCAATGTTCCAACCGCTCCTCTATCAAGACTCCGCTTGATGTTTGAGCCGCCTTGGATCAAAGAACCGCTCCACACCTCGATTCCACTAGAGTTGCTCTTCACCACTCCGATAAGGCGAGCACAAGGCCTCTCACAAGCACACCGGGCCTTCTCACAAGTTTCTCTTGAGAAGATCACCGGATCACAGCACCACCACGCCGTCTAGGTGTCGGCAAACACCAAAAGTAATAAGTCAAGACACACTTGACCCTTCACCAAGTGCCTAAAGCTCAATCTCTAATGCAAAGGCACTTGAATCTTGCCTCTCACCCTCTCTTATGTGCAACACATGCACAAATTCGTGGGAGGACTTGCACAACCTCAAGAATGCTCAAATGGAAGCCTGGAGGCCCCGAAGCCACTGGAAACTGGGTATATATAGGCCAAACCTCCAAAACTAGCCGTTACTCAGGAAACTTGTCAAAACAGAGTTTTCGCGGATAGTCCGCCTCACATAGGCCGGACAGTCCGCCATTCAAACCCAATGACTATATACTCAATAAATGCTTCTTTGAGTTGACCGTTACGCCATTGGCGGACTGTCCGCCTCACAAATCGCGGACAGTCTGCAGTACATTTTGATACCCAACACAGAAACAACAAGTTTCTGCGTCCGTTTGCAGGTTAGCCGGCGGACAGTCCCCTTCCAGGTGGCGGACGGTCCGCTGTTCATTTTCGACATCCAACACAGAAACCCTAAGTTTCTGGCTCCGTTCGAAGATTTACAGGCGGACTGTCCGCCCCCAGGTGCCGGATGGTCCACCGTTCACTTTAGCATCCCATACAGGAACAGAAACGGACCGATTAGCTCTCAAACATGATACCGGCGGACCGTCCGCTCCCCTGGGAGGACCGTCCGCAGCTCCATTTTCAGCACAACCGATGCTCAGTAAAACGTCCATAACTTTTAGCTCCGATGTCCAAATTAGGTGATCTTGGACTCTATGGAAAGCTTATTCAGAGAGCTACACATCTCAACTTAATACTTGACTCCAAACATATTGGATCAAAGTAGAATTGCAATCCAAGACCCACCAATAACCATTAGCACCAAACATTTGCTAAGCGACTTTTGCACACTACCGGTTCCTTGTCAAGGTTAGTATGCATATGCAAGATTAAGCTTTTCAACACCTAGCAAAGACTCAAGCATCATCAAGACCCATCTTAATAGTACGGCATTCTATCTTATCCGGTCTTTTCTCCACTAATCTCCGAGACCGGCAAAATAAAATGCCCTATGTATCATACCTTTGCCTTGCGCAAATCCAATTTTGGGTCTTGCTTGATTTTCATATGCATGTGATGTCAATCACTTTCATTTTTCAAGGCACTTGATATTCATCAATGTTTGAAATCTTGCCCTATGCATTTCATCAACACACATGATATTTTTCCATACATGATTTTCATCTTCTCACTTTTCACCATATCATTTGATAAATGCTTCATCCACACACCGTGGTCTTTTAATTGTCATTTACCCAAGCCACTTGATATCCTTCACATGAAGTCCATCCTTTCTATTTTCTCCATATCTTTTTGCATTCATCATATAGTTGATGAGAATCACTCATAACTTCATATGGCCTCTCATGGTCCATCGGCGCTAAGCCTTCACTCGCCCTTCACCGTTGCCTTGGTCCTTCGGCGCCAATCCTTTTGCTTGCCCTTCACACTTGCATGGTCCATCGCAGCCGAGCCTTGCTTAACCTTCACTATCTTGCCACATGTAGCTACTTTGTACTCCACATCTTCAATGTATTCACTTTATCATTTTGATCACCATTCAACATTTTCAATCCAACACAATTTTCTTGTTAATCACCAACTCATCAAGCTTATGCCTTTGATCTCCATCAATTCATCAACTCATGATGTTCATTTCATTCACATCTTCACAATCAGTAATCATCTTCTTGGCAACAATCACACCCTCAACTTGTTGACCCTTAACCAATGAGCTATCAATATTTATCTTGATGCCCAAACTCATCCTTGACCCATATGTCTTCTTCTCATCAATCACACTCTTAACCTGTTGATCCTCAACCAATGAGCTATTAACCTTTATCTTGATGTCGGAACTCAACCTAACATACCAACTCATATAAATGGTTAGTCCCTTGCATCCGGTTGTCATTAATCACCAAAACTCATCATAACACAATGCTAGGGGCCTAGATCCTTCAGTACCGGACATTTTTTGGCCAGCGCCCACCATTAGTACCGGACCAAAAGACTGGTGCCACGGGAAGCCCGGGGAGGACTTTAGTACTAGGCCGTTAGCCCCCTTTAGTACCGGTTGGAGCCAAGGTCCGGTACTAAAGCACATGGCCACCTTTAGTACCGGGCAGTGGCTCTACCCGGTACTAAAGGAGGCGTTTTAGTACCAGGCATGGCCACCGTCCGGTACTAAAACTCATCTTATATTACTCCTTCTTCTTCCCTTAGCCCGAGCCATGAACAGCTCGAGCTTGCTGTTCATGATGGCCGAGTAGAGGAGGAGTTTTTTTCTCATTTCTCGCTCATTTTGTGTAGATTTTCATCATCGAAGGGCTCTACAAGGTCAGAAACTCGATCTTTCTCTTTTTACCTTTCCGATTTCGCATTTAATGCACTATGGAAGAAGGATTTAGAGGGAGGAGGTGATGGAGAAATTTTAGAGTTTTCAATTTGTATTTAGCTAGTCCATTTCTATATGGAGGACCAATGTTATGTTTGATGAAGGTTTCTATGGTGATTAACTTAAGCGTCACTTTGTATCGATAGACAAATTTATTTTGAAAGAATATATATTCTGTGCATAATTCTAAATAGTTGCTATTTATTATGTTGGTCCTAATTAACAAATTGAATTTCTTAGTGGATTAGTTTTTGTTATGTAGAAATTATATTTTGTTAGATGCAGTTGGATTTGCTTGTCTTTTATTATTTTTATTACTCTATTTTTCAATATATTTATTGAAATAAGCTTGTGTTTCTTGTTGTTTTTTTAAATTATCATGTGGTTTGTACGTGATATTATACAGATGGACCGACAATGGATGTATAACTACAAACGCACAAAGGAATTCATTGATGGCTTGTACGGTTTTCTCGACGTTGCTGAGGCGAACAAGTCCCACCAGGGGTTCATGTGTTGTCCTGCAAAGTTTGCAAGAACGAAAGGAGGGTGCCTTCCGCACTGCCCCCCTTAGTACCGGCTGGTAAAGGGCTGCCTTTAATACCGGGCGCTGCGCCCGGTACTAAAAGGTACCCCCTTTAGTACCAAAATCCCAGTACCAGGCAGGGGTTCGGTACTAAAGGGAGGTTACGAGCCGGTAGTAGATCCCCTTTCTCTAGTCGTGAAGGAACCCAACCACCCCGCCGCCGCCACCACAGCCCGATGGCTACCTCGTCGCCGTGCCGCACCGCACGCCTCCCACCCCCGCCGCGCACCCCGTCCTTCCTAACGGGTTTGTCGCCGGCCCCCTCCACCGGCTCCACCCACCGGCCATCCCCACCATCCGGCGGCCGGCGCCCTCGCCGGCTCGCCTCTGCCGTCCTCAACCCGTCTCCTCCGCCGGTCCGGCCACCGCCCACGGCCTCTCTCTAGCCTCGCCGGCCATGGAAGCCTTCCGCCCCCACCCGGAAACCCAAATCAATAAGGTCGCCGTTTCGACCGTCGCCCATGGCCGGCGGCAACCCACTCTGCCCACCACCAACCGCCGCTCTTCGACTCCCCTGGTACCTCCCCGTCCTTTCTCTGTGGTTCTTCCGTTTCTTCATTCTGCTCAACCGGAGGTTAAAGATGAGGGATGTGTAGACACGGTTATGCTATGTCGCCTCGTTCGCTGCTACCAACAGTAAGCGCGCGCTCGCTGTATAAATTTTTTGATATCTGGCCCTTCTTCCTTCACCCCCGGTTCAGACTTGAGAGCCGTTCCACCGTACGTGGTATAGGCGAGCGAGATCAGCTCTCGTCCCGTTCTCTGTCTACCTCTTGGCGACGCGCGCACGCACGCACTCTAGCTAGTCGATATAATAGTCAACATTAAATATTTTACTAACCTTTTTCTTGGCCCCCGACACGTGCACGAACGATGTACGATTTGCACGGCAGCCGGGCTTCACATCGTTGTTATGTGACGCCGTGCGCCTTCAATAATTCGTCCCCGGCCGCGAGAGAAATGTATGATGAACACAGCGCGTACATGCGCTAGCTGTACATAGTGCAATAATACGATCGACGCGCATGGATTGATGGATGGGCGTTTCGCTTTACATTTGTACATTGTCCTCCGTCCGATCGCTGAACGAATGATGATGCTACAAAAATTGAATG
This sequence comes from Alloteropsis semialata, assembly GCA_004135705.1. Classification (NCBI taxonomy): domain Eukaryota; kingdom Viridiplantae; phylum Streptophyta; class Magnoliopsida; order Poales; family Poaceae; genus Alloteropsis; species Alloteropsis semialata. Next base: position 47,088,174 of record CM014270.1, on the reverse strand, counting down.
CCAAGGGCCGTTGCACGGCCCGTTTGGTGAGCATAGCCCAGCAACAATTATGATGACAAGGCGCGCACCCTTTGCTGTGCGTGTGCCTCTCAAACCAGAATAAAAAGGGCCCAACCTCTCAAATGAATCGATATCGAAACTCCTGGGCTGATGAGGTTCCAAACTAAATTACCCTTCCTGTGAAACTCGCGTCTACAGAAAGGCCTGTTCTTGCCATGTCATATAGGGTGGATGCTAATACAAAGGAAATGTTATCTAAGTTTGCTTTAGGTGCTTAGCGATTAGCATTTGTAACAAGGCAATTGGACCTATTTAAACACGTTATGCATCGGAGGAGAGAAAGGTTCTTTTAAAACAAGTGCTTACGGCTTAGTGATGTATCAACGTTTATTTCTTTAAGCACCCACACACACTCCTAAGCATCTTGCATCGTAAATGGGACCGGCCAGATGAGCTATTGAGCTACATGCGGCTTTATCTTGGGCCAAAAATACGGGGCCGAATTTACAGTCCCAAGTCGTCCTGGGCCGAATTTACAGTCCCAAGTCGTCCTGGGCCGCATGGAACAGTCCAGTTCAGTGGCCCATCAACTTAATAACTAGCTTAATTTTTTATTTTTAATTTTTTTACGATTTTGCAAAAACGGTACATGGGCGACAGATTTTGCAATTCTATAAAGATGAAGATGATTTCAAATAAAAAAAGTTTGAAATATAAAGTTGTAGATCTCGTCGAGATCTATAATTTTCGTATAAATTTTAGCTCCATTCAAGTTCATATGAAAAAGTTATGATTTTTTTAACAGACGAGAGGGGCACCGCGCGGTAAATTGTAGCACCGCCGTTTCATTCGGCGGTTTTTCTATCAGCCGTTTGATTCGGCGGTTTTACGTCTTGCCGCCGTATCATACGGCGACCGCCGTTTCAATCGGCGGTTGGGTGACAGAATTGCAAAATCTGTCACCTAGATACCCTTTTTGCAAAATCGTAAAAAAAATTAAAAATAAAAAAAAATTCTCCAATCAAGCTCCAGCCTCCACTGGGCACTGGCCCATTTGGCAGCAGCAATGTATTTTTACCGAGTAGGAAGTAAGATGGCCCCCACTTAAAGGACGTAGTAGTTGTTAAAATTTCCACGACGTATCTTTACTAACCGGTAAATAGGGTGGGCCCCGCAGGTTATAAACTCCTCAATTGTTTTTCCAGCATCCGGGCATCTGTCGTCCACTCAGGCGCAAACAGACAACAGTGAAAAGAGAAACTAATGTTTTATATTTCACTAGAAAAAATGCCCGTGCGTTGCTACAGACTAAGAAGGAGATCAATTTGTGCAGCAGACCAGGGGGAGAATCCAATCGGTGCCGATAGGCAGTAGCCACCCCCAAGGTCCCGATGCCATTTTTCACTTTATCGACTATATAGAATTGGGCATCACTCACTCACAACTATCAATTATAATGGAAATTATGGAACTAAGCGTGGCTTAGTTGGTTAGACTTTTTATGGTGAAACCTGCCCATCTGGATTCGAGTCTCGGACCCAGCACTAACCGGCGCTATTTTTTCAGCAGTCTCTTGGAGGTGCTCATAGGAATAGAGTTTGCGTGCATGTATTCAGAGAGGTGAGTGTGCGGGCGTGTGTCAGCGTCTGTACTGGTCTTTGGCAAAAAAATTATAATGAAAATCAATATCACTATCGATTCCAAAAAAATATATACCAAACCATGGCCATGTATCCCTATTCCATATATGCTTGTGTAAATGCGTATGACCATATCAAGTAGAGAGTAGTACGTGGAAAACAGTCTAGGTTAATTACTTTCGGGCTAAGTGTGGCCCAATCAAAAACTCTAGCTGAGTTGAGCGTAGCACCAAGCAAGAACCCGTCCATACTACAGTTTTGATCGGATTGAAGGTCTAGCGATTTGTGTAAAGGATTCAATCAACATGGCGTCTTTTTTGTAGATGGAAGCTTGTCGTCTGTCCGGATCCGGCAAAGCTTTCACGTAGGAGAGTGTGCAAAGAACAAGGAAATAAAGAGGTCTCCTTGTTTTTCAATATGCTACCTTCCACAAGTTCTACGAGATCACGATTCAGAAAAATAGATTAAACGGCTACTTGGTTTAATTGGCAAATCTAAGAATAAAGAAATATGGTAATATCTTATATGGAATAACCGAATCAAACTAAGGAAGGTTTACTCGATTTCGATTTAAGGACAGGACCTACATGTATACGGCAAAGAGCGGCTAGCTTCTATATGTACGCATCCAATTCAAAATCACCGACTCAAACGTTGACGACGGACCAAACGGGTTCAGTTATGACTGTAATTTTATGAGAAAATCACTATCGAGAGTTGGAAGAATCACCCGAACCCATATGTCAGGACGGACAAAAAAAAAGGAAGAAGCAATCCTCTCTTTAGAAATAGGTTAATTAATAAGCCTACTGTCGGCTCAAGAAATCTTTTAACTCTTTACCGCCTCTACAGTGTTCAGCCGGGTACGAGCAGAACCACGTAGGCCTTGCTTACTGCTTTTTCCCAACATTGCTTATCACTTTCACCAATCGCCACCGGCAAGGCTGCAACTGTGGTCTTTGTTCATCTCCCTGCACACCGGCGTCGTGGAAGGACCGACCGATCAAGCTGCAGCCGCCAGCCTCCACTAGCCACTGGCAAGGCTGCAACTGTGGTCTTTGTTCATCTCCCTGCACACCGGCGTCGTGGAAGGACCGACCGATCAAGCTGCAGCCGCTAGCCTCCACTAGCCACCGGCAAGGATGCAAGAGTGGTCTTTGTTCATCCCCTGCACTGCACAACGGCGTCGTGGAAGGCGTTGAGCTTCTCTAACAAGCGTTACAATGAGAAATTAAACAGAGCTACAGAGAGTGGATTTTTTGCCCACAACGACACATAAACCCCCCGATATATCACCATTGGATGGAGATCCATTCACCAGAAAACAAACGCCAGCTAATGGACGCGAGTCAAAGCACGTGGGTAGGACCCACAGGTACGGGCTGCTCCATCCTCTGATCTTATCTAGCTCCATAGGTACGGGCTTCTCCCTCTCGTGAGCTCTCTTTCCTTTTCACCCCTCTCTTTCTTCCTCCTGCCCAGATGCGTGACACGAGCAGCAGTCCACTTGAGATCAAGCACCACAACAATCGATACAACAAGTCATGATGGTCAAAACCTACTGGAACGACCGTGCATGGGTTTTCACCCATTGCAACAATCGGTCCATGTGCAAGAAGCCATTGTAATTCAAAGAAAAGAGGGCATCGATTGTTGCGGTCGGTATTTCATACCACCGCAACACTCAGTCCGCACGTAGAGTTGTTTCTTTGCCTCCAACAACTAGTATGCTTGTTAGGCCTATAAATACTTGTTGAGCTCGTGCATTTGAGCTCTTGTCACCTGAGAAAGTTTATAGTGATATTTAGAGGTCAAGAGCAAGCAAATCACTAGAATGATTGTAGAAGTTCTTGATTTGCATGATTGAGGACATCATTAGTGCATAGAGAGTAGCAAGTGTGCATTCACATATTCTCTTATCTTGTGCACGTCAAGTGAGGTTCTTACTTATTATTTTTGGTGATTAGCATCACCTAGACGGTTTGGTGGTGTTCTTCTTGGTGATCTCTCTAGGAGGTGACTTGTGACTTTGTGAGAGACAAAAAGGTGTACATGATTTTGGAGCCTGTCGTTCTGGAGGGGACAAACGACATCCACCAGAGATCACTTAGGGCAGCTCCAGTGTTGCTCTAAAATCAATTTGGAGCCTAAAAAGTCCTATTTTGCACGTAGTGGGAGCCGACGTTCGCGTGTCAGAGTGAAAATCGAACACGAGATAGCGGTCGGCGTTTGGTGACTAAAATAACATATCTATTTGGGCGGCCTCTGTACGAACCCGTTCCGCGCAGCACATCGACCTCCAGCCTGCGGCAAGCTGGCGACGTCGGGCTGACCGCTGCCTCCCCCGCTCATGGGACTCGCCCGTCGTCGATGAAGGGAATCCCAAAGCACGTCCCCTCCCAGCCCTTCGTCAACGCTGTCCGCGCCGCGCTCCATGGATGCCCACCGCGGCGCCCACGCCACTGCACGGGCTCTGCTGTTAGCAATCCGAGGTAGGAATCGAGTGAGGAAGGGAAGAATAGCAAGTAGGCGAGGGATACGGAGGAATTCTGGATCCGGCGAGGTGCCGTTCCTTGAGGAGGAAGAGAAACAGTTCTGTTATGTTTTACAAATGATGCCGAACCAGAGTTCTACTCCCGGCTATATCTCACTCACGCGACGATGGAGACTCACACACGCTACAGACCCAATCTGGGCCGATAACTCTTGGGTTGGGCCGGCGACTCCTCTGGGCCGGACCAGGATGGGCCTCCTCTTCACGTGCCTGGTGATGATCAGTAGTAACATTTCCTCCTCCTTTTGAACCGGCTTGCCCCCAAGCCGGCGCTGCTGGGAACTTCTGCTGCAGAGCATCAATATATTCCCAAGTAGCGAGGTCATCAGGCAAACTGGACCACTTAATCAAAGCTTGAGCAACAGTATCCGAACCCCGGAGGATCATGCGACGTTGGAGCATCTTCTCTGGGACTTGAAAGCTAGTAGAGAGATCAGGCAACTCGGGAAGTACCTTAGTCTTGGAGTCCACTGCTTGCTTAAGCTGAGAAACATGGAACACTGGATGAACAGATGAACCCAAAGGCAACTGCAGCCTATATGCAACAGGTCCAATTTTCTCCAGTATAGTAAAGGGGCCAAAGTACTTGAAACAGAGCTTGTGATTAGCACGAGTAGCCACTGACGTCTGAACGTACGGCTGCAGCTTCAAATAAACACTGTCACCAACAGAAAATGAACGTTCAGAGCGTTTCTTATTGGCCTGGTGCTTCATGCGTTGCTGAGCTCACAACAGGTGGTGACGGATGGAGCGCATAATCAATTCACGGTCTTCCAGCCACTTGTCCAGTTCTGGTACATCAACAGAGGAAGGAAACACACCAAAATGGCGAGCAGGATGGCCGTATAAAACTTCAAAGGGGGAACACTGCAAGGCTGAGTGGAGACTAGTATTGTACCAAAACTCAGCTAATGACAGCCATTTGCCCCAGCTCTTTGGACAGGAATGAACAAAGCAACGAAGGAACGTTTCAAGACATTGGTTTACCCGTTCTGTTTGGCCGTCCGTCTGAGGATGATAAGATGAACTCATTGAGAGGCTTGTACCGGTCCGCTTGAACAGCTCAGACCAAAACATACTGGTAAAGACCCTGTCCCGGTCAGAGATGATTGCAGATGGCATTCCATGGAGTTTGTAGACATTATCCATGAACACTTGAGCAACCACAGAGGCCGAAAAAGGATGTAACAGAGGAATAAAATGGCTGTATTTGCTAAACTTGTCCACCACAACAAATATGCAATTTGCTGAACCAGACCGAGGTAGGCCTTCAATAAAGTCCATGGAGATTACCTTCCAGGATTCAGAAGGGACTGCCAAGGGTTGGAGAAGCCCAGGGTACTCGGCTCGATCAGGCTTAGCTTGTTGACAAATGGAACAGCTCTGAACATATGTGTGCACATCAGATTTCATTCCCTTCCAAGCGAACAGCTGCTTGATGCGTCTGAAGGTAACTGGAAAGCCGGAGTGACCGCCAACTGCAGAATCATGGAGTGCTTTTATAATCTGCTGCTGCAGTGATGGGTTAGCACCAATCCAGACCCGGCCCTTGAAGCGTATGAGTCCACTGGCCAAAGTAAATGGGGAGGTTTTGTCATTTGAGATGACCAGCGAAGACAACAACTCTTTAGAGAAGGGATCATGCTGGTAGCCTTCCATGACAGCATCCATCCAAACTGGGCAAACTGAAGAGATGGCAGCAAGCTGCCCAGGAGGATTTGGGTGTCGAGACAAGGCATCAGCAACCCGGTTGTCCACCCCCTTTTTGTACACGATCCTATACTGTAGACCGATCAATTTGGAGAACACTTTTTTCTGCCAAGTAGTATGTAAACGCTGGTCAGACAGATGCATTAAGCTGCGCTGGTCAGTGAAAATGATAAACTCTGCATGTTGGAGATAGGAACGCCATTGCTCAACAGCCACTAAAATCGCCATATATTCCTTCTCGTACGTGGACAACCCACTGGTTTTGGGACCAAGAGACTTACTGACAAATGCAAGTGGATGACCAGCCTGTAACAAGACTGCCCCTACTCCCAGATCGCTTGCATCGGTTTGAATTTGAAACTCTTTAGAGAAATCCGGGAGTGCTAGCACTGGAGCAGACACCAAAGCATTTTTCAGAGAATGGAAGGCCTTCTCATGCACATCAGTCCACACATATAGAGTTCCCTTCTTGAGCAGGTCGGTGAGAGGATGAGCCATAATGCCGAAGTGCTTGACAAACTTGCGGTAATAACCGGCAAGCCCCAAAAAGCTGCGAAGTTCTTTGACACTGGTAGGGGATTTCCACTGTTGCACAGCATTGATTTTGGACTCATCAGTAGCTACTCCATCTTGGCTGATAATGTGACCAAGATAAGAAATACGACGCTGTGCAAACTTGCACTTAGACAACTTAATTCTCCAATTATCCTTGGCTAGCAGCTCAAGCACCTGAGTCAGATGGACAAGGTGATCTGACAGTGTTTTGCTATAGACAAGAATGTCATCGAAAAAGACAAGAACACACTTCCGTAGAAGGGGTTTCAGAGTACAGTTCATAGCTCCTTGGAAGGAATTGGGTGCTCCAGTCAGACCAAAAGCCATCACGGTGAACTCAAATTGTCCCCAATGGGTCTGAAACGCTGTTTTAAACTCTTCACCGGGAGCAAGTCGGATCTGGTTAAAGCCAGCAAGAAGGTCCAGACTTGAAAACCAGCTTGCGTGAGCTAACTCGTCCAATAACTCATCAATGACAGGAATTGGGAACTTGCTTTTAATGGTCAGGGCATTCAACCAGCGGTAGTCAACACAAAATCGCCAGGTCCCGTCCTTTTTCTTGACCAAGAGCACTGGAGATGAGAAAGTGTTCTGGCTGGGCTGAATGAGGCCTGATTGCAACATCTCATTGACTTGCTTCTCGATCTCGTCCTTAAGAGCTGGAGGGTAGCGATAAGGACGAATGTGAAATGGCTGTGCACCAGGTACAAGTGGAATTTTGTGATCACAGCCTCTTCTTGGAGGTAAAGTGGTTGGCACTTCAAAGAGCTTGGAGAACTGATCCACCACAGCTTGAACTTCAACAGGAACTTGGTCCAGGGACATCGGTTGAGAGCTGTCGAAGTATGAAACAACTGAATAACAGAGCACTCAGGCAGACCAGGTACAGCCCCATGGAGCACCACATCAGAACCACTATAAGGTATACACAACCACTTTTGAGCCCAGTGGATCTTCATGGGAGAAAAAGCCTCAAGCCAATCCATGCCTATTATCATATCATAGCTGGAAAGAGGAAGAATCTTGAGCGTGGAGTGGAACTTGTACCCTTGAACTTCCCATTCAGCATTTGCCACCTCAGCAGAGCAGGACATAAACCCACCATCTGCTACCTGAACTTGCAAATCCACTGACATTTGAGACAGACCTGGCAACTGATTGGCAACAAAAGAACTGATGAAAGAGTGAGAGCTGCCAGAATCAACTAAGATCGTCAGCTGAACATCTTGAATGCTACCACAAAGCTTCATAGTTCTAGGAGCACTGACTCCCTTGAGTGCAGCAGAGGAGAGAACCATGAACAGTTGTTCACTATGTTGGTTGTCTGAATAAGAGGCATCATCAGAAGGAGCCATTGGTTCTTCCAGCTGAAACAACTCCCATAATTCTTGAAGTGCATGAAGCTGAACTGTACTGGAACATTTGTGGTCGCGAGACCATTTTTCATCACATTTGGTACACAAGCCCCTGGCTCTTCTATAAGCACTCAGTGAAGAGAACTTATCCTCAAATGAAGCTGATCTGCCAAATCCCTTCTTCTCATCTGGTACCACAGTACCTGGGGCAGCCTTATCATGTTTTGTAGGAGGTGCTGGCAGAGGAAGTGGTGCCTTGGAAAATGTTTTGAAACTGGTGAAGTGATCATTCCTCTTGAATTCACGCCGCCTTGACGGGTCGGCTGCTTCTTCCTGCAGCAACGCGAGAGAACAAGCAGTATCGAGGTTGCAAGGTCGCTGAACTAAAACAATAGAATGCACATCATCTTTCAGCCCATCTATGAACCTAGTGGTATAATAGAGCTTATCAGTGGAAGATTCATAAGCAGAGAGTTGATCGACCAGTTCACAGAATTTATCAACATATTCTGTGACTGTGCCGGTTTGTCTGATGTGGAACAGCTGACGGATAAACAACTCATGTTGATCTCTACCAAAACACTCCAAAATTAACTTGCATAACTCAGGCCATGAAGCAGTTTTAAGCCTACGCTCGACAGACTGAAGCCACCGAGCCGCAGCTCCAGAGAAAAACATGGTAGAGAGCTTAACCCAAAGGGAAGGATCTAAGGGGAACATGTCAAAGTAAATCTCACATCTAGATATCCACAATTTTGGGTTCTCACCATCAAAGGAAGGGAAATCTAACTTAGGCAGTTTACTAGGGAAACCAGAAGCACCAACTGAATGAACCGATCTAGAGTGGGTGAAATCATGCGAAGCAGAGGGACACTTTGGGGGAATTGGGGGAATTGGGGGAAGGGGAAGTCGGGGATCAGCCGTACCCTTGACCGGGAGAGGAGTGTAGGTCACTGACCCATACACCTTCCCCCGGTGGTCGTTCTCGAAGCGGTGCCCATCAGGGCCGTTGGCGTGTTCTCCGGCAGGTGGGCGCTCGGACGCCAACACCGGTGACTCCAGAAGGCCTGGATCCACCGCGGGACGCTCCAGTAGGGCGCGCTCCCAGTGCTTCGACAGCTTGCCGACTTCGACCTTGACGTCGGTGACGGATGACTCGATCTGCGGCTTCCAGGTCTCGAAGGCTGCCGCTGCCGCCTCCAACGCGCCGATCCGCTCCTCCTTCTTGGCGTCGATGCTTTGGAGGCGCTGCTCCAGCTTGGAATCGATCTCGGAGAACCGCTTGTTGATCTCCTCGATGATGAGCTTCGTGCTTGGATCCATCGCTTCCCGACTCTTCTGGAACCGGGTAAAGTGCTCGTGCGTGGGGAAATCTTCCAGATCGGAAGCTTTGATACCAGTTGTTAGCAATCCGAGGTAGGAATCGAGTGAGGAAGGGAAGAATAGCAAGTTGGCGAGGTATACGGAGGAATTCTGGATCCGGCGAGGTGCCGTTCCTTGAGGAGGAAGAGAAACAGTTCTGTTATGTTTTACAAATGATGCCGAACCAGAGTTCTACTCCCGGCTATATCTCACTCACGCGACGATGGAGACTCACACACGCTACAGACCCAATCTGGGCCGATAACTCTTGGGTTGGGCCGGCGACTCCTCTGGGCCGGACCAGGATGGGCCTCCTCTTCACGTGCCTGGTGATGATCAGTAGTAACATCTGCATCCCTTCGATGAGTTCGAGGTGGGGGACGCTGCCTCCGCGCCGACGGTCGACAGGTACCTCCGATCTGTTTCAGTGGTGCTGGGAATCAAGAGGAGGAAGAAGTATCGAGAACGGAGCGAACAGAAAGCAGCGGCGGAAAAAAAAATCCCGTTATCTGTGAGATTGCAAGAAGGGACGGAAGAGAGAGATTTTTTATTGGAGTGGGCCCTACTAATCGAAGTCAGCACAATGGAGACCGAACAGTAGTTCTGTTCGACCACCGCGTGCAACAGAAGTCGACGCAGCACTGGAGGTCGTCTTATCCTCGTGTTAGATCAAGGAGAATAACACCTCGTCTTGAATGCTTCAACAAGGACTAAATGACAGTGCCGACTCTTCGATACATTAGGAATAAAATCCGGTCTTCTATCCTTCTCTTTACTTTTGACAGCTTACTTTCTGCATTTACATTTTTTTAAAATTGACATGCTAGACTAGGATTGAAACTAGATTGTAGACCTTTTTATCGACCAGAAATAGTCACACTAGCTAAAGATACGCACGTAGGGTGATTAGGTTTGGATAGTCGTTTAATTCCGTAAAGATTTATTAGAAGCTTAATTTATCCCTCTTTTAGACGTCTTCCTTTCACACCAGCACATGTACACCCGCACGCATGCGGACCCTTTTATAATAGCTAGCCACAATAGCTGACCGGTGTGCCTTTTACTACTGCCCATTGGTATCACCTCTCCTATGAGTGATAGTGTTTTGTTTCATTCACGCCTGAGCACTGTTGATGTGGGGCCACCACGCTGCAACTTACAACTTGGACCAGGACGTGCTCATGCTTGGTAGCGCATGAACACCACGCTGCACAGTTGCGGCTTGCTATGCTTGGATCTAATATGAAAAAATGAAGTTCTCGCATGTGGACTCAGATCAAGAGTTAGAATTGTTTAGTATATATCACAAAGTAATAACATATCTATTTGTCTTCCACCCGTAGCAATGTATGAGCCCATTATGGTTTAGACCACAAGTTAAACAACAATATATATGAGAGTCAATTATCTATATAGCATCATAGCAACGCATGCATACAGAGGGATTCATAGAAGACCAACTGAATAGTTCAAAAGCAACAGCTGAATGAATGCGTTTACTCAGAGAAGCTACACAACAACCGCCGGCCCTATCTTGGTGACATCACACAGCAAGGACACACACACCACAAAAACACATTCCACAGACCATATCCAAATTAGCTATGTTTCAGCTTTAATGGGAATCATAATGGCACTATATATACTAGTCCATCAACCCGTGCTCCCGCACGGACTAATATTTTTAAAAACTTGTATTTAAAAATTATTTAGAAGTTAAACTCCTATCTAATAATCAAAATTATTTACATACTATTCTTTTATTTTTTTTCAATACTTCGACATAATAATCATATAGTGTATACTTATCTTTTTCTATTTATGATTGATTTTTAATTAGTAATTAATCTACACTTTTTATCCAAATTCACACTTCTTTCATTTTGTATCGCACCGCCATACATTATATTTATCATAAACATCAATATTTTTCATCACTTCCTCTCGTATACATGTATAAATGATCCACATGGTGACACTCATCATGTGTATATACCTTAACTTATTATTTCAATATTAACAATGATAAACAGGTAATTTATAATCATATATTAGTTTACTTTTGAACTTTTTGGTAGGATGCACATGGAGATAATTAGATTAAGATTTAGGTGTTTAGTTTAGGTTATCTCTAATAACAACATACGTGCGTAACTTAGATATAAATTATGAATGTTATTTAAAAATTATCCTTTATAATGATATGCATGAATAAATTAGATAAAGATTATGATATTATTATTTTTTATAATGGCATAGCTCGATAATTTAGATATACGTGTCTTGTGAGAATAGATGCGGAGTCTCCAATTAAAAAATTAAGGCTACAATGCACCAAACTATTACCTTGAGCTATTTTTCATTTGTTAAATATTTGAACACAATACCTATATAGATATATACCTATTATTTTCATCCGATTGTAATAGATTTTAGTTAGTAATTACTTTACAATGTTTTCATACACATGTATAATCTTTAAGTTTTCACTTTGCATCAAATGTATACGCTTGAATTTATTTAATGAACCTAAGTTTGAACTATAATTTTAACGTAGAAATCTATATTCTCGTCACTTCCCCTATATCTTTATAAATGACAACGCACACCACGCGTGTATACTTTAATCACTATATCATATACCAATAGTATATGAAATACACGATTTAGAATCTCATATTGGTTCATATTTTTATTAAGGTGATTTGAATTCAAATGTAGGATTACCTCATGTTATTTTTAACAATGATATATGTAGGTAATATATATATATATATATATATAGTTAAGGGGTTACTTTAAGTTATTTAGTATTCGTAATGGGTAATTTACTTGCAAATTATTAGGAGGTTATTTTAAATATTGTTTATAATAGCATAAGTGGGTAATTTTGATGAAGATTAGAGGTTACTTTGGTTTACTTTATATAATGGCAGAATAGGTAATTTAGGTATAAATTTAGGGGGTTACTTTAAGCTATTTTCATAATGGCATAGGTGGGTAATTGTTTAGAAAACATAATAGTAGATCTAATGTCTATGATAGTTTGAGTGTTCCAATTGATGGCTAGATGTTTTGCTTTTTTGTAAGAATTTCTAGGATTTCTCTATTTTTCTAGAGTGACCAACTAGGATCCTAGGATCCTAGGTGGCTTTACCTGGAGGCTTCAAAAGGAGTCTTCAATTAGTAATAGTAAGATTGAGTATATCTTCTTTAATCGGCAGAAAGCAGTTTCAGCTGACCGTCAGTTAATCAATGTCTGCGAAGGCTAATGCTGCCTGGGCTAGGGCTGGATATCGAGCTGAAGGCAGTTTTTCGAGCTTTTTTTGAAATTAGCATAATCTTATTTATCATAGTCTCCTGAATTGTTTGAGACCCAACTTCATGCCGAGCTTAACGAGCCGAGCCTAACGAGCCGAGCCGAAGTCGAAAGTCATTCTAAATGAAGTCATTTTAATTTTAAAAGAAAAACAAATCCAATCGGAAATCTTTTGTACCGAGCCACCGAGCCAGCCTAACGAGTTTTTTGTCCAGCCCTAGCCTGGGCTGGCGGGCCAGGATGCCCGCATGAGAGAGGAGAGCCCAGATGTGGGATATGAACTCTCCACCAGTAGCGAGATGCTCGACGTGGCCCCTGACATTGTCGGATGGTGCGACATAGAGGATAATCTCCGCCCAAAACTCGGCCATCACCTTCCACCGCAACTCCCCGTTGTCTATGTAGTCCACCAGCTCCCTCCCAAGCTTCAATCCTTTGAGGAAGATAGTGTCACCATGATTCTCCTGCAAAAGAGCTCTCCACAGCAGGCTTCTGTCTACTTTTGCGCGGCCGCGAATATCATTCTCCTGGCCTGGGTACAGAGCTTCTGTTGCTTCCAGCATCACCTTGTCAAATGCGAAGCTGGTGTCTGCATGGTTGCCGGGGGGAGCAATTCCGGGACAGAGGCCATGAGGTACGCAGAGTACCTGGACAAGTTGGTTGCAACCTCACTGAGTTCCGTCTCCACTTCATGTCTTAGCATAATTTCGCAGCATTTTGTCGCGATGTGCCATATCAACTGTGTTGGGTTAGTGCCGAAGCTAATAAGCCCAAACAATAGCTAAGACAGAGAAATAGAGACAAGCAACAATATATTACTCATCAACAGTGTTCTCAGGAATCAGCCCTTTACACGTTGGCCAGGGGTCTCCTTTTATAGGGAGGCCAAAGGGCACTTTTACATTCCTCATATGCCCCTGAAAACCAATCATCATCCTCTAGACTATACAACTTAGATGGTCCAGGGACATAATTGTACATTCGCAATCATCAGTATGAATGCGTAGACTGGTTACATCGTGATTGGCTCGGCTTGGACTCGGTCCACCTTGGCTTTGTCGGCGTGTAGGAGGGCGCAGTCACCTTTGCAACTTGCTTCGGTCCGACAACAGCGACGACGATCCTCCACCAGCTCCCGCAGCCATTAACCCATCATCGAATCTACACTAGCTATAATCAGAAACGAAGCAGGGCAGAGCTCTGCTTATCACATTTAGCACTTAACGCTACCTTTGTTTCATCAAAACAGCTTCTGACGCCATTCTATGGCCGTGTTCTTGTGTTTCACTCATTCTCAGGACGAAGCCAATCCAGCGGCATGCGCCAGGACGAAGCCAAAATGAACTGCCCTTTCATTGGACAAAGGCAATGTACCTGACATGCTGCTCAATATCTATTGGAAGGTGTTTCTTGGCAGGCCAATCCCCCAACAGTAGCCCCTCGCGGACGAGGGCTTTCTTCAACAGGCCAAGTTCCATGAAACTTGGATTGCCTACCTGCCAGAGAAACGCCTCCTCTTGTTGGAGAAAAGCCCGAGTAGGTATTTTGTTTTGATTCTTTGCTTTTGCTTCGATTGCCCTTATTGCCGTTTAGAAATTGGCTTCGTTATTTTTGGACTTGAAGAGGTGATTCAATTTTTGAGGCAAGTAACGGTCATATTTTTTACCGTTGCTTCTTATTTGCCTTCGTCAAATTTGAGTTTCTACGGCGGCTCATTTACCGAGACGGTTAACGGTCATATTTTTTCACCCGCCTATAAATAGGACCGAAAGGGGGGGTGGGGGTGATTTTACTTGCTTCGTTTTCAGGCTTTCTGCGATAGCTTGCTGCTGACGCTTTTTGCCTGCTTCGCAAGTTTTACCTTTTCAGCTCTCCCTTCATTTCGGTCACAAGTAAGTTTGCTTTTTTAAGTAAGTTTGTTTTTTTAAGTTTTTGCTAAACTGCTTCATTTGATATTTTACTGTTATTTATTTGCTTCGTTCGCTTCTCGCTGTTCTTGCTTTTTGTAGCGGCTCGCACGAAGCAAACAACTCGTTTGATTGGGGCTTCTGATTCTGAGGGGGAAGGTTCTCATAATCCTGCCAACATGATGGAGGACGAAGCTGCTGCTTTTGCTGTACATCTTGAGGAAGGTGCTGACGCCATGGAAGTTGATCCAAAGGTGCCCCCGTTGGAGGTGACTTTGGAGGATGGTACGAAGTAGATGAGCTTTCCCTAGCATGGCCAGGTTCTGCCAAGTGACTTCATTTCCTGTCCTCCATTCGATCCGAAGGCGCCTGGCTACAGCCGTTGTGAGACTGCTTTTTTCAAGGCCAGTCATGTCAGTGGCAGTCGTGATCTCATTGAGGAGGGGCTTGCCATGGGTGTAAATTTCCTCTCAGCTGATTGGAAGCCGTATGCGGTTGAGATGAGATCGTAGCAAGGCTTAGATCATGTGTGCTTTCCTCTTTTTGGGGCCAAGAAGCCCGCACACATGTCGGATTATGCTTATGTTCTGTCCATCGAGCTTATGGCTGACACTATTCTTGGAAAGTATACATCGAAGGAGCACGATAGTTGTGTCGCTCTGTTGGACGGTGTTCGTTTCAACAGAGTGTTTGAGGAGATGAAAGTTAGTTATCCACAGCGTGCTGCTCCCCCCAAGCCCGGCAAAATGCTCACGGCTGTGGACCATCCTAGCATGCAGCCGCTTCTGAAGCCGGACCGCGGCCGTGGGAGGAGGGGTCGTGGCTCGGGCCGTGCCACTGGTGGAGGTTCTGATGAAGGTGGAGACGAAGGCGGTGGCAGCAGTGCCATAGTCCCTTCTGGCCGTGGAGGTCAGGCAAGGACTCGTGGCACTAAGGCTGTTCCTACTAAGAAGAGGGCGTCGACCACCGCTCTTGAAGCTTCGAAGCAGCAGCGGCTAAGCGGGGCTTTGCCTGTCATGCCTATTTCAAGTGCGCCTCCGCCCCCGTTGGCTTCGTCTGCTCCTCCTGCTGCTGATGTTGCTCCTGCACCTGCTACTTTGGCAGTGCCTTCTTCTGTTCCTGCTGCGGCTTCGGCAGCTATTGACCTTGATTTTGGAGGTTGGTTGTTTTTGTTGTCTTTCGTCTCTTTAAGTTAGTCTTTGCTAACTTGCATTTTTTTGTTTACAGTTAAACCGTCTACTGGTCCTTTCCTCCGGGTTCGTATCCCGGGTTGCGTTGATGACGAAGAGGATGACGTCAGCTATAGCCGCCTTCTAAGGGAAGATGAGACTAAGGATTTGGCTTCTGCGGACTTTGAGGTTTCATCTGGCCAGGTTTTACATTCTTCACTTGATGTTCTAGCGAAGGCGGCGGCTAAGTCTCCTCTTGAGACTGTTCATGAGGACATTGAGTGTCCTAAGTCTGTTGCCGATGTTGGCGAGGGTTCGGGTGATGTGCATGCGGCTACTACCTCACCTGTTGTTCCTGTTCGTGGTGTAGAAACCGTACCCTCTGTCAGTCCTGCTAATGTTGATTCCAGGCCTGTCAACACGGAAGGTAATGCTTGTTTTTAGCTTCGTGTTGCTTTCTGTTAGATCCGGCCTTTGCTAAAAATGCACTAATTGGTTGTATGTAAAACATTTCAGGGAGCGCTAATGTTGGCATTGGGTCTTTTGTGGACCGCCTTCATCGGGATGGGCTTCGTTCCATGAATGATATGCCTGATTTTTCCCCAGATGGTAATATTTGCTTTTTCTTGCTTTTTATTCAGCCGAGTGCTTTTCGGCTTCGTTGTTGACTTTGTTTTTTCATTTTGTAGAGTTTGAAAACCGAGTAAAAACTTTTGATCTGGATGCCCTTGCTGTGTCAAGTATAACTGGTAACATGTAGGTAATTGTCATTACCTTCGATCTTGTATTTTTAGTTTTTCATTTTTGGCTTCATTGCTGATTTAATGTCTTTGTTTTCAGTCTATGATTTCAACGCAAGAGCTCTTTGCGCGCCTTCCGCTTCGACTCAATGATATTGAGGGCGAGAGAGCCGAATTGGATGTTTTGCGGAAGGAGCGCGAAAAATGGGCCTCTGAGCAAGCTGATGCTGCCAGGCTAAAATGAGTCTCTTGAAGCTAAGAAGGAACAGCTTCGTGTTCAACATAAGAACTCTCATACAGAGATTTCTTCGCTTAAGGACAAAATGGCTGCTCTTGAAGCTGAGCGTACTCATAATATCGAGACTATTGAAGGGCTTCGTACCAAGCTAGTTGAAGATGCCACTTTAGTCCATGACTTAAAGAATCAGATAAAGAGCTTGGAGGGCGCGAAGGAAAAGTTCGCTGCCGGTGCTGAAAAGTACAAGAAGGATCTTCTTGTTGCAGTTGATATGAAGAACTCTCTAAGTGATGAAGCTAATAGGCTCAGGGGCACTGTCAAGAAGCTTCGTTCTGAAAAGGAAAAAAATAGATGAGGAAATCTGGAGCCGGGGCTCAAGGATTTATCGAGAGTATGAAGCGGCCCTTAAACAGTATGGTGGAGAGCCCATTCCTTTTCCGAACCAAGACTATGGTCTCGAGAAGCTTTTTGACTGGCTTGACGATGAGTTCAAGTTCCTTCCGGACGTTTTGTCCAAGGTTGGGGACTATGCTGCTCGCACATGTGTGACCAATACCTTCAAAATGCTTTCAGACCAGTGTTGCTCTCATTACAAGAATCTGTTAAAGAGGGATTATCAATTTCCCGCTGCACTCAATCCAGATAAGAAAGAGGTGTTCAGCAAAGCTGTTATTGCTACTCGGGCCGCATTCTTGAAGAAGTTCTGGTCTGCTACTGGGCGAGAGTGCGCGCGTCGTACAGCTCACGATCGGCTCGCCAATGTTAGCTTCATTTGTCATGATTTTGTTTTTGCTTATTTTTTCAATGAAACTTGCCATTATGCTCTTCTAATAGCTTATTTTGTCTCAAGCTAAGGAGTTATTTGCACTAGAGATGAAGCAAAAGGCTGAAGCCGAAGCCGCTGCCGCTGCCGCTGTCGCTGGTGCTTCCACCTCTAGAGCTGGAGCTGGAGCTAGCCAGGGTGGAGCTGGAGCTGGGGCGTCCGATGCTGATCCGAAGGTTTAGCTTCGTTAGAGCTAGTGACTATTGAGATTTTGTTGAGAGGTTTTAAATTTTGTAAATTTGTATATATTCAAATCCCTGACGAGGGAGGTGTTCTTGAACTTGCTCCATTGGCCATGCGGGATGGTCCCCTTTGCGTGTCTGGCTTCGCATGGGAAGCATATCGATGGCGTTATCCTCATTCAAGTCTTGGCGATTTTTGGGAGTTCTGCCATGAGTTCTATCGTCATAACGAATTTGACATTTTCGACTTTTTTACTTCGTTCATCGCTCAGCGCTCGGAGCGTGTTGAACTTGCCAGGATTAGGAATGCCGAAGCTGTTCCTTTACTTCTTGTGAAAATTGAGCCAGTGGACCTTAACAATGGCCTTGAGGAGTTTGCTTATGTCCTTAATGCTCCTAGGTTTAGAAGATCGGGCCAGCAATTCGATGGCTATGTCTTTGAGATGTTTTAATCATCTCTTTGTAAGTAAATTTTGTAATTGGCAAGATCAAGGGTGTATTCTGTTTGAGAGTGTATGAATAAATTTAAAATCGATTTGCCTTTGTTTGAGAGAAACGCCTCCTCCCCCCGAAGCGAGCTTTTGTTCGTTTATACGCACATATTTGATGTAATGATTGTGAGCTGCTTGATGCGCTCTATTTTTGGCTTCTTTTGGAAGCATTTTCGCTTTCGTTTGTGAGTGAGCTTAATTTGCTGTTTGCTTTGTCATCGTTTGGGTCGAAGCCCTGTTTACTCTTTGAATAAGTGTTTTTAAATAAAGAAAATGCTTTGTGAGCCGAAGTCCCTTTTACTCCTTTAGAGTAAGGAAAAGCTTTATGAGCCAAAGCCCTTTTTACTCCTTAGAGTAAGCATTTTTAGATCTAAATTGGCCTTACCTTTTTGGTAGGGTCAATTTAGTTCTATTTATGTTATCGAATACCAGCGATTTGGTTGAAGCCAATCGCTTTCGATGTAGTTTTTATGGGGAATATCTCGTTCATATATTTTGCACGAGTTACACTTAGCACCGCCTCGTTAAAAACCTCACTCCTTGGTCAGGGTTCCCCTGTGAGGAAACGAGTACGGGCTTTTTGAAAGGGAAATCTACTCTATTAATTGACTTCATTTATAGTTTACGAAGCCAATTTTTACAATCTTTTCACAGATAGTACCTTCGCAAGCTGTCCGCATTCCATGAATGCGGCATCTCATTGCCTTCTTCATCGCCTAAGTGAAATGATCCGGGCCTGTTGTTTTTGACAACCAGGAATGGGCCTTCCCACTTGTTTTGTAGCTTCCCTGAGGGCATGCTTGGATTTTTCCTCAGTACACAGTCACCTGTTTTAATGTCTTTCCTTACTACCTTTTTGTCGCGCCACTTCTTTGTTTCAGCTTAATACTTGGAGATGTTCTTGGCTGCTTGCAGTCTATAGATTTCGATGAGGTCCTTGTCAATAGCTTCGCTATCTTTGGTAGCTTCCTGTTGGGTACGAAGCCCTTCATGGAGTATTTCTTCTGGACATACTGCTTCTTCACCATATAACAGTTTGAAAGGAGTGAATTGGGTCGCCCTTGAAGTGGATGTGTTGTGGGCCCAAATCACCTTCGGCAGCTCCGCTACCCATTTGCCTTTTTTCTTACAATTTGCTAAGCACTTTCAAATGGTTGTGAAGATTTGCCCTTTCGACTGCCCCATTGGTTTGCGGGTGATATACTGATGCAAATTTTGCCTTCCTTCCAATTGACATGCAATATTGCCTGAATTCGTCACAATCGAATTGTTTCCCATTATCAACTGTGATTTCTCTTGGGACTCTGAATCTGCATACGATTTGCTGCCAGAAAAACTTGATGACTACTTTGGCTGTGATATTAGCCAATGGTCCGGCTTCGATCAATTTGGTGAAGTATTCAACTGCTACTATGGCATATTTGAGATTTCCTTGAGCTGTTGGAAGCGGACCAACCAGATCTATGCCCCATCTTTGCAATGGCCAGGTGGGAGTTATCAACTGTGATGGCTCCGAAGGAGATTTTCGGGATGGTGCACACTTTTGGCATTGATCGCAAGTCTTGACTGTGTTTGTTGCATCATTGATGATTGTAGGCCAATAGAATCCTTGTCTCATTGCCTTTCCCACAATTGCTCTTGTCCCAAAATGAGCTCCGCATAAGCCGCTATGTATCTCTTGGATTAGCTCTTTACCTTCGCTGTATGAGATGCAACGAAGCCAAGGGGCCACAACCCCTTTTTTGTACAAGACATCATCAATTGTTTGGTAGCACCTTGCACTTTGCTGCATGGATTTTAGATCATCTTCATCAATGGGCTCATAGAATCCCCGAAGGTAAGCCATTATTGGCGATCGCCAATCTTCTGAGCTTATTGCGTTGATCAGCCTTGGCTGCTCATCTATGTCTTTTATCGATGGTGTTGTTAATGTTTGAAAGAATACATACGGTGGAAGCTTGTGCCCTTTTGCAGCTGTTCTAGCCAGTGCATCCGCCTCTTCATTTTTGGCCCTTGGTATGTATTCTACTGTGAAGCCTCTGAATTTTTTCTCCATTGATCTCACTGTAGTTAGGTATTTGATGAGCTCGGGTTGCTTCGCAACGCTTTCTTTTTCGATGTGGTCTACTACCACCTTCGAATCTGTTTTCACTATGAATCGTTGAGCACCCAATGCCTTCGCTTTCCTGAGCCCCAATAGTATGGCTTCGTATTCAGCGATGTTATTTGTGCTTCTGTCACTGTTTTTGCAGAACTCTAAGTTCACTGCATATCTCATTTTCACGCCCGAAGGCGATTGCACAATTGCTGCGATGCCAGCTCCTTTGTCCCCTCAAGCACCATCACAGTGTATTAGCCAGCTTTCCTCTCTTGCCGGATTTTCCGCTGAGGGCGATGTCCACTCTACTATGAAATCAGCTAAGACTTGTGATTTGACTGCTGTTCTTCGTTTGAAATCCACCACGTATTCTGACAGCTCTACGACCCATTTTCATATCCTTACCGAAGCTTCTTTGTTGCTTAAGAGCTCTTTAATTGGTTGGTCTGTGAGCACCTTGATGTTGTGCCCTTCAAAGTAATGCCTTAGTTTTCTGGATGCCATCACGACAGCATAGCTTATTTTTTCGATCTCTGTGTAAAACAGCTTCGAACCAGCCAATGCCTCAGACACGTAATATACTGGCTGCTGTACCCTTCTGCCATCTATCCGCTTTTTCGCAATGAGTGCAGCACCGACGGCTGATTGCGAAGCTGCAATGTACAATAGTAGAGGTGCCTTCGGATCAGGTATTGTTAGCTTCGTGAGCTGCATCAAGTATTGCCTTAGCTCGTGAAATGCCTTTGATTGCTCTTGTCCCCATTCAAATTTTGATGCATTTCTGAGTGTTGCGAAAAAGGGTAGGCTTCGTTCAGCCGCTTTTGCGATGAATCTATTAAGCGCTGCAATTCTGCCTGATAGCTTTTGAACATCTCTTATGCATTTTGGCTCTTCCATATCAAGAATTACATTTATCTTGTCTGGATTGGCTTCGATCTCATTCGCTGATACCAGACAACCAAGTATTTTTCCCTTAGTTACTCCGAAAACGCACTTCTCCGGGTTAAGCTTGAGGCCAGCTTCTCATTCTTGCGAAGGCAACTGCCAAGTCTGAGATGTGGTCTTGTCTTTTGACACTTTTGACAAGAATGTCATCGACATATGTAAGTATAGTTTTGAACAATTCATCTTTGAATACTGTGCTTAACATGTGGCAGAAGGTAGTGCTGGCATTCCGAAGCCCCTCAGGCATCCTGACGAAGCAAAATGTTCCAACTGGAGTGATGAAGCTGGTTTTTTCTTCATCTTCTTTTTTCATCCAGATTTGATGGTATCCGGAGAAGCAGTCTAAGAGGGACATCATTTCACTTGCTGCAGCTTGATCAACAATTTTGTCAATCCTTGGGAGTGGAAAAATCGTCTTTTGGGCAAGCTTTGTTGAGGTCGGTGAAATCAATGCACATTCTCCATTTGCCATTTTTCTTCTGAACTGGTATAGTGTTTGCTAGCCAGGTTGGGTATTTTACTTCACGTATGACATTGGCATCCAGCAGCCTTTGCACTTCGGCATTTACAGCGTTCACTTTTTCTTGGACATTTTCCTTAGCTTCTGCTTTTTTGGCTTCATATCGGGACTGATTGCGAGTTTGTGCTCAATTAAGCTTCTGTCGACACCTGGCAAATCCTTGCTTGACCAAGCGAAGACATCTTTGTTGTTTCTCAAAAACTCTATTAGTCTGTCTTCTTTGTCCGGCTCCAGATCTGAGCCGATAATCACTTTTCTGTCAAAGACGTCAGGCTATCACTGTACCTGCTTCGTCTCTGTTGCTTCTTGCATTCTTTTGCTATCTTTCTCGATATTTGGCTTTTCTTCTGAGTAGAATGGTTCCTTTTCTTCAAGCAGATGCACATTTCGCTGGCCTGGGGTTTTGGCTCTCTCGATGTTTCTAGCTTCTTTCTGGTCACCAAACACAGTGATGACTCCTTTTAGAGCTGGCATTTGCATACATAAGAATGACTGCCTTATGATAATGTTGAAGGCGTTTATAACTCCTCTTCCGAAATGACATTGTAATCAAAGGTCATGTCTACGACATCGAAGGTAATGAACTCGGTTCTTGCATTGGATGTATCGCCAAAGGATATTGGCAATGAGATTTTGCCCAGCGTTTGCGTGCGCTTCCCCCCGAAGCCAACCAATGGAGTGTCTGATGGCTCCAGATTGTCTGGGTTGATGTTGGTCATGTTTCTCAGTGTTTTTGCTAAGATGATGTCAGCGGAGCTTCCTGTGTCCACCAGTACTTTTCCAATTGTCCAGCCAGTGATGTTGGCCTCAATTGACATTGCATCGTTGTGTGGAAAGTTATGAAGCCTCAAATCATCTTCGGTGAATGTGATTGGCATATGAGACCACTCTGATTTTTTGTAGGGATCGTCAACTAAAATGTTGTTGACTTGGCGAAAATAGCTCTTTCTTTGTTTTTTGGTTTCGAAGGCAAGTGATGAGCCTCCAGTTATGGGTAGAATGTGTCCATAACTTGGGAGAGGGTTAGGTAGTTCTTGTGTTTGGGTTTTTGGTGGTGGTGGTGGTAGCTCTTTAACCTTCATGTTTTGCGAAGCCATTTGCTGGGAGGCTTGAGGGTGTAGGTGTGGGTATATGGCTTGTGGATAGTAATGTTGAAAGGTTTGTGGCGAAGGCGAGTACTGGGTCGCCATCGCTGTTGTTGGGTGTACAGTATTTGAACTCAGGGATGGATATATTGGGCAATATGGCTGGATAGCTTGGGTTTGTGTTTGGGTTTGGTTGTTGGGGTGCGAAGCCAAAGGTGGCTTCGTTTGGGTAGCTTGTATTTTCTCTACTTTTATTTTGTCGATGGTTTTCTTGATGTCTCGGCACTAATTTGTGCCATGGGTGTGGTTTTGCCATGATATTGGCAAAACAGCTCCGGTCCCGAAGGTGGACCCCTTCCTCTTCCTCGGCCTTTGCCGGTTCTTCCACCTTTTTGGGTAGGTTCATTTCTTTGGTTGTGGAGTTGGCTATCTGGGTAAGTGGGTTTGTTCTCCTGAGACAAAGGTAAATTCTCAACATTCATGATGGTTTGATGGAAGTAATTTTGGTAGTGGTTCTGGTTGTGGTGGTGGGGTCTGTTTTGGGGTTCATGTTGGTTTCTCAGAATGGCTTCTCTGGCTAATCGCATTCGATTGTCATTATCGGATCGACAATATTTTTTGAATTACTCATATAGATCTCCAAGAGTAGCTGGTGTCTCTCTCGCAATGTGTTGTGCGAATGGGCCTGGACGAAGGCCTTGAATAGCTACAAACTTGGCAGCTTCATCAGGAATATGAGGAGCCTGAGCCCTTAGCCTAACAAATTTGTGAAAATATTCTTCCAGTGGCTCCTTCGGCTGCTGGTGTAGTGTGAGTTCAGCGTATGAGAGTGATTGATCTCCTATAATGCTGAAATTTTTTATGAGCTCTCTCTTCAAGTCATACCAGCTGTTGATGGATAGGCCTGGTAGCTTCATGTACCAGTTCATTGTTGTGCCATCGCAAATGATGATGAAAGACTTTGCCAGCACCACATCATCTCCCCTTGCCGAAGCTATTGCAGCTTCGTAGCTCATGAGAAATTACTTGGGGTCGGTGAGGCCATTGTACCTTGGTAGAGATATGGGCTTGTAGGAAGGCGGCCATCTTGCCAATTGCAGACTTTCTGATAGAGGGCATGTATGGTCAATGGGACGAGTGTGCAGCATTTGGAAGCCAGTTTCCGATGTGGAAACACGATTTGGCTCATTGAGTTCTGCTTGGAGCTCAGCAACCTGGTTTTTAGCTTTTTCGAATTCTTCTCGTAGCTTCGCAGCTCTAGAATTTGTGGTGTTCAATCTTTTTTGCTTTGCTTGCCTCAACTCCTCCAATTGCTTCCTGACTTGCAGCAGCTGGCATTGTTGTTCTTGTTCTTCTTCTTGCATTTGCTGTTGTAGCTCAAGCTGGGCAGCTTCGAGCTCTCTCTGCTGCTCCAGACGGCGAATGCGGAGCCTTTCCTCCATCCTGCGCAGCTTGTCTTTGGTGGTTAATGTGTCCTCATCGGCTTCTGGTTCCTCAGTGATGACTTCGGTTATGGGTGGTAAGGTGCTCGGTGGAATCATGGTTTGGGGATCAGCTTCGTCATCTGAGGTTGTGTTTTTGGTGGTGTTTCTTGGGTTTTTAGGTACTCTTTAGCTTGTGGCATGGTGGTGTTCGTGGGTTTCCTTCGTGCACAGCACAAGCGGTGGGCGCCAATTGTTGGGTTAGTGCCAAAGCTAATAAGCCCAAACAATAGCTAAGACAGAGAAACAGAGACAAGCAATAATATATTACTCATCAACAGTGTTCTCAGGAATAAGCCCTTTACACGTTGGCCAGGGGTCTCCTTTTATAGGGAGGCCAAAGGGCACTTTTACATTTCTCATATGCCCCTGAAAACCAAGCATCATCCTCTAGACAATACAACTTAGATGGTCCAGGGACATAATTGTACATTCACAATCATCAGTGTGAATGCGTAGACTGGTTACACCGTGATTGACTCGGCTTGGACTTGGTCCACCTTGGCTTTGTCGGCGTGTAGGAGGGCGCAGTCACCTTTGCAACTTGCTTCGATCCGACAACAGCGACGATGATCCTCCACCAGCTCCCGAAGCCATTAACCCATCATCGAATCTGCACTATAATCAGAAACGAAGCAGGCTAGAGCTTTGCTTATCACATTTAGCACTTAATGCTACCTTTGTCTCATCAAAATAGCTTCTGACGCCATTCTATGGCCGTGTTCTGGTGTTTCACCCATTCTCATAACGAAGCCAATCCAGTGGCATGCACCAGGACGAAGCCAAAATGACCTGCCCTTTCATTGGACAAAGGCAATGTACCTGACATGCTGCTCAATATCTATTGGAAGGTGTTTCTTGGCAGGTCAATCCCCCAACAAACAGGACATGTATTATGTCCCTGTCCTCCCAGCTCAGTGCCCAGGCAAAATGGCTGAGCACTCCGTTCCGCCGCAGAGATGCTTCTCCGTTGGTTAGATGACCATGGGCAGTGTACTTGAGGGATGAAGCAACCCCACGCTTCACGGCATCAGTCAGCCGCCTCACATCCTCCGTGCTATCGCAGAGCCGGCAGGTCCAAGCCTTGCATGCAATTTCTTTGCAACTTTTGACCAACATGAGAACTTTCAAAAGAATTTCCACAAGAATGAACAAGAGAAGCACCTTTACTTTGGGTTGGCGCACTTGCGGAGAATGTATGTGCCATTGGCTTGCTTCAATTACCAAGTACTGGCCTAGCATATTTTGCTAATACTTGAATAAGCTTTTCTTTCTAAGGATATAGATGGGCCTACGAAGAAGGTAGTACATGAAGGCTTGGCATGGTCCTTTCCTCACATAATAGCATGCCAGGGATACCTGTTGGAACTAAGCCCTCAGATCGCTCTCCCTCTCACGCACAGACGCAAGGAGGTGGAAGACTGAAAACAGATGACACAGATGCTTCGGCAATGAACGCCCCGGCCGCTGGACGGCCTGTATGTTGGCTCTGTATTCAACTCAATGGACTCCAACAAACTAAGCAGACGCATTACATTAGCTAATATAGCCCTGCAGCCTAAGCCACGACCTGAACCTATACGTTGGACACAAACACGAGCTCGAACTCGTGCGCCATCGACAACTCAACCAGACGCACGCCATGCACGTACATGACGTGGTTTATTTCTAACAAACTCTCCCTAAACCACGACACCGACGTGCATCCCGTCCTACAGAACCGTCGGCTCATCGTCGGCATCGCCAAACAACGCCTCCTCCTTCCTTGGCTTGGGGCACTCTCTCGAGAAGTGGCCGCGGACGCCACAGTTGAAGCACTTGCCCTTGTCGGAACTGCGTCGACGCCTGCTTGCATAAGAACTGATGCTCCTCCCTCCATCATCGTCGTCGTCGTCATGGCCGCCGCTACGGCCATCGCCCTTCTTGCCGCTGCCATCGCGTGCGCTATCGCCATGTGCCTGCTCCTTGCCGGCGCGCTGATGATGCTTTGCCTCCCACTGCGCCTTCGTGAGAAGCAGCTGGCCGGCGTTGCCCGCATTGGCTGCCTCGTGATCCTCGGCGTCGGCGTCCTCCGCCACTTGCAGCCGCCCGACGAGCTCCTCGATCGACATGTTGTTGAGGTCGCCAAGCATCTCGATCACCACGGCGACCTGCTTTTGCTTCTTGGGGACGACGCGCAGCACCTTCTTCACGACACGGCTGTCCTTCATCTCCTCACCGAGCTCGCGCAGGCTGGCGATGAGCCCGTTGATGTGCATGGCGAAGTCGTCGACACTCTCCCCGTCGTGGAACGCCAAGGTCTCGAACTGCTTCATGAGACGCTGGACGCTCGCCGCCTTCATGCGGTCATCGCCGGCCCGCATCTTCTTCACCGCGTCCCACGCCTCCTTCATGTTCTTTTTCGCGGCGAGCCCGGACTTCATCTCCGACGGCACCCCACAGAGGATGACGGCCAGCGCTCGTCGATCCTTGCCACGCTCGGCGCTGCCCGTCTCCACAACATCCCAAAGCTCCATGCCCTCCAGGTGGACCTGCATCTCGAGCGCCCACTCGTGGTAGTTTACCTTCGTCAGCTTCGGAACCTCCCCCGTGAAAGCAGTGACGCGCTCCACCACGACCGTACGCGGCGAGCTGCTGCCATCACCCTTGGGGCTGTCCACGACCTTACGCGGCGAGCTGCTGCCATCACCCTTGGGGCTGTCTCCGATATTCATCTCCACCAAGCTCTGATACCAATTGTTGAAACTAAGCCCTCAAATCGCTCTCCCTCTCACGCATAGACGCAAGGAGGTGGAAGACTGAAAACAGACGACACAGATGCTTCGGCGACGAACGCACCGGCCGCCGGACAGCCTGTATGTTGGCTCTGTATTCAACTCAATGGACTCGAACAAACTGAGCAGATGCATTACATCAGCTAATATAGCCCTGCAGCCTAAGCCACGACCTGAACCTAAATGTTGGACACAAACACGAGCTCGAACTCGTGCGCCATCGACAACTCAACCAGACGCACGCCATGCACGTACATGACGTGGTTTATTTCTAACAATACTAAGGCCCAGTCTGATGCCAAATTGAGCATGGTTTGGAGGATTCCACAAGGAGGAGTGCCCCCAGAACAGCAATTGTGATGACGCCATCAACTTCCTAGTTTCCACTAGAATTCTAGGGTTCTCTGTCCACATAGAAGTACTTAGGAAGCTGCGGTGCACAAATAATACTCTGAGAATGACGATGAGCATGGTCTTCATAATGAACATAACAAAGAATAAAATCTCGTTCTCGTAGATAGATGCATACTTGGTGAAGAAGAAATCGTGCAGGAAGGCTAGCTCTACCTCGATGATCCTGAATGCTCTTTTGCCATCCTTTGACGCCAGTAGCCCGTTGACTACAAAATCATGAGTTCTAGGGTGACCGGCCTCATGACAGTAGATCCCAAAGTGCCTGCGCTTCATCAGGTGAAACAAGGCAAATGAAAGGCACATATCTTCAAACTGCGAGACACCATTTGAATTGAACAGGCTATCATTGAAGTTATCCCTGATCATGCCCACGGTGATGATATCCTCCCCGCTTAACTTGGTTTTGCAATTATTAAGTGTTTTTGCACCATCAGTGTTGAGAAAGAAGAGTTCTTTTACGGTACTCCATACTACTCTATACCAGTGTCTAAGAAGGACTAGTATAAAAAGATCGTACGGTTCAGATTATTATATGTTACTGGAAACTTTAACTGTAGTATAGTAGTATACAATGAGTAGTATAGTAGTATATGGGTATTTTAGAAAAAAAATAATGTCGTAATTGATTTTAAAAAAATCACTTTGATCCTTGATATATATTTTTGCATTTTCAATCTCTATTTTCATCTAAGTGAAATTACTAAACTACCCCTTACTTATGGAGGTCTATACTATATACCACTCTTTGGTAGTATGGAGTACCGTAAAAGAGCTCGAGAAAGTAAGCATACCACCGAACAAGGTACCAGCCGCCTTTCATCCTGTTAGGGTCGGACTTGGACCTTTGCAACAGCTGATGAGTGTTTTCCCGATCAACTGAAAGGAATCGATGCTCGTGATAGTCTAAGAGGGGGAGGGGGTGAATTAGGCTTTCTAAAAACTTAGCCTACCACATGCCTTCTAATTGCACACTATGAAACTAAGACAAGCTATTTAGATGTGCAACTAAAGTTTTCTTCTAGTGTTTGCACCCACCAAAGAGTTTTGCAATCTAGAGCCAATCCTATCAAGAAACTACTCTAGAAAGGTAAAGGCACACAAATTGCAAGTATGAAATGTGGAAGCTTAAAGGGTTAGAGGGATGCAAACTTGACAGGAAGATTTATTCCGTGGTTCGGCGTACGCCTACTCCACGTTGGAGCTCCACAAAGGATATACTCCCGATCGCCAAGTCTTCTTCCCGGTCAAGGCCTTGAGCTCACCACAAAGGCTCCCCAAGAGGGATGATGAGCAAGTCACCAAGACCTTGCTCTCATCAACCTACTTTCCCAGAGATCTTGACGCCGCCTCCACTTCGGAGCTTCTCCGCCAAGGAAGGGGGTCTCCTCTTCTCCCGCACAATGTCGTCGTCGCCTCTCTACACCAAGCCGGAGGGTCAAAGACTTGCCGGCGAGTCACCAAGACTCCAAGGGGCCGGCACACCGAGATTTCAAGTGTTGGTTTACTCTAGAACCAAGCACAAGACTCAACACCATGCAACTCACTCGCTAGGCCTATCCTAGCTCTCTTACTCACAATGGTTGTAGAATGTAGTACAAATGGTGGCTTGGATGTCTTGTGGTTGTAGATGAGCTTATCTGGACTCCAGCAACTCCAAATGACCGAATGGGGTGGGTATTTATAGCCCAAGGGGCTCAACTAACCGTTACCCAAAAGCTACACAAAAACCGTGAACACCGTATGTTCCGCCGTGCAGCAAACCCCCATCGGCGGATCATACGCCGTGTGCTTTTTTCAACGGTCGGATTCCTTTTCCAACGCTTCCCAACTTATACGCCGATGGCCGGCGGATCATACGTCGTGCCTTTTCCTCCATCTTCACTTGACATCGTCCCTGTGTAACTTGTACGCCGATTGTCCGTCGAGGGTCGGCGTATAATACGCCATATAGAAATCTTCAGCTTATGGCTTCATCCAACCCGCCATATGTTCCGCCCTTTATGTGAACAGTGATAGCGGATCATACACTGTTGCTTATCTTCGGAACCTTCCACACGCCGTAGCCTTCCAACTTGTACGCCGTGCACCACCGGATCATACGCCGTGTGGAATATTCTTGTTCTGGTTGATCCACTTCCACACGCCGTATGCTTCTGGTTTGTACGCTGTTGATTGGCATTTAATACGCCGTGTACAAACTCTGCGGGCTCATCTAATTCTATGCTTTGGAATCATTCTTGGGACGTAATTTCCTATGTAAATCACTTAACAAACTTGTTAGTCCCAGTGACTATGTTGTCATTCAATCACCAAAATCACAATATAAATGGCACATAGGGCCATTTTCGTTACATCAACTTCATCCCTCGTATAGTCAGCAACTACTTTGCTGGGTTCATAGGAGGTAGCCATCCAGCAGGCGATGACTCTGAGCAAATTAGTGAACGTGATGATGGCGAGCAGGACGTAGCAGTACTCTAAAATAGGATTGAATGTATTGGGATCCCACACGAAAAGGTTGCTTCTAGGATAGAGCAGCAGAAAGATGATGTAGACGTTATGACCCAGCTCAAAGAGTTGCTTCTTCCACTGCTTGTTCTCGTCGAGATCATAGGCGGTGACGGAGTTGGTGCATCCGGCAACTAGGAACAAGGAGATGGCCCAGACGGGATACAGATGGTTCATCGTCGGAGACAACTGCATTAGGCCGAAGGTGTAGGTAACAACAGGGAAGGACAATGTGTAAGAAAGCCACACACCACCCTGGACCCATATGCTGCTTGACAGCTGCCTGCAGAGCCCAAATCGAGCCTGTTCGCTTGGCTTATCAGCCACCAGCCAGCAGTACTTCAGTCTCACAACAAATCAGCACCAGCCACCAGCCACCAGCCAGCCAGCAGTACTTTTCTCTCACAACAAATCAGCACCAGCCACCAGCCACCAACCAACCAAACAGGCTGACTTCAACTTCAAGTATTTTTCTCCATGGATCTGGCGCCGGTGCCGCTGCCGTGGCTGGCTGTCCCATGCTCGCTTCTTACTTTCGTTCTCTCCGCTCAATCAGGCTACTTGCATTCTGAAATCTATATCCAAATTTGGATCAGAGCAGAGAACATAAGTCACGTTGAGTATGTAGTATGTTTCTGGGAGCACAGCCCGTTGGTCCTTTCCTACAAGCAAGAGATCCAACCTCTAAGGCAATGAATGCACGCAAAGCTGCACAAGATTAAAGCAACTGATTAATAGGCCTTGTTCGGTTAGGCCTACCCCAGCCGGGGTCATGGCCCAACCCACGTGGATCAGCCCGGTGGGGATTCAATCCCGGCCTGTGACAAAACAGGTATTCGTTTAACCCACTCGAGGTTTCAACCCCGGCCCAATCCCGCGAAAACCACTCACCGCGGCCTGGATTCGACCCACGAGCCCAGAGGCGTGGAACGAATCCTCTCGGGGACGTCGCGGCCTGCGGGAAAGAGCGCACGCACGCCGCGGCGGCGCCATTTGGAGGTCTCTCGGACTCCGCCGTCGGCTCCATTCGGAGGTCTCGTCACCAGTGGTCGGCCCCTCTGTTGGTTACCTTCTCGCTGGCGAGTTTCCTGTATGCCGCTCCCTTCCTCCCCTTCTCCTTCCTCGTGTGTAAGGGTTTCTTGGAGTATGGATTTCTTGCCTGCTGGCTCGGATGGGCCGATGGGGACGCCTCCACCCTGGCACCACCACGCCACCTACGGCCCTCGCTGTGATTTCGAAGAAATGATCCATGCACGATAGGCGACGGCAGCGGGATCACATAAGGTGCATGCAGACGAGTTGAGTTGGGGTGTTCATGTCGTGGCCGTTTAAATGCGATCTGATAAGTACTAGTACTACATAAGTTTTCTGATTGGCATGCCTTACTGATTTGCAGATGCTTTGATTGGTTATAATCAGATTTAGTTGTCTGGCACGTTAGGCTACTTTAGAAAGCAGGATTTCCATTCCTCCATTGTTTCTTCTGTTTAGACTAGACCTACCAGCACTGGTTGATTGATCTGTTGTTTTTCATCCTAAAGATATATATATATATATATATATATATATATATATATATATATATATATATATATATATATATAGATATATATGGGGTAATGGCTCCCTTGTTAAAAGATAATTCTGGTAACATGGAATGGAAACCCATTTTTGCAAAGAAATATGCTGCTTATGCAGTCCAAAAATGTTGTACAATAGTACGTTGCAATTTCAGAGACATTATGCATATGAGATAAAAGAATTCTCATGTTGTGCTTGTTTTTCTATCAAGAAGGGACCCAATTTTCTGTCAATACCTTAGTGTTTGTAAGATTTCGATGATACAAAAATACTCTCTAGTTTGCTTTGCATGATGTTACTTCTTACTTTGCAAGATATCAATCATAATCAATCTGTTCTCCTTTGCCAAACCAGAGATCAGTTTGGAGCATGTTTATATCAAAGATATCAACTAACTAATTGTCAATGCAACCCCCACACTTGTATTCACTTATTCAGTTCTATTACTGGTTATCTGTATCGGTTCTCAATATCAAACAGATGGATAATAGCCTGCAGAGTTTATATATTTCCTTACTTCTGCTTAAAATACACTTTAGCTAGTTTCTAAAAGTGAAATAAGTCTTTTATTACTGATGTCTTTTCTTTGAGCAGGCTGCAAAGGTTAGGTGGCCATGGGTGTTTGAGTAGGTTGACGCTGCCATGGAGGAGTGGATAGTGGAGCAGCTGTACACCGTAAGCCTCATTTGTTCCCTACCCAATACTTGCAGCTGCCTGTATATGTCAAAACAACAAAGTTTTATTTACTGTTCTGCACCCTTTTTCAAGTTGTAACTTCAGCAGTCTGATGCAGTTATAAGATACATAATAGGCTTATGTGACTTCAGTTGTACTCTCTCCAATTATTTCATAGGGGTAAGATAGGTAGCTTCAGTTGAGCCCAATCCTTTGTTTGCTGCTAACATGGAGTGCGCATAGCTTTTTTCATTACTTGTACTCTCTCCAATTACTTTGACTTTGTTTGATTGCCCAAAGAAGGTTGCAAGGACATGTGAATTTTAAAGACAAAAGAGGCAAAGGGAGTAACTATGCAACTATATTCAAGTTTTCATCAGTGACCTAACATTTAACATTAGATACCAATCAGCGTAGTTTGATGGCATAGTTGCGAAGATTCTACATTAAGAACATAAAAGCTTTAGCTTTATTAGGAAGCTTAGTCTTTTGGCGATATTTTGAATTTCTGAGGACATCAACCTTTGATTTCTGAGGGCATCAGCTTGATTGTACGTATATCTATTGCTTGCAATTGAGCTCTATGGCCATGCTTGTTGTACTTGTTTCTTTTTTTCATATATATACTAGATGAAGCCTGCCATTTGCATATTTCTGATAAACTTACTAACATTTTCAGGAAGGCAGATGAGAAAGTGGTATGGGCAAAGTGCCTTGTCAGTTGTCACTGCTTATAGACTTGGGCGAGTTACCTGCTGGTTTTAGAAGTTTTGGCAAGAGACGCACCTCAACTGTAGATACTTTAGCATGAGATGTACCTCAACTGTCAAATGTACTCTGTTTATTATATAGTATAGTTAAGACTGTCATCTTTGAATTGTACTCTGCTTTTGGTTGTTTGCTAAAATTCTAATCCTTGTAACGATCCCTGCCCAACCGAACATGAGAAGGAGACGTGGATTAGAGAGGGATTTAATCTGACAGGGATTGAGTGACACCAAAGGGTTCCACCCAATCCCCCCTGGATTATATCCTCTTGGGGATCTAACCCCAGCGTGCCGAACAAAGCACAAAACCATCAAATTGAAGGAGCTCTGTGAGCTAAGGAACGTTGTATTATCATTATGTTTGATACATAAACTCACAGACATGCATGAAAAAGAAAAAGAAAAATCTGATACAAGTAAAAATAAAGTGATCATCATCCCTACTCTAAAAAAACAATGAAATTCACTACTTTTTTTCACCTCACCTTCGCCTCTTCGACCCTTTCCTCAGTCCGCCCCTCCATCGCGGCCCCCTTGTTCCATCCGTGCCCTTTCAAACACACTCCATCTCGCCCAGTTTGAACCACACTACCATCAAACAATCTAATTAAAATAAAATAAAATCAATGTTGCGAATAGCGGGCTATGGATTTTAGCGGCACCTTGACAAAAAGGCTATCGGGGCTATAGCATTTAGCGTTTTGCACAAAAATCACCAGAATTCATCATATTTTTGCACATGTTTTAACTAATTTTAGCACATATTTGAGAGCAGTACATAAGCAAACATGAGAAATAAGAAAAAACATAAAAGATAGGTCACAAATTACATGTTCATAACACACCAGAATATAAATTGAGTTCATAACATCATCAATATATGGCTTCAGCCATCAGCGGGGCTAGGGATGAAAATGGATCGGATACGAACAGATATACACAAATATGAATACATATATTTATTTTTTTCTTGGATCAGATTCAGATATAGATAGTGTCAAATATGCTGGATATGAAACGCATATTGATATATGTTACATATCTATAAAAAAATATTCAACTTTGGGTACCCGGATTCAGATACCAATCGGATATTGAATCTCCGAATCCGAATATCAGACTATTCATTTAGTGTCTAAACTCTCTTGTTCAGACAGACGAACGGAAAATATCCCATACCGTTTTCATCCCTAGCGGGGCTATTGCGCACTATATCGCATGTCAAATAGCGGGGCTATTGCCCGTTATACTGATTTAGTGGTCATAACCCTAAAATGAGTGATATCATCATGTCACCTCTCTCTAGGGGCTATAGGGGGGCTATAGCCCCGCTATAGCCCGCTATTCGGAACATTAAGGCCTTGTTTAGTTCCCCAAACTTCTCCAACTTTTTTGAAAAGTTACAACTTTTCAACTAAACACCTCCTTCAACTAATTTGAAAAGTTACAAAAGTAACGCATTGAAAAACGTGCCCCCTCTCTACTTTTACGCTTCTCAATGCAACTTTCAACTAAACACCCCCTTCAACTTACTTTCCAAACTTTGGCACACGCTTCCCAATGCGCCAAAGTTTGAAAAGTTGGGCCAACTAAACAAGGCCTAAATAACATACATATAAAATTTTAAAAAAAATAAAATTTTTAGTTGACGCTATAACTTAATAATGACCCATTTTGGTTTGACAATAAATTTAGATTATAAAATAAAATTATTATTAAAAACTATATTTGAATTACCAAGTAAGTTGTTTACATCCAAGATGGTTTTCAAAAATCTTAAAACTTTATAAAAAATATTATAAATCAAAAGTGACCACTTTATTTTGATATGGAATGATAGTAAATTTAGATTTTAAATTAAAAATTACTATAGAAACTACATATAAATTGTCACGCGAGCTGTTTACACTTGAGATAGTTTTTAAAAATCTTAAAATTGTATAAACAAATACTACAAATAAAAAATGAACCATTTTGTGTTTGATATGGCATGATAGTAAACTTATAATATAAATTAAAAATTATTCTAAAAACTATTTTTAAATTGCTATGTGAGCTATTTATATTTAAGATGGTTTTCAAAAATCTTTAAACTTTGTAAAAAAAGTACTGTAAATCAATAGTGACCCATTTTGCTTTGATCTGGCATGACAGTAAGTTTAGATTTTGATGAGGACATAACAATCATGGATATGGACATATTGTTTGTTTTGAAGGAGTCCAAAATGTATGTCCAAGTCAAGAAGAAGGCCTAAAGTTGATTCGGTTCGAGTCCTCAAGGTGGAGGCCCAAAACAACTCAAGTTCGAGTCCACCTCGGAGTCCAGAAGCAGCCCGCACTAAAATCGACGTCCAGGTCGCATACAGAGTCCGTTTTGGACGTTCTTTATATGGATGAAAAGATAATTTCATAAAGCTTCCAATGGGACTGGTCCCACATCAAAATTCTATTTGAATCGACAGAAATCACCAAAACAAATAGGCGTACAGAATCTGTCAGGGTGCTGCGTCACCGTCTTTTGGGCCGTTGGCCCGTATATCGTGTTGGAGCTCAAGAGGGACGTGACTAGGAGATCTAGGTTGACCCTTAGAATATATATTCAGTAGCCGTCGCCACATTTGGGTTTGGGTTTTGTTTAATCAAGTTTTCGAAGTCGAAACTGTGATAGATTCATTGTAACTGTGGCGACAAGTCCGTTTACATTGATCCAGGGGCCCCATTCTTGTTCTACAACACTATGACGATTAGTCCTTTGTTGATCAGAGCTTGAACACCATATTTTTCGCTTCATACAGATCTGCAATTTCAGATTGCGTGTTTTACTTTCTTGCTTGTGTTCTTCGATTTGCTTGTAGGAAAAGCCTTCTCGGCGAGGTCAATCAAGTTGTACTTGGTTGATAACCAACGGAGCAGTGGTGTAACGGTTGCAGAGTTCGAATCATGTTTGATTTGAAGCCGGATCGCCAACGTCGAGTCTCCACCAATCGAATTTACCCTCTACCTCTCGGAAGATCGGGCAGCCCCTTATCAGATTTTAAACTAAAAATTATTTTGGAAAACAATATTTAAATTTTCAAGTGGGCTGTTTAAATTCAAGATGGTTCCAAAAAGTCTTAATTTTTTGTAAATAGATTCTATAAATCAATATAGATCTATTTTACTTTGATCTAACATCATATGTAGATTTTAAATAAAAATTATTTTCAAAAGCTATTTAAATAAAATATTTTTTATTAAACTGATTGCTTGACAAAGATTAGGATTTAATTATATATAATTTGTATATTAATGTATGCCAATGAAATTAAGATATTCTTTACCTATAATTTGTATTGTCCGTAGCAAAGCACGCGTGTGCAGCTAGGTGACGATAAATTTAGGAAGGCATGTGTCAAGGACCACCAGAACTATTCTTATTTGATAAAGTTGTGTAGAAATACCCTAAGAGATTGGAAAACAACTTTACACCGTAGTGAATGACCTTCGTATATATAGCCCATATAATGTGGCTTTATGTACAAGATAAAGGGTGTATATATGACACATGTACACACTACTAGGAATGCGCCTATCTATGACGTTCTTCCCATGACGTTTGAAATTTTCGTCATTTAACAGTGCATAGCTATGACGAAATTTTATTATTCGTCATGGTTTGGCAGTGACGGAGCACAGGCACCACAAATTAATGACGAAAATTTTGAAAACGTCATAGATCACCGCATTATATCGTCACAAAACGTATCGCCATCCACATCACCCTCCTGTGACGTTACGTATATTCGTCATGTTTGTTTCTTTTCGTCATATTTGTTTCTTGGCCGGGGCGGAAAGCAGGGTCCCACAAGCAAGGTGGCAAAGGGTCGCGCCAGCCTATCAAAGCAGGGTCCCACAAAGGGCCAGGTGGCAAAGGGTCACGCCAGCAATGCAAAACAACAAAAAAACCGAGCCCTCCTGGAGTCGAACCTGTGACCTCTCGGATGGCAACAAGCGCTCGTACCACTAGGCTATGTTTGCCTTTGTGTAACCGTTCGCCAATATATTTCATTTATAGATTGATTGCTTGGCAACTTACTAAGGAAACAAATGTTGCGCCGAATCCAACAAGCGCCCATTCTACGAGGACCGTGCCGGCCCCGCGTTGACGGCGGCGGCGGCGGCTGGTGGCGGAGCAACCCCTTCGCGGTGGCGTCTGGTGGCGGAGCGACCCATTGGAGGCAGTGGCGGCGTGGCATGTGGCGGCGGCCTCTTTGAGCTCGGCCACTCCTCCCCACGGTGAAGGGAAGGCAGAGGCTGAGCACCCCGGCGGCGGCGCGCTGCACGGTGAAGGGAAGGCAGAAGCTCCCAACGGTGGTGACTCGCTCGGCTGCTCCCCACGAGGCCACGACGAAGGGATCCAAGGCGCGGTGGAGAGCTTCCCCTCTCTCTGTCCATTGCTGCATCCTTTCTTGGTGAGATTTGTTCCTCTTTTTTTGGCCAAGGTGCTCCATTTATCATCAGTGGTGCTGTGTACTCCAATTTTATTGGATGCAACGACAGTGTGTGAATCTGTAGGATAGATTGTACCGCATGGATCTAAATTGCTTTGGTTAAATTGTAGCACTAGTTCCTTGTTTGGATTAGTGCATCTTTGAGCTAGCTGTACAGACAGGGATTTGTGGAAAAGATGCCAGATCTTACTCACCTTGTTCACACACTGTCATTTCAATTTAGGTGTAGCAATGATTGTACAAGATGTGAACTTCAATTTATGCAGCAGCAGCACCCTGGCTTGTAGAATTTTCAATATTATTCTTCAATGTCAGTATATATTTTCCTGAATTTTTGTTACATATAGTACTGTGTCAACTCCAATGAACTTTTGGATCAGCGTGCTTGTCAAATTTTTAGTATTTAAGTCTCTCATGCTAAAGAAACTTACTAGTTAATTTTCTGAAATTTATGATTTAATATCCTTATCTATCATTAATGTGTATCTGATTATGAGTTATCTCAAATCTATTTTGTAGGCTACATATAAAAGATGGATAGAAGTTGGATCCATGGGAGAAAATTCACACCATCTTACACCAACGGTGTGAAAGAATTCATGGAATTTGTTAAGGAAAGGTTTGGGGAACACAGCCTAATAAGTTGCCCATGCCGCCATTGTCTTAACCAGACTGAAAGGCCACAGCAAGAAGTCCATGACCACATCCTTATTCATGGAATGTCAGCCACATACACGCGGTGGACTCATCACGGGGAATCATTAGATGCTGCTATTGTAGAGCATGTAGAACAGGTGGATGGATTTGTCCATGATGATGGGCCTGCAGTTGGTGATGAGCCAGACAGCAATGAGCAAGACAACGACGATGATGATGGGATTCCAGATTTTGAATTGATAGCAGAA
>CM014270.1:47038180-47049677 GCA_004135705.1 Alloteropsis semialata | reverse complement strand
CATGACCGTTGGCACACATCAAGATGCCACAATTGATTATTATGGTGTGCTTAGGGAGGTTATAGAGCTGCAATATAACTCTAACCTAGATGTCCGTCGGACAGTAGTTCTATTTCGATGTGATTGGTACAATCAAGTTGGCAAGACTGTAGGCATTAGAGATGATGGGCATTTCAAGTCGATCAACATCCACTCGTTTTGGTACAAGTCCGACCCTTTCATTTTAGCAACCCAATCAAAGAAGGTATTTTACTTGCAGGACAACCTTCTTGGCAAAGATTGGCGAGTTGTGCAAAAATTTGAACATAGGGGCTTGTATAATATGGCTGAAAAAGAAGTTGATGTCCACCAAGATGATCACTGTTCTGACACAGAGCACACTATTCATGAAGGTGATACTGATGAGGTTATGCACCAAGATGTCCATATGTATGATGGAGAAGACACAACCATTGAAGGGAATTTATCAGAGCTTATTAGAAGCAAGAAGCAAGTTAACTGGTCTGAAGACAGTGAAGATGACGACGAAACTGGTCTGCAGTATTGTAGTGACACAGACGATGGTATGAGTGTAGAAGACATGTGTGAAGATGATGATGATTTGTAGGTTTTTATTTTCAGGATTTAAACATGGGATCTTTTTTGGTGTCTGAGAGCTTGTACTATGTCTGAGAGCTTGTACTATGTCTGAGAGCTTGTACTATGCATTTTGGTGTCAGGATTTAAACATGATCCATTGTTTCTGTTGGTATGAGAGCCTATCAAATAAATTTTTTGGTGTGATTGATCCATTGTTTCTGTTGGTATGAGAGCCTATCAAATAAATTTTTTGGTGTGATTGATCCATTGTTTCTGTTGGTATGAGAGCCTATCAAATAATTTTTTGTTAGCATCCTTGATCTATCTCAATCAGCACAGAGTGATGGTTTAAGCAGTGAAATTCATTTATCTTTTGAATTTTGA
Source organism: Alloteropsis semialata (assembly GCA_004135705.1). Classification (NCBI taxonomy): domain Eukaryota; kingdom Viridiplantae; phylum Streptophyta; class Magnoliopsida; order Poales; family Poaceae; genus Alloteropsis; species Alloteropsis semialata. Next base: position 47,048,714 of record CM014270.1, on the reverse strand, counting down.
ATAAACATCCTTGATCTGTATAGAGTGATGGTTTCAGTGGCCACTCTGATTGGGATACCTTATGTCTTTAACTCTTTATGCTTGGTCTGTATAGAGTTGCCAAGGCCTGTATGTTTCAGTGGTCTGTATAGGTTTCTGTTTCTCTTGTTTACCAAGGCCTGTATGTTTGATTCCCAATGAATTGGGTAATGTTGATTGAGCTTGTTTGCAAATTTGGAGGCTCTATATGATTGTGACTAGTACCTGATGGAGTATATGTGACCTGTGAACTCAAAACTGTTATTTATTTTACTCCTTGTAATGTTGGACCTGTGAACCTATGAGCTGTGAACTCAGTTTTTTTTATTTGAGCATGTTTTAAATATCCACTCATGGCTGTTGTATGGCTTTTAATTTATGTGAGCATGTTTTATCTATTAGTCTGAGAATGACCTACTGGGTCTCTGCATTTGAGAATGTGTCAAGGAACTTGGTCTCTGCATTTTGAGTTCATAAATTCCAGGTTTGCAGCCCACATGTAAATACCAAGTTTCTCTAAAATTCCAGAAACATGATTAGAACAACCATGGTGTATCCTCCTTTCAGTACATCATGATTAGAACAACCAGAAATCTGGACCAGAACAGGATCTCAAGTTGTGAAATACTTGCAGCAAGTGTATCTGGTTTTCAAACACAAAGTGGATCTCAAGTTCTCAAGACACTTCCATAATGCCAACTTCACAAAAGCAACTTCACAAAAGCTACATTAACCAGGTAGCAAAATGAAGGGTTACATGGACCAACACCTACTGACCTATTGATGCTAAACCACAACCACAAAAGCTACTTCACAAACGACCAGCACATCGCAGAGCATCCAAAAGATCCTCCGGCAGGCCGCCGCGCAGCACCTGCACCTTGAACAGCACAGAAGTCCCCGAAGACGCAGCGGGCGTGATAAGCTCGAAGATGCAAGAGTCCTCGATGCGAAGACAGTTGTCGACGGCGAAGTCCCTCCACTCCACACCAAGCTTCTTGCACTTGAGGTCACCGCGGTAGCTTGTTGCCCATGACCGGCTGCCGCAGAGGAGCGTTGCCGGGACGTGCGACTTCGGCAGGTGGCAGTGGACACGAGGGGGGATCTCCTGAGCACAAGAGGGGACAACATTCAGTTCAGTGAAGTGCATGAATGATCATTGTATATATATATGCGAGACCTCCATACGAACCAGCAGAAAAGGCTTCTCGACCTGGCGCTTAGACATGATGGTGGTGAAGTAGGGGTTGGCGCCAGAGAGGGGGGTGATCTGCATCAGAAGACTAATCAGCTTGCAGTAACCAGTAGCCATGAACCAGAAATGGTCAGTGTTAGTTGTTTAGAAAGCCTTTCGCTAATGAACAGACATATCAATAGCAGGAACATTCAAAGTAAAAATAGGCCTTCATTTCAGAATTGATCCATGAACACTAGAATTGCAGTATATCTCACATAATCGATCCATGAACACTAGAATCATCCATGAACACTAGAATCGATCCATTAACACTAGCAATCATTCATTTTCACTTTTTAGTGGTGCTTAACAATCATTCATTTTCCATTGGAGGGGAAAAGAGGGGAAAAGAGAGGAGTACAGAGGAGGAGGCTCGCGCATCTCCACCAGCGGCGAGGGGGGCGTCTCCGCCCTCGTCGACCTCGAGCTTGACCTCGAGCTTGCCTTCGATGGGGCGGACGGAGAACCGGCCGTTGTCGTCGCGGAACTGTTTGCTCGAGTGGTGTTTCATCACGACGAGGGGGCGCGGAGAGCGCCGGCTTCGACGGGGCGGAGAGCGGCGGCAGCCCGGATCGACGGGGAGCAGTGGCGGTGGCAAAAATCGAGGGGGAGGAAGAGCGGCGGCGGCGCGGATCGACGGGGAGGACGAACGAGGGCGGCGCGGATCGACGGGGAGGAGGCGCGGCGGCGGGCCGGATCGAGGAGAGGGCGAGGAGGCTGATTGAAGATTGACCAGGGACACTGATACGTGGGGTCCGACTGGGTGTGGGGTCATACTGTCAGTGGGATGCGCGTCACTGATAAGTGGGGTCTGCCGTGGTTTAATGGAGGATAAGAGAATGTACAAGTATACATGAACAGTTCATCTTTTGTTTTAAAATCCAGAATTAAAACTTGTAACATGTTTTTCTCCCTCTTGAGAACTCGAAATTTGATGCATCTTTTTTCAGAAATTTTCTAAAATCATGCTCCTTCACTTAGTTGTGTTTATTTTGTACGTTAATTGTTATTTTGTGGATCTATTCTATATGACATATTAAACGGTAAGATAACGGCTTTGTGTCCACAAATTTTTCATAGCAATACGTAATGTACCTCCATATTTCCTAATATTAAGGCTAAAACAATGTTGTGTCAAAAGTTCATATGCATACGAGTTCGGAAATGTTAAATGTTGTTCAAACTTTCAATGTATGAGTAGAGTTATATGAAACTATGTGAGATGTGTATCCATTTGTGAGTAAGATATAGTCTCACTTTATCGAAATCATTTGAAATTTTTATGGGAACCTAATGAACCCCAAATATGTTTCCATCTCACTTTGTCCAACTTTTTGACAAAGTTTAGATATTATTGTAATTATTTTATGATGATGTTGAGGTATAAGATTTTAATTATCCATACCAAACAATAAAATTCTTCATCTATCTTTTGGATATGTGCTATATCAATTAAATGAGTTCTCAATTTAATTTTACGAAATTTTTGGAAACTTTTTGGTGGTACACATAGTTCAAATTGGGATTATTTAGACTACTAAACATAAATTGATTTAAATATAGAAAAGTATGAAATGGGCTGTAAATGGGCTGAAAACCTTTGGCCTACTCGGATCCAATGGGGAAAAGTCATGGTTGCCCTCCGTGCAAAACATATCAAGCACGTCTCCCTTATTTAGCGAAGGGTATTTCGGACAATTCGCCACTGCTCCTTCTCAAAACCCTGGTGGCCGCCCCCAATCTCTTCTCGTCCCCATCTTCTTCTCTCCATCCATGGCTCCCTCCTCCTCAAAACCCTAGCCGCCACCGAACCGCGGCCCGCGCTCCCCCCTCGACGAGGAGGGCCGCACCAGATCCGGCGAGGAGGGCCGCACACCTTCGACAACGACATCCACACCAGATCCGCACCAAGCCGACGAGGAGAACCGCACACGACATCCACACCAGATCCGTCCACACCGACCGGAGCAGCGACCCCGACGTCCACTACCGCCATCGCACCGGAGCAGCGACCCCGACGTCCACTACCGCCGCCGCACCGGAGCAGCGCCCCGACGTCGACTACTGCCGCCGCACCGGAGCAGCGACCCCGACGTCGACTACCGCCGCCGCACCGGAGCAGAGACCCCGACGTCGACTACCGCCGCCGCACCAGGTACGCCGACGATGGCAACTACCCGAAGCCAAGCTACCCGAGGTAAGTGAACCCTAATCTCTTGCCTGTCTCTCTGCTCCATTTGCGTGGGATTGGGGGTTTGCAGCTCAAGAATTTCTTGGCTTGGGGGTCTAGGGTTTGGTCATGGCACGCGCGATTCAGGAGTGATTGGGGCTACTTGTGGGGGTCTAGGGTTTGATTGAGCAAGTGGGGTCTGTATTATTGCAATGATACTATGCTGAATTTGTAGAATCTAGTAGTAAAGTCTTGTTAATATGTTGCTTTCTTGAGATGATTCTAACTCAATATTTTGGGCTTGGGGTCTAGGTTTGGTCATGCTTTGTGGCTTCATATGTTCATGTAATATTTGTATTGGAATTGTAACTGTCTACTATTGTTATTGTCCTCATTTGTGTTGTAACTGTCTACTATGCTCAGTCCTCATTTGCTTTGTAACTGTACTATGTTCAGTCCTCATTTCCATTGTAACTGTGTACTATTGTAATGATCCTCTTTTGCATTGTAATGATCCTCATTTGCATTGTAACTGTGTACTATTGTAATGATCCTCATTTCCATTGTAACTGTGTACTATTCTAATGATTAAAAAATGTTCACATCAAGCCAAACAAATAAGCACATATGAGTCCGAACGTGAAGCAACGATCCAGGAGAATATTAGAAGGATGAAAGAACTTGGACTCAATGAGTTAGGACTATCTTTTAGAAAAATGTCAAGAAAAGTTCCAAAGGAAAAAAATTCAAGGAAGCATGATAAGACCGATGAAGAGTACTTCCCTGAAGCAGAAGAGGGGGTTGGGGGAGGATTTGGTGCGGAGTTAGAAGAGCAACCAGTACCTCTAGCGATCAAGGTGCATGCTCTATCTTGGCTAGGAGGGGGGGTTAGAAATGTTCTAATGCATTTAATTGTTTTTCTTGCTAATTTATTCCCATGCTCACAACTCTTTTTCTCTACTGCAGGCTCCCGAAGGTACTAGAAGGAAGAAGGCTTGTTGTAGCAAGAGGACCAAGGGCAAGACCAACATGGCTCCTGGAAGGCAATCCAAGAGAGTGAGGCTAAGTGAACCAACAGAGGTGCCTCAAGGAGTCTGTACAAGAAGAACACAGAAGTCAAATCTAGTCCAGGCAGAAGAAGTGCCTCCAGTGGAAGAAGAGCATATCGCTGAAGATGTGAATAGGCCCACTAGCCCTCAAGTGGACTGGTCTTATTCAGATGGTGATCACCCTGAGGAAGAGACAGGACATCAAACCCAGTCCATGGAGAGCGAACAGCAGAATCCCTCTGACCCCTCCGAGATTGAAGGTTAGTTATGGATACATGATAACAATCAGTACATGCTAGCAACAGCAGAACCCATATCTTTATCAGTACTTGATGAATGCTAACAATCAGTATGCAATTTTTGTAGTGCCTAGACAAAGAGGCCCGAGGAAACCAAGGCCAGCAACAAGGGGGGTTTTGCTTGACAACATGACAAGAGCAATGGGACGGAGGCTGGCCATTAAAGTTGACGAGGGGAAGAAGAGGCCTAGTGAACCTGTTCAAGCTGCTAAGTTTGCTTCTGAGGCTGGTGTGATAGTAAGGTCTCAAGTTCCTATCTTCACCCATTGGAAAGAGTACAAAAAGGAGACTGAACACTTTGATAACTTTGTCGGCAAGCTTGCTGTAAGTGCACTTACACTGTTGAATTATGTTGAACACTGCTGATGTCGAGGCGCATTCCAGTTGCTGAATACTATTCATATCTTTGATAGGGAAGGTTGGCAATTAACTCAAATGACAAGCCGACGAAAGATGCATGTGCTAATGTATTCCAATCTGGGATACGACAGAGAAGGTACATGTTGAAGCAGACCTACTTCAATGGTGTCCCTGCCAATGAGATCAGGACAACTTCTCCTGTTAGTTTCATGACTGATGAGGAGTGGTGTCGACTTGTTGCAAAGTGGTCAGATCCAAGGAACAAGGTATGTATGCTATCTTATTGCACAATATTTACATTTTTTTACCGTGGTGGAGTCTTAACATGAACATCCCTTGTAGGCAATTTCTGAGCAGAACACGAAGAACCGTGGTAAAGTCAAACTGCCTCAAGCTACAGGATCTCGTAGCTATGTCGCACAATTATACTCATATGTAAGTTGCTGTTGGTGGTTCTGTTTATCATTAGATGCTGATGGTTGCATAGTTTGATAACTTCAATTTCCATACTGAAACAGTCACAGAACAAAAACAAGGAGGTTGAACTTGATGAAGATTGTGATGAAGAAGTTGATGCGATTGAGGCATTTACGGTCTGCCATACCAGTCGCAAAAAGGGTATGAGTGTTACCGCAAGAGAAGCAGCTGTAAGTTCCTATTATGCTCCAATGGCCCCACTGATTGGTGCATGATGCATTAATATGGCTGTTCTGTCTTTTTTCCATCCAATGAACCTGTAATGTCCATTTTTGCTTCATTTGGTGCTTGCTGTTGCAATGTCCTTTCTGTCATTTTTGAACAGTCAAAGGTTAAGGCTATGATCTTGTCATTTTTTAACTGAGTTTGCTCCTACCCTGTCTAAATTAGTGTTCTATATCTAATTGATGATATAGAACACTAATTCGTCATAAATTCGTCACAAAAAACTTGACGCTCCATTTTTGACAAAGGCAAATTCGTCACAAAAAATTCTTTACGACGTTTTCAGCTTCTACTATGACGAAACAGTCTTGTCATGGAAATTTGCATTCCTAGTTGTACACCTAGCCACTGCTGAAATTACTCCAGCTGTGACAAGCAAGCAGCCAAGAATTTGATTTGCTCTATATTTCCTTCCCAAGATGAGGACAGATAAGATAAGCTGCCAAACCAGAAAAGACTGCCAAGAATTTGATTTGCTCTATATTTCCTTCCTTGGGATGCCACACTGCCAAAGGACCGAATTGATAGCAACTAGTAGCAAGGCTGGACAAATGGATCTTAAAGCACATCAACCAGCTAATAAACACGGCATAGTACTTGCTATAGTGGAAGACTAGAAGCTGCAAAGGACACACACACTAGGACCAATCCTTGCTCCTGCCATTTTTTACAGGAGCGGATCGGCACACACCACAATACTAGTACACTAACACTACTACTAAATCACCACCAATACTGAAAACATCACCAGCAATAGGACGGAATGAATCAGCCCAATCGCAGCAGAACACAAGGCCCATCTGCTGCAAGCACCTCTTGCTGGAGCACTTATAATGAACACTTATAATGAACATGACAATCTAAAGAGAAATGCTAAGCAAAATTGGTGGTGGCGGCCACGAAGAGGAAGCGGGCGACCATGAGAGGCGCCGGGCCGGCGGAGAGGAAGAGGCGTCGGGCGGGCCGGCGGAGAGGAAGGGGCGACCATGAGAGGCGTTGGGCGCCGCGGAGCCCTCGGGCCGAGCGCCGCCGGCCTCGCCGCAGAGCCCTCAGGACGAGCGCGGCGGAGAAGTTGCGGAGGCAGGTGTGGCGGCCTGGGAGGGGAGGGTGGCGGCGCTGGGAGGGCAGGGTGGCGGCGGTGGGGATTGGAAGGGGTGGTGGCCGCGGGAGGCAGAGGCCGCAAGGAGCAGACGGGCGGCGCAGATCTGAGGCGGGCGGCCGCAAGGAGGAAGGAGGTAGGGAGACGCAAGAAGGGGGAGGCGCCGCGGGCGGCCGCCAGGCCACGGCGCCGCGGTGAGGAAGGAGGGCGGCGGCGGATCTGAGCTGAAGAGAAAAGGAAGGGGGAGAAGTGGCTAGGGTTCCAGATGACCTCGGTTGCAAGACATTTTATATTTCGTGGGATCCATCTGAATCGTCCATTTCCAAGATAGACGGTTAAGATGAGTCGGGCCTTAGAAGAAAATGATTGGGCCGTGCAAACCGAGCCCAAAAACAGCCCAGAAAAGCAAATTTAACATTTATTTTCTTTTGATGGTAGAACTGTATTAAATTCTAAGACACTAAAAATGATTTCAAATGAGAAAGTTGTCAATACAATAGTTGTAGAACTATTTGAGATCTATAACTATTGTTTTGGTCACTTCCCCATCCAAGATAGATTGAATTATTTAAATATGAAATTTCAAAAGTTGAGAAATTCACATATTTTTTTACGGTAATAAATGATTTCAAATGAAAAGGTCATGAATATCAAAGTTGTACAACTCATCAAGATCTACAAACTTTATTTAGTTCATTAATCCATGTGACAAAGTTTGAATAATTCAAATTTTGAATTTCAAAATTTGATAACTAAAAGCAAGATTTTGGAACACTAAATGATTTCGGCTGAAAAAGTCATGAATACCAAAATTTCATAACTCATCAAGATCTACAATCTTTATTTAGGTTATTTTTTCATTTGAGAAAGTGGTACTATACATTGGTCATTAATCCTAGATTCACTCATATAGTTTAAGAAACTATGTTAGAGACTTGTGAAATTTATACTACATGTTATTACCACTTTTGAAAATGACAAAATGACCTAAATAAAGATTGTATATCTTGATGAGATATGAAACTTTGGTATTCATCACTTTTCCATTTGACATCATTTAGTGTAAAAAAATCTTACTTGTAGTTGTCATTTTTTGAAATTCAAAAATTGCATTGTTCAAACAGACTCACACGATACGATTTTTCAAAATAATAGCATTAATAAGTTTCATAACTTGATAGAGCATGATTTTAGGAATCTTTAGGAAAAAAATCATCAAATTTGGAGTTCATATGAGGGAGAAATATCAAATACAAGTTTTAATTACAGATTAAAAAGAGAAAACATGAACCGGATTGCCAAGCCTCACCAATCAGCGCTGCCACGTGGCGTGATAATACTGGTCGTCATGCGTGCGACGTGACTGGAAGAGGGCAGGTCATGCACTGCAAGCTTTACATATTTAGACGTCTAAAGCAAAGCTGAGCACAAACGAGAAAGTAGCTTGGTGGTGGAAGGCTCTCCGCTTTGAGCCATTGGTCCTGGGTTCGAATCCCTCTACGCGCTCATTTTTTTGATCCCGGCTGACTTGGACCAGGCGGCCAAGCTAGTGACTTGTACGGCGAAACTCTATCAGATTGTATATAAAAATAAAAAATACCGAACTTCACCGCAAAGAATAACATGGCTCAGTGGTAACTCGTCAGCTTCCTATGCTCCAAGTCGCAGGTTCGAGGGCTGCTCATTCCTTCGACGCAAGTTTTTTTATCAATTATCAGTGTAATATCAGTATAGAAAAAATTATTACAAAAACTAGTCACTAATGTGTGTGTGGTGCAGTGGTAAGGCGCTGCACTCTTTTCCCCACCACCTCGGTTCGATTCCTAGTTCTTGCAAGTTTTTTCTTTTTTTTTCTGATTTTTCTATTTACCATTTAATAAGCTATATATAAACAATGCAAACTGAGTCGTAAATAAAAATCCATTTACCATTTAATAAGCTATAGATAAACAATGCAAACTGAGTCGTAAATAAAAAATAAACATATTTGTTTGTCAAAATTGTGCTGGGTACGGTATTAAATCAAGACGATTTTGATTTTCATTCTACGATGGTTACTGAAATTCGTCACAGAATTTGGGCCCGAATCTGAGCCCGAATGGGCTATTTGCACATCTGCGACGTTCTCAGACTTCGTCGCGAAAATTCCGTCGCAGATTCTGGGCTTATCTGGGCTAAGAATAAAATGCTGACGTTTTCTGAAACCGTCGCCAGAGTTCCGTCGCAGATTAAATGGTGTGTTGTAGTGTCAGCACCAGCCACCAGCCAACCAGCAGTATTTCAGTCTCACAACAAATCAGCACCAGTCACCAGCCACCAGTCACCAGTCTCACAACAATGTCCGCTTTTGGTGCAAGATTGCGGCCGCCTGCTTAAGACGGTCTCATCAGAAGCTTGCCTCCCAATTTGGTGACCATCTATTAGCTGATCTTCCGAACCAAAACGTACCTGTACTTTTTGGGACAGTGGCGTCATGTGAAAATATTATGCTTTATCGTCAATACCATGAACGCCCTTCGGAAGAGGATGTTCCGAAGATAAAATTCCAAGATGTACTATGGCCTGTTTAGCTGGGGTAGGTAAGATTGCGAACTTTACTGTAGCAATTTTAAACCTAAGATTAGGAGGACTAAACATGATCTAATTATAAAACTAATTACATGAATGGACGGAAAATCACGAGACGAATCTATTAAGCCTAATTAATCCGTCATTAGAGATTGTTTACTGTAGCATGACGTTGTCTAATCATGGCCTAATTAGGCTCATTAGATTCGTCTCGCAAAGTTACCCGGGGGTTATGGAATGTGTTTTGTCATTAACACACGTTTGCTATTTCATGCATGTAAGATTCCCTTTGATGAATAGTGAAAAATTTGATGTGACGAGAAACTAAACAGGCCCATAATGTGGAAGAGTGAAGCCTCATGGGAAATTTGGGGTCCTAGCATGGAGGTCTGGGATACCTCCGTACTATAGCTGCATCTATAATTGTGAGTTCCAAGGGCTACAAACCAGAGCTGTGAAGAGGAAGCGTTCTATGAGAAATGGAGTCACTAGTTTCTAATTAGTTTCTTGGCTATCAGTCTCATGCTGGAGGTTATCTGAATATGTGTTTCCTAATTTCCTAGGGTGTCACAAGTCGTAACATTGTGAAACTGGAGTGCTACCTTGTCATGTGCAAGTGTTTAGCTATTGGAAGAACATTGCATCTCCATAGACTTTCATGATAAATAATATATTTGGTTTTTGTTGGTTTAACAAATTATATTGCTTGCCTTTTGTTTTCGGACTTGTGTATACTTTTTCCATTTTGCCAGCTCTGAGTATGATAATTCAGAAAGAGTGCCCAATCATTCAAGCGCCTGTACTGTACTGTACTAGTGAAACAGTCTGATAATTCAATATGATGCCTGCTCGAGACTGTTCAATGTTCATTGCTGTACGGTAGTAACTTGGTAAGAGGCTAAATGTTACTTCTAATAGTTTGAAATTTCAAAGTGTGCATGTAGTATAGGTCTCGTCTACTGTGTAGCTCTCGGGAAAATAAAGGGATCAGGCGAAAGTTACTTGTACTAATTAAATGGTTACAAAGAATAT
>CM014270.1:47014564-47037180 GCA_004135705.1 Alloteropsis semialata | reverse complement strand
GTTGTGGTGTTATCAGCAGATGCTATTATGTTTTGTGTTAGTTTTATGTGATAATGTTTCTGTGACCTGGACTAGTTCACGATATTGGAACTAGAAACTCTTGCCCAGAGCCAAATTATATCAGCTTAACTACGATAAGTTATCGGCAAGTTTGTTGTGGAATGCCTTGGTTTTGCTGTTTTACTTGACGTCTTAACGGGGCTAGCGGTATGTTGCTGATGTGGTGTTTGATGCGTAGCTCTCAGATTGTACGAGTCACTATTGTGTTGATGCCTTTGGTCGTGGTGTCATCTCAGGGTACGTTGTCACTTGAGGTATTCTGATGCGTTGGTGTCTGCCCCGGCAGAAAGCAACCGGTGATCGGTCTGCGTGCCTGATGTTTGGCCCCGTTTGCGAAACTGTTTACAACTTTGATCACTAAAGGTATTAAATAAAGGTATTTTACAAAACTAACTTCAGAACCTTCTGCATTAGGAACCTGAAAAATCTAATGAGGCCTTTGACCGCATGATTAGAGATTGATCGTATGATTAGAGAATGGTTACTGTAGCCAATCATCGATTAATTAGGCTCGTTAGATGAGGTTTTGCAAATAGACTTTATTTAGTACTTCAAGAAAGATTCCCTCCGTGCTAGACTAGAGAAACAAACGGCCCCTTTATTCCTTGCCTCACCTGTGAAAAGAGAGTGCATCTGCATCCGTGCGCAAAGTACTCGTTTTCGTCAGGTAAAAGGTGGAACGGATCATTGCTGTAAAAACAGAACTCTCAACACTCTTGGCTGCAACTGGTTTGGGCGATTGCATGATTATACATGAAATTGAAGAACCTGACAGAATTCACCAACCAACAGAATGTGTTCATGAATGTGTAGGTATTGTTGGGAGGCCCAAATTATTGGTCAGTGATTACAGTCGGCTCATGGCGGTAAAAGTGATGACTGCCTTGCCATGTTACCGATCGAGTACTGCCACTGTTTCTTGGATCTGAAACTTTGATGCCACATCAGTACCAGGATGAGCCTTCATCATTGTATCCAACGAAGCATTCTGAGATGCCTTGTTCCAAACCCATTCAAAAAGAAAAGGAGAGGTGTTGGTTAAAAATTAACAAAACGATCTACACAAATTATGTGTGCTGCCTTTGCGACTGGTCAACGGCGAATAACTTAGGGACGTAGAGATTCAGGGGAAAAAAATACTTGCAAAACTTACACTCAAATTAAGGTATTTCTTTTCATTGTGACAGGAAAAGAATGGATCTGAAAGCTTTGAGGTTGTATAGGATCACGGACCCTAGAACAGAAATCACGTTACAAATTCATAGAAGCATTTTCAACCACCGGTCATCACAAAAGCATATGAGAATGAGACGATAAAAGACTCGGGTCATTTCGGGTTGGGTTTATAAATATATATAGACGTGGACATGACTCAGCCTCTTGGCTCCATGCTTCTGCTTGGCATATGAGGGAGAATCTTACAATCATCAGCACAACAATTCTGCAGTTGATCATCCATAGGAAGCAAATGATCAAGCATGCATCCTTCCCATGACCATGAGGCTAGTATGCCTTAAATGGCAGTACGGTGCCAGGTTATTCCACACCTGATCGTGTCCTAGTCAGCATCACATTTTATTATTTCTTCACCATTTCTGCTGATTTGGATCGAGCATCCCCCTTCCATGATCGCCGTTGGGGCCTTGCATGCTCAGCGCAGCGGGAACACAATTATGCTCAGTACAAGTGTGACAGTGAAGATGCTAAGAATCTTCAACAGTTGATCCAAATCTGAAGTACATAGGTTTCTTCTTTCTTTTCTTTCTATGTATAAGGAATTCATCCACTGAAAAGGAGTAAATTCGGGATGGGTGTGATTTGATATCCGGTTGCTCTATCTAAACCTCTTTCCAGAGACAGATTTGCATATGGGTGAGAGAGCAGTTGAGTAGCTCTCACAAGACTCTGCTTTTCCCACAAGACTCTGCTCTCTCACGAGACTGCAGATTGAAAGCTGTAGCTGACTGAAGTTTGTGATCCAAAATGCTGCAACACTTTTTATTTGTGTTCATCTCATTCATGAGCACATGCGTACCAAATTCGGAAATGGAGCACAGTGATAAGGATAATCTCCACAAGGTATAAACTTAAGCCCCAGAACCAGATTTGATTTTGTTTCTTTATTTTGTGTTAAATAAAAAGGCTTCGCCATGTCGCCCATCCACGATCTCCTTTTCTTCTCTGATTGCCGCCGTCGCCCTGCACCTCCTCCTCTTCCACACCTGGCCCGCCTTTCCAACTGGCGTCGAGCTCGCTGGGGTGTCGCCGCCAACGCTGCTGCTGCCTGCGCCGCGCCCTTGCCCTCGGCCGCGCCTCCCCTTTCCCTCCCGGCCCCGCCAGAATGGGTCGGCTTCCACACAGTCGTCGCCCCGGCAAGCACAGCCGGTTTCCCATCCCATGTACCTATTGATTGGGGATCTAGATTGATCTCAGAGGACGAGCAGCGGCGCTGCGCCCCTCTGCCCACACGCCCCGCGGCGCGGATCGTGGATGCGATACGCGGCGTGGAGTTCCTCGGCACGTCGCCGGCTTGGGTGGGCAGTGTCCCCGAGGACCAGTAGCATCTCCTCCACTTGCCAAGATTGCGTGGAACCCTGGCCAGATCGATACCCTGCCTGATCCTGTATTCCTGTGTGTTGTGCATTGCAGAAGCTCAGCCTTGACGAGGAGATCTTCGTGGTCGAGCTCAAGAAGGACAGGGTCACCAAAGGTTTAGGGCTGTATTAGGGGAAGCCGAATGCTACCTTCTCCTTTTAGGGGAAGCCGAATGCTACCTTCTCCTTCACTGACAACGATTTCCTTGGAATTGCCACCGGCAAGATGAATTCGCAGACTGCGTTTATCCTTTAAGATGATCAATTATGTTGCTATGCAGAGGTGCAATTAAGATCAAGGGGGATGCAACAGGGGCTTGCCAGGACTGCATGATAACACGATCTGCAGGTTTCTCTTTTCCTAAATCCCTTTCTTGCCTTCTTTGCCTACACCATGAATTATGGTGAAGCTAAGACAGCTTAATGTTCTTTACTGATTTTAGTTGCAGCAATTTTTAATTTCCTTTCATCAGATGCTTTTTAATCACTTCTCTATTCAGTGACTCCATTTGTTTTGTTAGACTACTTGAATTTCAAGTCATGATAACCCCTGAAGTTGATGCTTAAGACCAACTCTTGTAAGCATGTTGGGCAATCCGACATGAGTGAGTTTAAGCAACGCAATCAGAAAGTTTCAGGCTTCCAGCTAAGCTACTGGGTTTCTCTTTGTCTCAATATGGTTACAATAATCCTAGGAATTCTACTAGGAAAAGTATGGTGGGCGGTGGCTTTTGAAACCTGGCAATATGGTCACAATACCTTTTTTGTGAACACCATATGGTATCTCTTAATCACAGTTGATTTATCTTTCTCATTATAACTACAACTAATTGATTTTATGAATAAATGATCTTATACTTATTTTTCAGTTATCAAGAAAATATTGGCATTTCTTTTGTTTTATTGTCCTGAAAATCAGCTGGGTATATTTTAACATGGCAACATGTTCTATTTTTTGACATTTGTCTCAGGTATTGAAAGCACTGCTAGGAAATACTATATGGATTCTAGGGATTCTATCTGCCTGCCTTGCTGGTTTTTGCTGCTCACTCTATAATGCAAGCACACGCATTGAGGTATATAATCTATCCAGGTCGTATGTCAAATGCCTGACAAAATCTGTTGGCTCACTGAATTGTCTCTCTTTCAAGGTGCCAGAACTCCTGCGATCCAACGCCCCCTCCTGCATCCACCGTTTGCATGATTTGATGATTTGTGGCTTCTTTTGGTGTATAGGTGCCTTTGAGCCCGTACCTGGGGAGAAGGGCGAGGTGGACGATGAGCTTCAGTAAAATGTTATCAGAGGTAGTAGTTGATCCAAATTATTTTTTGTTTCTGTTTTGCAATGCATTGATATGAGTGGTACCTATGATTATATTTCTCCGTGCATCTGAATAGGTGTGTGTAGTAAGTACTTTTGATCTCATGAATGTTTCAAGAGACAAGGAAATAGAAATTATTTTTTTCTACATCAGATGCTTTATCCTTGCAACAATATTATGTAGCAGACCACTAATTTATGATTGCTCTCTAATCAACTGGTGCCCTGCAGATCCACCTTGCACACCATACAAGCACGTTTAACATGTTTTTATTTCTCATGCTGCATACATCAATCTAACGCCATAAATTTTGATGATCACAAATGGGTTCTGAATCTATATCAGGGCATGGGGCCTCGTGCAACTGCTTTCAATAGGTCAATCCCCACCAGGGTGTCTCCAAATCCCAATCTCAACTATTTTTGCATTATTTTTCCATTCTGATTGTTGGAACCCAGGACAATCAACTAAATGCTTTGATCTTGAAGAATCAGGGACAAGGGCTTAGTACAAAATTGCATTTGTTAGATTTTTTATCTGTCTTGCAGGCTGTAGCTTCATTGCTTTGCTGAGATTATTTGGGCGAGTGACTGCATGAAATCGTATGAATTTAAGCTCATGATAAGTGGCTGCCCCAAAAAAGTTTCAATTCCACTTCTATCTCTGATTATCCACCCTGAGCTATTTCTACTCTTCGTACCCTACAAATAATGTTTGGGTTTCATTGTGATTCTGTGAGACATGGTGTTTTTCCTATAATGTTTGGGTTCTGCTTGGATCAATTTTTTAAGTCTGATGGGTTGTCACTGGAAGGAAAAAATGCATCTCCATGTCACGAGTTTTCATGGTCTGATGGCCTCGTGTAGAACTGCAGATCTAGCATGACTAAAGCACATGCAGCCACGGCCATGAGCATGGTGGCGCGTTCCTACATTGACGATTAGTTTGTATTTCTATTCCTTGCTGCCATCATGCATGACTGTGTATCCATGTGTTTGGTCTGTCTCTGATACCTTAGGCGTGATCGGAGACGGCAATGTGTATGTTGGAGCAGCAATTATAAAGGAGGCATAAATAATAGATCATGTGTTATGTGAATAATAACTAACAAGGTTGATGGGGGAGGAGTCAGGCTTCTACAAATGGTTTGAGATTAACACCTGGACTCAAGAGCATGAACTGGTAAGCAACAAAAATGAAAGAAAAGGTTTGTTGTGATTTTTACGGGTTCCATTTAAATATTGTGTGAACATGTTTTTATGATGTATCAGGTTTGAACCTCCTAAAAGGTAGTGGCTTGCTATAAATTTTTGTTTTCGTTTGCATTATAAAATAGTCATGTATCCTTACTATGTTGTCACATATATTTGGTCCTCTCCGTAAACATGATTTTTTCCTTGATAAAATTTTAGCGTTTCTAATTTTTTATATTTATCCCGTAGCAACGCACGGGCACGAATCTAGTTAGCACCATAAAAAAGACAATGTTTAATCGAAGCCAAATCATAAGGACAATACTACAGATTAAGGAAAATACAACATAACAAGTAAATGAGTGCCGGTACAGAGTAAAGTCTGGCAGTAGTCTCAAACCACGCTCTTAGACTAACAGCATAACCTTACAGAGGAGTATCACCAAGTGACACCTACCTCATGGCAAGTCATGAGGCCTGCGATCATTTGAGAACGGCCCCCATCACAATAAGCGGCATCCCGATAATTGTTTACTCTATGCCATAACAATATTACAATAAAATTAAATCTATACTATAAGGATCCAAAACAATTGAAAATGGCTCCCACTTTAAAACACACCCATACCCCCTCACATATCCCCGGGTTGAGGCCCACACGTTGGCTCAAGAATGACCAAAGTTTTTGGCATTTGGAAAAAATCGCACTTTCTAAAATGTTTCATACTTTTTTCGCTGTTTTTTTTCACCAACGCTTCCCCCTTACCCACCTCGCGTACCCGCGCCAGACCCGCCGCCTCCAATCCCGCGCGTGACCGGCCTCTTACCTTTTCCACCGCGCATTCTTTGCATGGTAATCTCCGATCTGATATCACTCTAATTAATCTCATGCATGGTAATCTTCTCCAAATGAACGCCCTTCTTTTGGAATGCTAGCACCGGAATTTTTCTTTCTATTTTTTGGAACGTGAAAATTTAAGATAATGCATTATAGGAAACCAGGGATTATAATCACTGGAGGCTTGCCTCCCTTGTAATCGTAGCCTTTCTTTCCTTATTTACTCCGATCTGATATCACTCTAATTAATCTCATGCATGGTAATCTTCTCCAAATGAACGCCCTTCTTTTGGAATGCTAGCACCGGAATTTTTCTTTCTATTTGTTGGAACGACCTTGAAGGCCATTGCTATATAAGTTCACGTGTGTAGCACCGTACCCATCACCCACCATTAGCGTTCAGCGCCACAGAATGATTGCATCTGCCTCTTTTGTAACCCTCGACGACGCTTTATCGCAATCACATGGATACGAGGTAGACATTGTAAGAGTTGTTGCTTTCATCTGCCCCTCGGATGTTGGATCATTTGATCCTTACGCCACGCGAGAAATCTGTGTGAAGGACACAAGGTCTGTTGCTCCTGTCCTTATTGTATAGATAGATAGATCATTTATGGCTCTGTTACATTATAAATAAATTGTGTGTTCATTCATATTACAAATCACTCATATGTTTGTTTAGTCGCATAGCCTTTCTACGCATCATCGACGACCTTCATCATGGGACTGCTGTAAGTTTTGCAGATCAAACAATAGTATCAAAATACATCTTTTATCCTTTATAGTATTTAATTTAATTAATAAAAGTTAACTTTGTTTGTTTCATTCAGTTTTACAGATGTAAGTTTTGTTCTTTTCCCTTTTTTTTTAAACTTAAGATCTAACAACATCTCATAATATCCACGAACAATTATTAATATGTTTGACGAACAATAATTATCAATTATGTGAAACGAACAATAGTTATCAATTCTACTATTTTTTTTATTGTACAATTATAATTTCCTAATTTTTTTTAAACACGTGCGTGCCGCACGTGCACCTTACTAGTGTTAGAAATGCCTAATTAGGTAGTAACAGTCAAAGGATTCGACGCTATTTGACCTTGCAGTGTAGTCCTCATGTCAGCCAGAAGTTCAATGATAGATCAAGGCAAGCGCATGAAATGATGCTAACCGGTCCTGCTCAGAAATCCTAATCTGAACTTCCCTGCATAGCAACTTCTTTAACATCAGTAATAACCTTAAGAAGGTCAACTGGGGTTGCTGCAGGGTCCAACTCATGGCAACCTTTTGGGGCATTATTTCTTTCTTCCCCAGTGAGCAGGCGAGAAGGAACCCGATGTGAGAAGCGGAAAAGCTCTTCCTTTGGTATTCTTCTGACCACATCAGAGCCCATTTGCCTGTGGAACACTGCTTTGAAACCAGCTACCTTCAACAACGGGATGACACACAAACCTTGCTCTTCAGTGAAATCATCAATCACTTCTACTATCTCATACTTGTATATCACATCATCTGGTGTAAGCTCATTCCAATCGGACGACCAGTTCTGGTACACAGCCCATGTATCACCTTTCTTGGGAATAATCCTGATAATTCCCCGAGGACCTTTACTCTAGCTAACTCTGTGGGAAAATATGTTGACTGTTTCAGTAATTTGGTATCTTCCAACCCTAAAATCACCACATGTCTTTGTGAAACCTGAGGCGATCCAGTTTATTGGTGCCAATTCACTGTTGGACTTGGAATTGAGGAAACCCATTCGGATCCTGAAAGGTTTCATTGAAATAACTTTCTGTACCATTGCATATAGACGAGGCATGCCATCTTCACTATCATAGGTAGCCCACACCTGATCATTGCCGAAAGCTCTTTCTGTGCGCTCTTTGTCGAAATCATGGAAATCTGGGTCAGGGACATCAATTGACACAGGTACACGCTTCTGTTCTGGATTCAATTCATCAGTTGCAGGAATTACAACATCCACATCTTTTGAGCTATATTTCTTGCATTTGTTGATTGGATTGTCAGAGAAGATGCCATTAACCTTTATACTATTTTCGACATGCTTCTCTCTTCTTTCTGCTTTCCTTTTCTCTGCAAACTGGCTAGATGACGAAATATTCAAGCCTTGTAATTTTTCAAGGACTGCTGCCTTGGCTTTCTCAAGAAGAGCCCGGGTGTCAAGTTGGAAAATCTCCCTCAAGACATTAGCTTTCCTTCCACTTAATGCAGATCTAAACTTTTCCCCTGATGTACCATTAACCCTTCCTGCATCAGCAATCACAGTAATACCAGCTGTTGCAGCCAGATTCTCCCCGTCAAAGTCCACAGATGCATAGCCATTATTAATATTCCGCCTCCTTTTTGAATGCCGTCCACGCCCCGATGGATACTCATTGCCACTTGAAAAATAATTGTATATGTAGTTCTCCTCACATTTTCTTTTGGATTTCTCTAAGATCTGTGTACTATAACCATTTGCAGCAACACCTATTGTCTTGGGGTACTGATTGAACTGGAAACTTTGGTTATTGTACAACTCATAAGTGTTGTCTTGTTGGTATGCTCCATGTCCTGTGCCTGGAATGCTTGAGGTTCTGCTTACTGACTGATATGAATGATCAACAGTAGTGTGATTCTTTTGCTGCTGCGCCTTGGTTGTCCAGGTGAATGATGAACTGGTTCCATTGCTGGGAAATCCAGTTCCAACAGCCATGAATGCATGGTTACAGTTTGGGCACAGAAGGTTGTGGCTCAAATAAATTCTCAAATACTCATACTGCATCCTGCAGCGGTTGCATGATGTCCAGAATGTGTCAGCCCCTGTGGGATGAGTAGCAGCCTCGACTTCTGTTGAGGCAGCAGCTGCAGCATTTTTCCGTTCCCGCTTAGTGACCTTCATATCAGAAGCACACAAACCGTTGGTACCATTCATGGCTGAGTGACTTCTCCTCTTCTGATCATAGAGCATCTTCCTGCTCGTGTCAGACAACACACTCCATGCTTCCGAGATAAGTTTGAAGGCGGCCTCTGCACCAACCGACTTGTTCTTGTCTGGGTGCAACCGGAGAGCTAGCTTTCTGTACTATTTCTTCACCTCCTCCTCATCAGCCCAGTCAGTGAGAGACAGTATCCTGTACCAGTCATTCTCCCCATCAATCTTCGACTGAGAAGCAAGGTGAACATCAAGTGTCGAGATCATCTGAGAAATGCCCTCAAGTGTTGGGCACAAGTTATGCGCCTTGATCGCTGACCTCCGGGCACCCTTGATGTTATGCGCATGGAACTTGCGCTCTGCTGCATGCTTTGCTTTGAGGGCTTCCTCCACCATTGCATCTTGGGTACTTGGGTCTGTACTCATCTTTGACTTCGGCCCAGTAGTTGGTTGGTCTTGACTCTTGGGCAGGAACAGAAGAGCCCAAGACCAACCACTGTGAAAGAACTTAATACACTCGCATTAATCCAGGAGTTGTATGATTGTCTGCGCCACAACCTGCACGAAATGGGACTGCGTGAGGAATATCATAGCATAAACGCAAGAAATGAAGCATCAGCTACTAAAAATCTGCATAGAAATGTGGACTTGCCGCACAAGAGCAGAACACCTAGAACTCAAACTTTCCCGCCCACGAAAGATCTAAACTTTCCTTCACGAAACTACGAAAAACTCAAGCCTAACTCCCCCGAAGCAGGCCTCGCCACGAAGGGAGGAGCAGATGAATCCCAAATCAAGACTAGACGGTTTGACACCTGACACCCACCAGTCCTGCTCGAATCGAGCAGAGGAACCTATAGCTTGCTTGGTGGGTTCCAAGCCGCAAATCGACGGAGGAATCGAGCCGAGTAAACAACAAATTGCTTGGATCCAAGAAGCGCCCCCAACCCCCAAACCCTAGGCAGCTCGACATGGCGCTACACGCCGACGCTAGACGCGAAACGCAGCTCGATTGGTAGCTAACAAGGAGAGGATTCGATGTCGGGAGGACCTGGTTGAATTCGTCGGAGGAGGCGGGCCAATTGACGGAGATTCGATGGCACGAGCGCCGCCAAAATCGTATCTTTTTCCCCAAATTTATCCGGGGCTTAAAATACAGCCTATTTTTTTTTTCTTTTTTGCTCAAACTCAGTCAAACTCGCCAAAAAAATTTTGGTGCCGGGGGGTACTTGTAGGAAAAAAAAAAGTAGGTCACTTGCAGCAGTACAGGAGTGAAAGAATTCCAGCCCGTGTTGCTGCCCAGTATGTTTTGAAGTTTGCCCTCATTTGATGCCAAATACTAATTTTCCTTGGTGCCCCAAGCTTAACCATGGTTCAGAGCAGCACAGGGACTTGGCTGTCATTTCGCCACCGGAACTAAGTGCACTATTAAAGCAAATTCATATGCTGGACGACGCGTATTTTAACCTAATTCTGGTTTTTAAAGACTTAATGATTATTGGGCTGGAGGTGGTGACGTTAACAGAGAGGAGCAGCACCTGCATGTGGGAGGAGGAAGTAGGGCTCATAAATATCCCCGGCAGTGGGACCCACAGCATACACACAAAAGCATACATCACATTTTGTATACTGGGTATACGTATACGGCACTTTATTCGGTCCATTTCCGGGGAGGCGATGCCAGCCAGAACGGTAACCCACCGTCGCGGTTAGCTTAACCAGGCAGCCCGCGAGGGCGTTTCGGCCATTTCACGGTAGAGGGTTAAAATCATGGCCACCGAACAGGAAAAGTCCCTGCGAGGTACGCCTGTGTGGTTGCGTACGTGTACGCGTGCCGGAAACACTTTTGGCGCCCGCGGGACCCACCTCCCCATGTTTTGGCCGTGCTTCGTAGGGACTCAAAAAAAAAAAAAATTGCAAAAAGAAATCTTTCTTGCATGGAGTACTAAATAAAGTCTCTTTGCAAAATCTCTTCACGGATGAGCGTAACTTTTCGAGACGAATCTAATGAGCCTAATTAATCCATGATTTGCTACAGTAATGCTACAGTAATCATCCTCGAATCGTGCGGTCAAAGGCCTCATTAGATTCGTCTCGTAAATTTACCAGGGGTTGTAGAGGTAGTTTTGTAGACTGACTTTATTTAATACCCCTAATTAGTGGTCAAAGGAAGGTGAAAAAATTTTCACCCTCCATCTAAACACGACCTTTCTCAGGGCAGGCAGAATGTGCATGTAAAGGTAACCTTAGGCTTAACTTCAAAAAAAAAAAGGTAACCTTAGGCAATAAATGTTTGTATCGAGCTGCACACTTTGACCATTAATTAGGGGTATTAAATAAAGTCAGTTTACAAAACTACCTTCATAACCCCTTGACAAATTCGCGAGACGAATCTAATGAGGCCTTTGACCGTATGATTAGAGGATGATACTGTAGCATTACTGTAGCAAATCATGGATTAATTAGGCTCGTTAGATTCGTCGCGTAAAGTTGCACTCATCTGTGAAAAGGTTTTGTAAATAGACTTTATTTAGTACTCCATACATGCAAGATTTTTTGGGACAATTTTTTGATCTGGGTCATGCGAACACGGGCTGCATCTTAAGAGAATCTTTCTTAAGGGCACTTTAAGCTTACGGTGCATCACAAGCTAATAAACAAATACTTTCCATCTTCTTTCTTCAACTCACAGCGTCCCACGCTCCCAGCATGTGCGCAGCGGATAGACCAGGATAGACTTTTTTATTTTGAGTGGGTCCCATATCTATTGCTCAACCATCGTGACAAAGGCAACAACTGTGGCCCCTGACACCTTAAGGTTATGTTGCGCATCGCACATTGGCCATGCCCTCATCGATAAGTTAGGCCGTGTTTAGTTCACGCACTATATATAACGTTTTGTATAACACATATTTTTTAATGTATTTTTTCTCTCTATAAACACTATGTATAACACAAAAATACTATATATAACGCTGCATCTAAACATCCTAACGACCTTCCTCCTCTACAGCGACAGCAGCGTCATCATTGACCTTTCTGGCGTCCCTGTACTGTGAATCTGTGATGTGTACTGTGATCTGTGATGTTGGCAGAAGAGACTGATGCTGCACTGATGATGGTGGTGGTAACTACTGAATGGCTTAATCCTGCACGGCCCCGTTTGGTTTTCCAGTGCTAGAAACTGTTCACAACTTTGACCACTAATTAAAGGTATTAAATAAAGGTATTTTACAAAACTAACTTCAGAACCCCTGCACTAGGAACCCTGAAGAATCTAATGAGGCCTTTGACCGTATGATTAGAGGATGATTAGAGGCTGGTTACTGTAGCATCACTGTAGCCAATCATCGATTAATTAGGCTCATTAGATTCGTCTCGAAAAGTTACGCTCGTGCCTGAAGAGGTTTTGCAAATAGACTTCATTTAGTACTCCATGCAAGAAAGATTCCCTCCGTGCTAGATGCTACGCTAGGAAACCAAACGGAGTATTGGAAGCCAGCGTCCCAGTGTGGCAGTTCAGAAGGCGTCGAACGCAATGTTGGATGGCAGATGTTTGTATTTCCATTTTCCAAGCATCAGGTATCACTACGGGAAATCCCGAGTTTGCCGAGTGTCTTCATGTTTGCCGAGTGTTTTTTTTCGGGCACTCGGCAAACAACTTGTTTGCCGAGTGTTTTTCAAAAAACACTCGGCAAAAAAAACACTCGGCAAAAATATGGTTTGCCGAGTGTAAAAAAAAAAACACTCGGCAAAGATATTCTTTGCCGAGTGTCAAAAAAAAAACACTCGGCAAACAATATCTTTGCCGAGTGTTTTTTTTGACACTCGGCAAAGGTCCTGTTTGCCGAGTGTTTTTTTTTTTGACACTCGGCAAAGTCATAATTAAAACCACATTTTGAAGTAGTAAATCAATTCAAATTAAAAAGTTTTGAACTACAAAGTTGTATAACTTCTCAAGATGCTGAACTTTTAGTTTGGTCATTTCTTAATTCGACAAATTCATATGAATATTGTTCACAAAATCTAGATCTCTCGTAGAGTTTCCTGAAACTATAAGAGAGATCTATAAGATTTGTGAACAATGTTACTCTCACTACATCGGATGAAGAAATGTCATATATCAAAGTTGTAGATCTTCAGAAGTTATACAACTTTGTAGTTTAAAATTTTTTAATTTGAATTTGTTTTGCTAATGAAAAGTACGTTTGTAGTTCTCAAAATTCAAAATTTGAGTTTTTTCAAATGACCTCGGATGAAAAAACAGTCAAAATAAAAGTTGTAGATCACAATAAGTTATGAAACTTTGTAGTTGACAACTTTTTCATTTGAAATCATATAGTCAACGAAAACTAAGTTTGAATGTTCTCAAATTTGAAATTCAAATTTTGTAAATGACCTCGGATGGAGAAACTACCAAAATAAAACTTGTAGATTTCAAAAAGTTATAAAACTTTGTAGTTGACAAGTTTTTAATTTGAAATCGTTTACGGCCTCAAAGAAGCAATTTACACTCGGTTTAGTATAATATGGTAGGAATCAGAACGATATCTAGTCACAAGTGAGAGTGTGGTGCAGTGGTAGAGAAGGTTACGCGCGAGAGAGAGGTCGCGGGTTCGAATCCCGCCGACCGCGTAGCGCGCGAATTTTCCGCGAAAAATGGCGCGACTTGCGACTTGCGACTTGATGGCTTGGGTGGTTGGGTGCCTTCCCACATTTAAATAAATTTTTTTGCTATTTGTTTTCGGTTTTTTTGTGCTCAGGAAACCGGCTGTTTGCCGAGTGTCAAATAGCACTCGGCAAAGGGTTTGCCGAGTGCCCGAAAAAATACACTCGGCAAACAGCTCTTTGCCGAGTCCCGGGTTACCGAGTGCTGTTTGCCGAGTGTAACACTCGGCAAAGCGTTTGCCGAGTGTATTTCGGCCTTTGCCGAGTGTTTGGGACACTCGGCAAACCCCGGGTTTCCCGTAGTGTATGGAATTGCTCTGTTTGTTCCTTCAGCATTTGAAATGATCAGAGAAGCTAGCCCTGCACTTATGAAGTGATCTTGAATGGCGATTACCGATTGGCGTGGACCAGGGAGCCAGTGAGGCAGTGACTGAAGCATCCGAGGAAGATAAAATGCCTATTAGTTTCTTAGATAATGCAAAAAGGGTTCCAGCCTCTGCACCATGAGAATGAGATGATAGAATAGAAAAATGCCAGTGCTTGGTGCCAGATGCCGCCAAGGCGATAACTGAGCATGCCGCATATATCTTGCGTTTTTCAGTCGCGAGAGCAATGTACTCCCTCCGTCCCAAAATAAATGTTCCTGTTGACTTTTGAACTTTATGTTTGACCATTCGTCTTATTCAAATTTTTGTTACAAATGTTAAAACAAATATGTGTTGATGAAAATATATCCGATGATAAAATAAGTTATCAAAAGATAAAAAATATTTTTATTAAAAAATTAGATAAGACGAACGGTCAAACGTGAGATCCAAAAGTCAACAGGAACATTTATATTGGGACGGAGGGAGTATGTGCCAGCCGGATCTTCAGAGTTGAGGCCAGTGGAGCACTCAAACAGGAGAAAAGTTGCTGTCTGAAGCTCTGGATGCAGTGGGGTAAAATGGGAATGCTCTTCGTGCTCCATTCATTCAGCTGAAGGATATACGTGCAGCTTTAGTGGTGGTAGCACCGGCAGCAGCTGATCGACACAACAGTGCTCGAGCAAAGGGGCTTTTGCTTCACTGGTTCTATACCTGAAAGTTGGCTGGAGCAGCGCCCGGGCTGAGTACTCAAACAGCAGAACATGAAGATATTCCGTCGACGTTCATGAACTGAGAACTGGATACACCAAGGCTGAACTGAACCAAAATGTGAAATGTCCAGTACAGCAAGAGATGAAGAGATCTCTTGCAAGTGAGGCTTGGTACCGAGACAAATGCCCGGATGCAGTTTTCAGACATCTGAATGGCTGGGATTTGGGGTCTGTGCATCAGCTCACAATGCAACCGAGGAGGAGGCAGCCATCAAAATTCAAAAGGATGAAAACAAGAAGAACTCAGCACCGTCGTTTTTAAGATAATCGCGGAGAGTAACCGCTGGATCATCAATTTGATATATCTCTATATATATATATATATATATATATATATATATATATATATATATATAATAATAATAATAATAATAAAGCTCGGACTGTTTGGTCCGTCCGTCCGTCGAGTCCCAACCTTGCACGTTTAACCTTGTATGTTTGGCGGTCACATGGCCCTAGGCTGCTCCAATAATGAATTTTTTATTTTAATTTTTTTAAGATTTTTCAAAAAGAACGGTTGGATGACAGATTTTGCAAATCTGTCATCCAACCGCCGTATCATATGGCTGCCGCCATATGATACGGCGGTAAGAAGATGTAACCGCCAAATCAAAAGGCGGTTATATAAACCGCCGTTTGAATTAGCGATTTGAATTTAAATTCATAATTTTAAACTGTTTGCCCAATCTAACCGCCAAATGGTTTGGCGGTAGGTGTCGGCACCTGGGCCCGGCATCCTAATCGCCAAATCATTTGGCGGTAGGGGAAGCCCCACCCTTGCCGCGGCGTTGGATCCGGCGGGAAGGCTTCCCGCCGTTGGATCGACGGCGGCAGCCCCCTACCGCCGAATCATTTGGCGGTTAGGGTGCTGCTGTCTATATAAGCCGAAATCCAGTTAAAAAATTCATTCTAAATCAGAAAAAAAAACTAGGATTAGAGAGGAGGGTTAGGGAGAGGAAGAATCAGCGGCGAAGCCCTGCCGGTTCTGCGCTTCGGTTCCAGGTAAATCCGATCTCGTAGTTGTAACTTCAATTTGGTAGATGTATGACTTTGTAGTTATTTTAGTATTTAGTTTACACAGTATGAAATCATAGTATTATTTTTGAGTTACTGATATTCGACTTAGTTACTGAAATAACTGTTAGAGGCAGTTACTGATATTAGATTTAGTGACATTAGAGATACTTAGAGTAATTACTATTATTGATATTAGATCTTTATTAATATATCTTTTTATATTAGATGCACTGATATTAGAGTTTACCCCACAATTTTATATATACTGTAATTATTCATTTTAGAGTTTACATTACGGTTTATATCTTTTTATATTAGAGTTTCTGTTAGAGTTTTATGCATATTAGAATTTATATAATAGTTTAAATTAGAGTTTATATTAGAATAATGACTTTATATTAGAGTTTATGTTACAGTTAGTAATGACTTTATATTAGAGTTTATATTAGACTTTATATTAGAGTTCAAATTAGAGTTTATATTAGAGTTTATAGTACAATTTACATTAGAGTTTTATTGATATTAGATTCTATATACGAGTTTAAATTATAGTTTATAGTAGAGTATTACGCATAAGTCCTTTCATGAGTACAAAATCGTATTAATTATTGTTATTGTCCTGGTTTGGTTTTAGGCATGTCTGAACCGTTATGGATTCAATTGTACTATGGATCAGGGGAAGTTAGATATGGTCCTGAAGGGGTAGACCTGTCAGAATTTAGTTGTGTCACCAGAAAAGTAGCTAGAGCAGCAGAGAGAAATTGGGTTTCAATAACAAAGTGGCTTTATCATTCATTTGGGCTTGATGAGGCCCAGCATGACCTGTCAGTGATGGCAGTGATGAACAGAAGTTCAACTACGTATTGGGAACTTGTTGCGCTTGAAGGAACCCAGAACTGGAGGTCATTTGTGACACTTTGTACGCAGCATGGTATGCCGCTGGTGTTGCTTGTGCGAGCCTTCCACAAGGCTGGGTCCAGCAGTGAAGTGCAAGGAGAAGTTGAAGATGCTGGAGGGGAAAACCTTGAAGATGCTACTGGGGAGGAAGGTGAAGAAGTGGAAGAAGGTGCAGCCGGACAAGAATATTACGCACCCCCTGAACCATCGGGGGAGCTTGATGAAGCAGAAAATTTTCCTGAGATGGTTTTGGACGCAGAGAGTGAGGGCACAGAGCATCAGCAGTACTTCGAGGAGGACTGATCGGATGATGACGACGGCGAAGCGGTGCAGGTGCCAAGGAACTGGGTCAACTATGACTTCTCACAGCTTATGATAAATGAAGGCCAACAAGTCCCTTGGGAGTATAGGTGCAACGAGGTTTGCCTCGGTTCGTGCTACAAGACCGCAGCAGAAATGAAGGATGCAATAAAACAGTGGTCCGCTCTGTGTTTGCAAAGGGATTTCAGGGTTGTTAGGAGCAGCAAACAAGTCTATGACATATGCTGCGTCACAGAAGGGTGTCCTTTTCGGGTTCACGCATTCAGTGGGAAGTGGAATACTTACTGGGAGGTGAGCAGAATCGAGGATCACACATGTGTGCTTGAGCAGTTGGACACAGACCACCGGAACCTCACATCCGGTTTTGTGGCTAACTTCATGTATGCACAGATCATTGATAATCCAAGCTACGAGCCCAAGTCTATAATATGTGCCATCGAGGAGAAATTCAAGTACAAAATTAGTTACGGCAAGGCATATAGAGCGAGACAGAAGGTATTCGAGATGAAGTGGGACTTATGAAGCATCATATGACAACCTTCCTGTTTTGCTCCATGCCATATGCCAGCGAAATGAAGGGAGTTTCTATGACCTTAAGACTTTCCCCTCTGTCTTAAGGCCAGGAAAGCTAGTGCTGCAGCGGGCATTCCTGGCATTGGGGCCGTGCATTAAGGCTTTCCGACACTGCAGGCCAGTCATATGCATTGATGGGACCTTCC
Source organism: Alloteropsis semialata (assembly GCA_004135705.1). NCBI lineage: Eukaryota > Viridiplantae > Streptophyta > Magnoliopsida > Poales > Poaceae > Alloteropsis > Alloteropsis semialata. The sequence goes on along the minus strand of CM014270.1, from coordinate 47,019,473 downwards.
TGACAGGAAGGTACAAAGGCACAATCCTCACCGCCGTTGCCGGCGACGGTAACAATCAATTAGTGCCCTTGGCCTTGGCTTTTGTGGAGAAAGAGAGCGGAGACAGCTGGTATTGGTTTCTGGAGAGGCTGAAGAGTATGGTTGTGGGGGATGTGCCAAACGTGTGTGTCATACACGATAGGCACAAAGGTATTCTGCAGGCAATTGAAGAAATGAAGAATGGCAGCACCGAGCGGCAGACATTACCACGATGGCCCGACGTCGTGAGCAGATGGTGCATCCGTCACATGGGAGCTAATTTTCATAGCCAGTTCAAGAACAAGGCACTGATGAAACTGTTCAAGCGCTTATGCAGCCAGAATCAGGAGAGGAAGTTCAACCAAATCTGGAAGAAACTAGATGACCTTACGAAGAAACAATCAGAAGAGCTCGCAAAGAAACCCGTGACAAATGAAGCAGACGAGCCCAAGTCTCTTGAGGATGTGGGGTTGGACACTGACCAGACTAGAAGGAGAAGGGGTCGTGCAGTTAAGACTTTCAGCCAGTGGATTGAGAATGAGCCCAAAGAAAAATGGGCATTGATCTATGATGAAGGAGGTGCTCGACATGGTATAAAGACTACAAACTATGCCGAGGTTTACAATTGGGTGCTTCGTGGAGCTAGGGGCCTCCCCCTAGTGGAAATCATCGAGTTCTTCGTGTACCGCATAATCAAATATTTCCATGACCGGTATGGAAAGGCTGCGGCTGCCATGGAAAGTAACCAATTGATGTATGGGTACAATATGACCGAGTATATAGAGGAGAAGCAGAAGAAGGCTCTATTGCACCGTGCGTATCCGCAGGGTTCAGCTGAACGGCGGTTCGAGGTTCTTTGCAAGGACAAAGGGAGGACGGTGGCCGGACGGGAAAGGGTCAGACAAGAGTGTGTTCTCCGGAACGATAGTTGCATTTGCTCGTGCCAGAAGCCTCAGCTGCTGCACAAGCCTTGCTCCCATGTGATTGCTGCCTGCTATGAAGCTGGGGGACTGTAGCCCCGTATGTACGTCTCTTCCTACTTCTTCAAGCAAACCATTATGGCTACCTGGAGTTTTGAGGTGTATGGCTATGGGATTAGCTCCTTCACCAACAACCCGGGGAAAAATGCAACTTATATCCCCGATCCAGATCCAGAAATGAAGCAAGGCCCTGGGCGACGAAAGAAGAAGCGCATTAGAAATAACATGGATCGATCTGAAGCTGGTCCAGACGTGCGTATCTGCTCTAAGTGCAATGAGGTTGGGCACACATACAAGAAGTGCACTGCGACGTCGTATTATGATCCAAGCGGTGCCGGAGGTCATCAAATGTGGTCTCAAATCCTCCATCAAGGGGCGCTGGTCGTGGCCGTCGCACCAATCAGGGCCTCATGTAGAACTACTTTACCATTGTTTAGTTTATTGTATTATTAGTTATGTAATGTAAGTTCTGAATTATTAGTTCGGTAATATAAGTTGTGTAATGTAAGTTCTGACGCTTTAGTTATGTAATGTAAGTTCTGAATAAGGTTATTATTGTTTGTAATAGAAGTTATGTTTTTAATATTATTTTGTTATTATTATTGTTTCTATGTCAATGTTTATCTTATTCTGTTTTTTCTATGTCAATGTTTACCTTATTCTGTTTTTTCTATGTCAATGTTTACCTTATTCTATTTTTTTCCACAAATTCCCTGCAGCTATGGCGGACCCAGCGTACGTGACTCCTGAGTTGCTCGACAGGCGACTCGACCTGCAGCACCGTTCGTACCACTCGGCCGTGCTGGGGGTCGACGTCGGGAGCAGCTTTCACTCTCGTGTCGGCATGACCTACATGCCGCTACACCCCCTCTTCGTTCCGAGGTAAGCCGTCACTTCAAATTGTCAACATTTATGATATGTTAAAAATTTATATCTAATGCGACCACTACTTTGCGTTGCAGGTTACTCGCAGCAGGCCTTCTTCCTCTCGCGCGTCTGGTGGAGGGCGACATGGACCGGTCGCACGTGAAGCCACCGGACCGCATGACGCGGTTTCAGTTCGACTACTCCTTGCTGGCGGCTCTCCTCGACAGGTGGCGCTCAGAGACGCACACCTTCCACCTCACCGTGGGGGAGATGGCGCCCACTCTGCAGGACGTGGCCTTCCTGCTTGGCCTGCCGCTAGCAGGCGACGCCATGGGGGCGATCGACCCTCCGGCCACTTGGCGGCGGGACCTTCTCGACAGGTTCACGCACGTTCAGCGGAACGAGCGCGCGCTGGGCTACCAGGAGTTCACGAGCACACATGGCCCCAGCAAGAAGTGGTTGCTTCAGTTCAGCGTAAGTACCTATACCGTTCTGTTTGAGTTTATATCTTTTTATATTTGAGTTAATATTACAGTTTAAATTACAGTTAAAATTAGACTTAATATTAGAGTTTCAAATAGAGTTTATATCTTCTTATATTAGAGTTTAAATTAGAGTTTAAATTAGACTTATATTAGAGTCCAAATTAGAGTTTAAATTAGAGTTTATATCTTCTTATATTAGAGTTTAAATTAGAGTTTATATCTTCTTACATTAGAGTTTATATTACAGTTTAAATTAGAGTTTTATATCTTCTTATATTAGAGTTTAAATTAGAGTTTAAATTAGAGTTTTATATCTTCTTATATTAGAGTTTAATTAGACTTATATTAGAGTCCAAATTAGAGTTTAAATTAGAATTTATATCTTCTTATATTAGAGTTTAAATTAGAGTTTATATCTTCTTATATTAGAGTTTAAATTAGAGTTTTATATCTTCTTATATTAGAGTTTAAATTAGAGTTTATATCTTCTTATATTAGAGTTTAAATTAGAGTTTAAATTATAGTTTATATCTTCTTATATTAGAGTTTAAATTAGAGTTTTATATATCTTCTTATATTAGAGTTTAAATTAGAGTTTTATATCTTCTTATATTAGAGTTTAAATTAGAGTTTACATTAGAGTTTATATCTTCTTATATTAGAGTTGAAATTAGAGTTTATATTAGAGTAATGACTTATTGCACTTATTGCAGGCGGACTACATGAGGGCAGACGCTGACGACGAGACCGTCCAGCGTCACTTGGAGGCGTACTTGCTCTGGCTCTTTGGGTGGGTGATGTTCTGCAGCTCACAGGGGGACTCGTGTCACAGGTTCCTGATCCCTTACGCGACGGCCGTCACGATGTACCCGCTCGAGCAGATTCCTCAGATCAGCTGGGGCTCAGCGGTTTTGGCCGCCACGTACAGGGGCCTGTGCACGGGCGTGCACAAGGTTAAGAAGGGAGACCCTATCTTCGTCGGCTGTCCCTTGCTTCTGCAGCTTTGGTCGTACGAGCGGTTCCCAGTGGGCAGACCAGCGATGAGCCCCGAGCCGTACGACGGGCCGGCTGCTGGCACGGACCCGCGTGACTACCCCACCATGGGGTCTTTGTGGTGCCTCCGGAAGGTATGTGTTCGGACATTTTTAATTTTTAACATCCTTTTGTTGTTGGGATTTGCTATATTATTTGTATTACTTGTGCAGCCGAGCTAGGTGGGCCAGCAGACGAGGAAGTCGTACGCAGACTTCGTCGGGCAGTTCGACGGGCTCGTTGACGCGGACGTGCGTTGGACCCCCTACTCGCCTGACGCGATCCACGCTCGGGCACCGCACGGCCTGTCCTCCTTGTGTCAGCGCGACCAGGACTGCTGGATGACGATGAAGCCCCTGGTCTTCGACGTCCACGTGGAGGAGTACGCGGTGCACAGGGTGATGAGGCAGTTCCACCTCTACCAGGAGTCACCGCTGCCGATCGTCCACTCCGTCGACCCCATCCACCACAGGTACGTGTGTCGTATTTCCATCTCGCAAGTTTTGTATATTTCTTAACTTACGTGGTCAATCTTTGAATAGGTGGACGAGGAAGGGACACACAGCTGGCACACAGTGGCAGCCCGCGGTGGCGCCCTACGTGGTGGGTTGGGCAGACGCGTTGAACCACGTCGTCCACGAGCACCGACCGCACTCCGACGAAACCTTCGCAGCGTACCTGCAGTGGTACTGGCCTTGGACCCGCGTTCGGGTCCTCCGCATTCCGCCCGAGCCCACTTTCCCCCCGGCGCAGGTCACGAGTACGTACCCGGTACGACGTGACCAGAACTACGTGATTGGGGTAAGTACTATGTCCTTACTGCTATAACACATTCGATCAGTACGCATTTTAATTAACATAATTGAACAGTACGACGTGCTCGCGGAGATCGATGCCACAGCGACGAGGAGCCGAGCGAGGGCGGACTTCATGACCCCCGCCGACCACGTGGCGATGTACGACCACATTCTGGCCCTCCTCACGAAGTTCAGGAAGGCGGTTTCGTGCCGGCACGATGACGCTCCGGCGATTCCACGCCACCCCGCCTCGTCCTCGAGCTCGGCGTCGACTGGACGTTCGTACCACGCGCCGTCCAGCTCCTCGCGGCCTCCTTTCCCTCCTATAGGAGCAGGTCCGTTGACGGTACCCAACGCGTCGTCCAGCTCCTCGCGGCTACCCTTCACTCCTATGGGACCAGGTCCGTCGACGGTACCCCCCACGCTCAGCACTCCTGTCCCGGTTCAGAGCGCTCCCTGGGGATACCCACGTACACGCCGAGGCCAGCAGCTGTCTACAGCACAGGTACACTATAGTATCCACGTTTTGTTCGTAACATCCTAACATTGACTAATTACGTTCTCGACTAACGTTTTATGTGACAGGGCAACCAGCGATGACCACAGGCGGCGCGTCCACGTCGGCAGGGCACGCCGTCCACGGCTTAGGTACGTAATTGACCAAACGATATGACTACATGCTTTTACTTGCGTACTAACGTGATTGTGTATAATGCAGCGTACGCTTCAG
>CM014270.1:46986286-47005931 GCA_004135705.1 Alloteropsis semialata | reverse complement strand
GCGCGGCGGCCGCGGTGGCAGCGGCGGCGGTCGTGGCCATGGTGGCGGCGGCTGTCTCGGAGGCGGCGCGAGGGTTTGGGGCGGGTGGCAAGGACAGGGGAGGCCGGGGGGAGGAGATGTGCGCTGGTTGGGGCCTGGCTGTTTTGTTTGCTGCTTCGTGCGCGTGAGAGATGTGTGGCTCAGATGGGATGGGAGCCGGAAAGCGACGGCGACACGTCCGTCGCCGGAATACGTACACGCCACAGGCACTGATCGGTGGGGCATGCATACGTGGGACCGACGTGTCAGTGTTTGTTGGAAAGATTTTTTCCGCTGCGCGCCGGTACACGAGAGCGTGAGTAGAAAGTGATTTGGACTCGACTGCGCTGCGCCGACGATTGGTTGTCGTGTACCGCTCGCGCTGACATGTGGGTCCCAGTTTAAACGGGTGGGCCGACACAGGTCGGCACGAAGGGATACGGGCCGGACTCCAAACGGGTCGCAGGTAGCACCCACCCGCGATCCGTGAACACGGGGACGCGTGCAGGATGAGCGGCGGCGGCGGCAGCGGCAGCGAGAAGTCCGGCTCGGGCGGCGGCGGGGCTGTGAAGACGCCGTCGGACTTCCTCAAGTCCATCAGGGGTCGTCCCGTCGTCGTCAAGCTCAACTCCGGCGTCGACTACCGAGGTCACCTCCCGCTCTCGGCTCTGTTCCCTCTACTTTCGGCGCATCTATAAGCAATTTTGCAAACCCTACAGCGAGAGGAACCAACAACCATGCTTGTTTAACTCTGTCTATTCTTGGTTTCTGGAGAAATTTAGACCCGTTTCGTGTTTAGCTGGTGATTAGGTCTGAGCTTTGCAATATTAGGTGGTCTAGAACAATGGGGCGATTATTATTTATTATTCCTTAGGATAACTTGTGCTCGACGGAGTGAAACAACCGGATTAGAATATGATACTCTAACCCCCTTGAGATTTTTGGTCTGGCCCAAGTGATTTTGAGGTGACTAATCAGATATCTTAAACCCTAGGAGAATAGCAGGTGCCTCTGTAGGCTTGGAACACGTCCCTCTGCAGAATTATAGATTAAGGAATTGGTTACGCAAATGAGCATGTACTGCACTGTCTTGTTGGCATGACGGATTACTTTACCAGTTCAAAGCCATGGACAATGTAACGATGTAGTGTATAAAAATTCTGATCCAAGTAAAATAAGCTGTTATCAGTATATGATTGGTGTGGGCTATATTAACATAGATGCATAGTTAATTAGTTATTGGTTTTTTCACTTGAATGTTGAGTCCCCTGTAATGGATACTTAATTACTGATTAGCATTTGCTTTCAGGCCCCTGGTTGCAAACATATAACTATGCATCTACTGCCTGATCAGAAAAACCTTGCAACTATGTTACACTTGATGAGTATTTAGTACTACACATTTGATTCTAGAACTCTTATTAGGCCTGCTTTTTCAGTTTACATGAATTGTGTTCCTTCCTTGGGCTCATCTACCATCTACGTTTTTTTTTCCTTTTCCTTTTTTTTTGAGAGAGGGACTCTACCACCTACTTTACAGTGAAATTTAAGACTTTTACTTCACCAGACAAGGTGCTGTCTAAACATTTGTTCAATTATGTATCTTGCACTGAGGAAAATCAATATCCCTGAAATGAAATAACAAGGACTTGTTTTTTTTTGTTAAATTATCCATATTGGGATGTGAACATATAACCATACGAAGATTCGCTGCTGTCAGTGGATCTCAATGCATGATTCCCAAATGATTATATTATAGAATCATGGTTTAGATGCGTTGTACAGTACCATACTCTTCATAATTGTGTATGTACTATGTAGTCCCTATGGTGTATTTTTTAAAACAGTTCTTCAAGTATAGCAACCTGATAGTGTGTCAGCGTGATACTTAGAAATGCCACATTCTTTGTGTTTTCCACCTTCAAACAAAAAGAGGATGCCCTGACTGCTGTTGCTAGTTTAGTTACTCATGTTACTACATGTATGTGTAGTTGTGTACTTGTGGTGGGCATCTAACTTATGTTAATTTCCTTGTTCTAGGATAACTTTTAAAATAAAGGAGAACATATGTCTACAGAAGTTGTGAACCCATGTTCCTAGTATATCCAATTGCTAAATAGTGTTGAATTTTCTGGAAGATTCGTTTCCAATTTCATCTTTTAATACTCACAGTGGCCAATAAGTAGTGCTCACATTTATGGATGAGAGCCTTATATGTCTCTTTTTCTACATTTAATTGCATGAATAGGCTAAAATAAAAACGAATTTCGTTGAACCAACTGCTTGTTTGATGACTCTAATGGAGCTTTTCTGATCCAAATCAGGTATTCTGGCCTGTCTTGATGGATACATGAACATTGCGATGGAGCAAACTGAAGAGTATGTGAACGGTCAGCTAAAGAACAAATATGGTGACGCTTTCATAAGAGGAAACAATGGTATGCATAGTGCGATGTTGATATTCTGCAAGGAGATATATGCTGTGCAAACTCTGACAATGGCCTTCTGAATGCAGTATTGTACATCAGTACATCCCAGCGTACACTTACAGACGGTACATGAGAAGGTGAAACTGCTGGCATCTTCAGTGCCAGACTTGCAACTTGATGGACTATGAGTGACTTTTATTTATTAGTCTTTTCGATTCTCATCTATCTGGTGTGCGGAAATTGCAAAAGCAAAAGTGGTCCTGGAATGAATTGATTAGAGTTGTACCGACAGCTATACTTGATGTTACCAGCGTGGAACTCTGTCCACATATTGTGCACTCAAAGGTATCTGGTGACAATTCGACCTCTAGAGATACAGATTAGACTTGGGTGTCATCAATTGAAATGTCTGTTATCTTGATTATTTTGTTAACAGATGGCAGCTTGCCTATCTGTGGCTAACTGAGAAATTACCTATCATTATAATTGTTGGATCTTGATGAGGCGTGTGAGGCATCAGCCCGTTGTTGCACACAGCTGCCGATCCTACTTTGAGTGCAGCATTTAGCTTACTTTACTAAAGGGCAAAGTCGCCACTCGCCACTGCAGTTTGCTGGATCAATAGTAACTGATTTTGGCCACCAAGCTGTTAACTTTGACCTGCAACTATATGGTTGTATGAGCAACTATAGCATTAGAATGCTTGCACAAAACCCCGATTGGCATACGAACAGCTATATCGTTAGAAGGCTTGTAGCAATGCATATCAAGGCTTGTAACAACTAAAATTGACCCACAAATTATCTAATGGCGTTTCGGCTTTAGAATTATGATGCTGTAGTGTTTTGCCTTGCATGTTTGTTTCAACTTGCATTTGCAAGATGAAACCCAGATTGATAATATTAGATTCTACTCATAAACGATAACAATATAACAATCTATGTTGCATACTTACACCAGCTTGCACGTAATATTAGATTATAAAAGCAAATTTCGTGTGGGTAGAAAGCATAAACCACTTGCGGCACCAGTTGTCACTAAGCTTAATTCGCATATTCTTCTACAATATTGTAGCATCTCTGGAAACCATTTATTCCTTAGTGATATACTGTCTGGCCACCGCACTGTAAATAACGGAACATCACTTCATAGTGGGTCGATTTTATGAATATCTTGTCAGTATCCTGGTCCAGCAATGCAAACATTTTGTAAAGTGTAAAATTACATAACTTCCAAACAGGCCCTTTGCTATTTTCGATAACCAGATTTACATAGGCAAAGTGGAAGGATCCAGCAAGAGCGATGGCAACAATTGTAAATGAGTACAATTTTGTTTTGTGTGATAACATGGCGGGAACGGATCGTATGCAAACCAAGCCTTCCGTGTAAACTTGCAAACTAACGACGTGGATCCTAGGATCGTCATCTGAGGGCTGTAGAGAGAGGTGGGATAGTTTTACATTTTAACTCCCGCCTAGACACATGAATCGGTCAAAATTCTCACGTAGCCCCCTCCTCCGTTCGGTCTCCGTCACGATCGACGTATCGATCGTATCGATCGTATTCCCGTAACTCCCTAGCGATCGTATCGAGCGACCCTCCGGATCGCGACCGCCCGCCGCCGGCCTTCCGTATCTCCGTATCGCGCTAGGGCTCGCGACGCCGCCGGCATGGACTCCCTCCGTCGCGCGACCCCGCCGCCTGGACTGCCTCCGTCGCGCGCCGAGCAGCAGGGCACCCACCACGAAGCCGTTGATCTCGCTGGAGGTGAGACCCTCCATCTCTCCTTCCTCTGCCCTCTCTCTTGCAACTCATCTACGTTAGTTTGTAGGCGGGTTGTAGGCGTAGATATGAAACCAACAGCACGCACAGTTGTTTGGAATGTTTTGCACTAGTGATTGCTTGTACAGACAATATTTCTGATCTACGTACATACTCTATTTCAGGAATCCACATACTCTACGTACATACTCTATTTCAGGTCACTGACGGTGGATTTGAGCATGTTGGTTGCACGCTGAGGGATTTCAAGAACTACTACCGTGACCTGAGGAGCAAAATCAAAGATGCTGATGCACATATGTTTGTGCATCAACTTGAGCGAAAGAAGGAAGCAAATCCTGCCTTCTTTTATGAGTTTATGGTGGATAAAGAAGGACGACTTGTGCGTGTCTTCTGGGCAGATGCCACATGTAGAAAAAATTGCAGTGTTTTTGGTGATGTGCTTTCGGTAGATTCTACATATACTACCAACCAATATGATATGAAGTTTGTGCCATTCACTGGGGTCAATCATCACTTGCAAAGTGTTTTCCTTGGCGCAGCGTTTCTGGCTGATGAAAAGATTGACTCATATGTATGGTTGTTTCAGACCTTTCTTAAGGCTACTGGTGGAGTAGCACCTCATCTAATCATAACAGATGAAGATGCGAGCATGAAGGCTGCTATTGCTCAGGTTCTACCAAATACAACTCATAGACTTTGCATGTGGCATATCATGGATAAGGTTCCTGAGAAGGTTGGGCCAGACATAAAAAATGATGAGGATTTCTGGAAATTATTAAACGAGTGTGTTTGGGGCTCCGAGAATTCAGATGAGTTTGAGTCTCAATGGAATTCTATCATGACAACGTATGTGCTCACTGAAAATGAGTGGTTTTCCACAAAGTTCAGCATGCGAGAATCATGGATCCCAGCATACTTTATGGACATACCTCTAGCAGGACTCCTTAGGACTACATCACGATCGGAGAGTGCAAATTCTTTCTTTAACCGTTTCATTCATCGAAAATTATCCTTTGTTGAGTTTTGGCTAAGGTTTGCAACAGCTTTGGAGTGCCAGCGCGAAGAGGAGTTGATAGCCGACAATAAAAGTCTTCACTCCAACCGTAAATTGATGACACCTTGGGTCATGGAGAAGCAGTGTAGTAACGTATACACTCATGAAATTTTCAGCAAGTTTCAGGAACAACTCACGATTGCAAGAGACCATTGCATTATTCAAGAGATTTCAGAGACTGAAGATATGAAAATTGTCACCATCAGCAGCCAATCTGGTAAAGAGCGAGTGGTTCAGATGAACAAATCAAACTTGTTTGGTATGTGCTCATGTAAATTTTATGAGTCCTATGGCATCCCGTGTCGTCATATCATTCAAGTGCTTAGAGGCGAGAAGCAAAATGAGATACCACAAATTTATTTTATGAAGAGGTGGGATATGAGGTGTAAAAGGTGAGTTTACACGCCTGGTTTGTTTTATATAGACGTACTGTTTTATATGTGCAATATTTCTGATCGGTTGCCTTTTTATTTACATAGAGAAGTGTTCTTTGATGAGGAAGGTAACCTTCTGGATGAAAAGGCTAAAGATCCTGAGGAGGTGGCAATGAGGAGAAAAATTTCAGATTCACGTAACAAATTTGAAGATCTAATCCAGATGGCCAAGAACTCTGAACAAGGAATAGAATTTTTGTATTCTAGTTTATCAAACCTTGTAGAACCTCTTCAAAATATCGTTCCTGCTGCTACAGTCACTAAACAAGATGAGTTTGAGTCATTTCTTGGTGGCAAAATTCCACAAGAAGTTGAGATACATCCACCAAATGATATCAACTCCAAAGGGCGAAGCAAAAGAATCAAGAAGGGCAAGGAGCAGAAGGCGCCCAGAAAAAGGATGTGTGGAAAATGCAAGCAATTAGTGGCTCATGACGCACGTAATTGCCCGCTCAATGCTGTTGGTTGATATTTGAAAACGGATGTAACCTGTTAAGACATATGCTTACTTTTATTTCAAGTTCTTAGTTCTCCAATCTGTTAAGACATGAGGAAGCTTACTGTTACTGTCGATGTTACTTAATATTTATCAAGATGTCAATTTTTTTGGGCATGGCCATCTGAATTTCTGTTCATTCCATTGCACTGTGTACTCTCTGAATATTTCATACAACAACTTCTCCACCGTGCTTTGCCAAGGGAGCACGCCATGTACACGAAGCATTGAATCTCTGAATAATTCGTTCATGTTCAGATTAGAAACATCATGTCACAGAACAGCGGGCTCGCTTCTCAACCGGATCACCAGGCGACGCTGACCAGCAGGAGGCAGCAAGCGCAGCGCGGCGTCGAGGCGGCACTTCGTTCGCGCGACAGGGAAGGTCGCGAGCCCAGGCCGGCGGCGGCCCGATCCGTAGCGCGATCCCAGGCCGGCGGTCGGGCGATACGTAGCGCGATCCGTAGCGCGGTGGGTGCCCTGCTGCTCGGCGCGCGACGGAGGCAGTCCAGGCGGCGGGGTCGCGCGACGGAGGGAGTCCATGCCGGCGGCGTCGCGAGCCCTAGCGCGATACGGAGATACGGAAGGCCGGCGGCGGGCGGTCGCGATCCGGAGGGTCGCTCGATACGATCGCTAGGGAGTTACGGGAATACGATCGATACGATCGATACGGAGATACGTCGATCGTGACGGAGACCGAACGGAGGAGGGGGCTACGTGAGAATTTTGACCGATTCATGTGTCTAGGCGGGAGTTAAAATGTAAAACTATCCCACCTCTCTCTACAGCCCTCAGATGACGATCCTAGGATCCACGTCGTTAGTTTGCAAGTTTACACGGAAGGCTTGGTTTGCATACGATCCGTTCCCTAACATGGCATGGTGAAAGTGAAAACCATGATTAACCACGGAACATCCACAGACCATTTGTACGATTTCATAGCACATAAATCTTGTACTAGTGTAAAATGGAGCAAGTAGTTACTAATCTCTATCTCTACTTCTATAAAGAACCTTTTCCCCGTTTCCTGTCCGTCGTAGGTCCTTTCCACCACGCGGTTTCCCGAGCGCCCTCTCCTCTTCGTCCGCCACCCGCATCCGTGCCCCCGTCCGTGATCGAGGGTGAACCCCTCCCGCCTGGGATCGATTCGCGTAGCTGCATCTGCTCCTCTCCGATTTATTTCTTTCCCGCAAGCGTAAAGGCCGCCATAAATCTCTCCGCTCGCCATGTCGCCCATCCACGATCTCCTTTTCTTCTCTGATTGCCGCCGTCGCCCTGCACCTCCTCCTCTTCCACACCTGGCCCGCCTTTCCAACTGGCGTCGAGCTCGCTGGGGTGTCGCCGCCAACGCTGCTGCTGCCTGCGCCGCGCCCTTGCCCTCGGCCGCGCCTCCCCTTTCCCTCCCGGCCCCGCCAGAATGGGTCGGCTTCCACACAGTCGTCGCCCCGGCAAGCACAGCCGGTTTCCCATCCCATGTACCTATTGATTGGGGATCTAGATTGATCTCAGAGGACGAGCAGCGGCGCTGCGCCCCTCTGCCCACACGCCCCGCGGCGCGGATCGTGGATGCGATACGCGGCGTGGAGTTCCTCGGCACGTCGCCGGCTTGGGTGGGCAGTGTCCCCGAGGACCAGTAGCATCTCCTCCACTTGCCAAGATTGCGTGGAACCCTGGCCAGATCGATACCCTGCCTGATCCTGTATTCCTGTGTGTTGTGCATTGCAGAAGCTCAGCCTTGACGAGGAGATCTTCGTGGTCGAGCTCAAGAAGGACAGGGTCACCAAAGGTTTAGGGCTGTATTAGGGGAAGCCGAATGCTACCTTCTCCTTTTAGGGGAAGCCGAATGCTACCTTCTCCTTCACTGACAACGATTTCCTTGGAATTGCCACCGGCAAGATGAATTCGCAGACTGCGTTTATCCTTTAAGATGATCAATTATGTTGCTATGCAGAGGTGCAATTAAGATCAAGGGGGATGCAACAGGGGCTTGCCAGGACTGCATGATAACACGATCTGCAGGTTTCTCTTTTCCTAAATCCCTTTCTTGCCTTCTTTGCCTACACCATGAATTATGGTGAAGCTAAGACAGCTTAATGTTCTTTACTGATTTTAGTTGCAGCAATTTTTAATTTCCTTTCATCAGATGCTTTTTAATCACTTCTCTATTCAGTGACTCCATTTGTTTTGTTAGACTACTTGAATTTCAAGTCATGATAACCCCTGAAGTTGATGCTTAAGACCAACTCTTGTAAGCATGTTGGGCAATCCGACATGAGTGAGTTTAAGCAACGCAATCAGAAAGTTTCAGGCTTCCAGCTAAGCTACTGGGTTTCTCTTTGTCTCAATATGGTTACAATAATCCTAGGAATTCTACTAGGAAAAGTATGGTGGGCGGTGGCTTTTGAAACCTGGCAATATGGTCACAATACCTTTTTTGTGAACACCATATGGTATCTCTTAATCACAGTTGATTTATCTTTCTCATTATAACTACAACTAATTGATTTTATGAATAAATGATCTTATACTTATTTTTCAGTTATCAAGAAAATATTGGCATTTCTTTTGTTTTATTGTCCTGAAAATCAGCTGGGTATATTTTAACATGGCAACATGTTCTATTTTTTGACATTTGTCTCAGGTATTGAAAGCACTGCTAGGAAATACTATATGGATTCTAGGGATTCTATCTGCCTGCCTTGCTGGTTTTTGCTGCTCACTCTATAATGCAAGCACACGCATTGAGGTATATAATCTATCCAGGTCGTATGTCAAATGCCTGACAAAATCTGTTGGCTCACTGAATTGTCTCTCTTTCAAGGTGCCAGAACTCCTGCGATCCAACGCCCCCTCCTGCATCCACCGTTTGCATGATTTGATGATTTGTGGCTTCTTTTGGTGTATAGGTGCCTTTGAGCCCGTACCTGGGGAGAAGGGCGAGGTGGACGATGAGCTTCAGTAAAATGTTATCAGAGGTAGTAGTTGATCCAAATTATTTTTTGTTTCTGTTTTGCAATGCATTGATATGAGTGGTACCTATGATTATATTTCTCCGTGCATCTGAATAGGTGTGTGTAGTAAGTACTTTTGATCTCATGAATGTTTCAAGAGACAAGGAAATAGAAATTATTTTTTTCTACATCAGATGCTTTATCCTTGCAACAATATTATGTAGCAGACCACTAATTTATGATTGCTCTCTGATCAACTGGTGCCCTGCAGATCCACCTTGCACACCATACAAGCACGTTTAACATGTTTTTATTTCTCATGCTGCATACATCAATCTAACGCCATAAATTTTGATGATCACAAATGGGTTCTGAATCTATATCAGGGCATGGGGCCTCGTGCAACTGCTTTCAATAGGTCAATTCCCACCAGGGTGTCTCCAAATCCCAATCTCAACTATTTTTGCATTATTTTTCCATTCTGATTGTTGGAACCCAGGACAATCAACTAAATGCTTTGATCTTGAAGAATCAGGGACAAGGGCTTAGTACAAAATTGCATTTGTTAGATTTTTTATCTGTCTTGCAGGCTGTAGCTTCATTGCTTTGCTGAGATTATTTGGGCGAGTGACTGCATGAAATCGTATGAATTTAAGCTCATGATAAGTGGCTGCCCCAAAAAAGTTTCAATTCCACTTCTATCTCTGATTATCCACCCTGAGCTATTTCTACTCTTCGTACCCTACAAATAATGTTTGGGTTTCGTTGTGATTCTGTGAGACATGGTGTTTTTCCTATAATGTTTGGGTTCTGCTTGGATCAATTTTTTAAGTCTGATGGGTTGTCACTGGAAGGAAAAAATGCATCTCCATGTCACGAGTTTTCATGGTCTGATGGCCTCGTGTAGAACTGCAGATCTAGCATGACTAAAGCACATGCAGCCACGGCCATGAGCATGGTGGCGCGTTCCTACATTGACGATTAGTTTGTATTTCTATTCCTTGCTGCCATCATGCATGACTGTGTATCCATGTGTTTGGTCTGTCTCTGATACCTTAGGCGTGATCGGAGACGGCAATGTGTATGTTGGAGCAGCAATTATAAAGGAGGCATAAATAATAGATCATGTGTTATGTGAATAATAACTAACAAGGTTGATGGGGGAGGAGTCAGGCTTCTACAAATGGTTTGAGATTAACACCTGGACTCAAGAGCATGAACTGGTAAGCAACAAAAATGAAAGAAAAGGTTTGTTGTGATTTTTACGGGTTCCATTTAAATATTGTGTGAACATGTTTTTATGATGTATCAGGTTTGAACCTCCTAAAAGGTAGTGGCTTGCTATAAATTTTTGTTTTCGTTTGCATTATAAAATAGTCATGTATCCTTACTATGTTGTCACATATATTTGGTCCTCTCCGTAAACATGATTTTTTCCTTGATAAAATTTTAGCGTTTCTAATTTTTTATATTTATCCCGTAGCAACGCACGGGCACGAATCTAGTTAGCACCATAAAAAAGACAATGTTTAATCGAAGCCAAATCATAAGGACAATACTACAGATTAAGGAAAATACAACATAACAAGTAAATGAGTGCCGGTACAGAGTAAAGTCTGGCAGTAGTCTCAAACCACGCTCTTAGACTAACAGCATAACCTTACAGAGGAGTATCACCAAGTGACACCTACCTCATGGCAAGTCATGAGGCCTGCGATCATTTGAGAACGGCCCCCATCACAATAAGCGGCATCCCGATAATTGTTTACTCTATGCCATAACAATATTACAATAAAATTAAATCTATACTATAAGGATCCAAAACAATTGAAAATGGCTCCCACTTTAAAACACACCCATACCCCCTCACATATCCCCGGGTTGAGGCCCACACGTCGGCTCAAGAATGACCAAAGTTTTTGGCATTTGGAAAAAATCGCACTTTCTAAAATGTTTCATACTTTTTTCGCTGTTTTTTTTCACCAACGCTTCCCCCTTACCCACCTCGCGTACCCGCGCCAGACCCGCCGCCTCCAATCCCGCGCGTGACCGGCCTCTTACCTTTTCCACCGCGCATTCTTTGCATGGTAATCTCCGATCTGATATCACTCTAATTAATCTCATGCATGGTAATCTTCTCCAAATGAACGCCCTTCTTTTGGAATGCTAGCACCGGAATTTTTCTTTCTATTTGTTGGAACGTGAAAATTTAAGATAATGCATTATAGGAAACCAGGGATTATAATCACTGGAGGCTTGCCTCCCTTGTAATCGTAGCCTTTCTTTCCTTATTTACTCCGATCTGATATCACTCTAATTAATCTCATGCATGGTAATCTTCTCCAAATGAACGCCCTTCTTTTGGAATGCTAGCACCGGAATTTTTCTTTCTATTTGTTGGAACGACCTTGAAGGCCATTGCTATATAAGTTCACGTGTGTAGCACCGTACCCATCACCCACCATTAGCGTTCAGCGCCACAGAATGATTGCATCTGCCTCTTTTGTAACCCTCGACGACGCTTTATCGCAATCACATGGATACGAGGTAGACATTGTAAGAGTTGTTGCTTTCATCTGCCCCTCGGATGTTGGATCATTTGATCCTTACGCCACGCGAGAAATCTGTGTGAAGGACACAAGGTCTGTTGCTCCTGTCCTTATTGTATAGATAGATAGATCATTTATGGCTCTGTTACATTATAAATAAATTGTGTGTTCATTCATATTACAAATCACTCATATGTTTGTTTAGTCGCATAGCCTTTCTACGCATCATCGACGACCTTCATCATGGGACTGCTGTAAGTTTTGCAGATCAAACAATAGTATCAAAATACATCTTTTATCCTTTATAGTATTTAATTATTTAATTTAATTAATAAAAGTTAACTTTGTTTGTTTCATTCAGTTTTACAGATGTAAGTTTTGTTCTTTTCCCTTTTTTTTTAAACTTAAGATCTAACAACATCTCATAATATCCACGAACAATTATTAATATGTTTGACGAACAATAATTATCAATTATGTGAAACGAACAATAGTTATCAATTCTACTATTTTTTTATTGTACAATTATAATTTCCTAATTTTTTTTAAACACGTGCGTGCCGCACGTGCACCTTACTAGTGTTAGAAATGCCTAATTAGGTAGTAACAGTCAAAGGATTCGACGCTATTTGACCTTGCAGTGTAGTCCTCATGTCAGCCAGAAGTTCAATGATAGATCAAGGCAAGCGCATGAAATGATGCTAACCGGTCCTGCTCAGAAATCCTAATCTGAACTTCCCTGCATAGCAACTTCTTTAACATCAGTAATAACCTTAAGAAGGTCAACTGGGGTTGCTGCAGGGTCCAACTCATGGCAACCTTTTGGGGCATTATTTCTTTCTTCCCCAGTGAGCAGGCGAGAAGGAACCCGATGTGAGAAGCGGAAAAGCTCTTCCTTTGGTATTCTTCTGACCACATCAGAGCCCATTTGCCTGTGGAACACTGCTTTGAAACCAGCTACCTTCAACAACGGGATGACACACAAACCTTGCTCTTCAGTGAAATCATCAATCACTTCTACTATCTCATACTTGTATATCACATCATCTGGTGTAAGCTCATTCCAATCGGACGACCAGTTCTGGTACACAGCCCATGTATCACCTTTCTTGGGAATAATCCTGATAATTCCCCGAGGACCTTTACTCTAGCTAACTCTGTGGGAAAATATGTTGACTGTTTCAGTAATTTGGTATCTTCCAACCCTAAAATCACCACATGTCTTTGTGAAACCTGAGGCGATCCAGTTTATTGGTGCCAATTCACTGTTGGACTTGGAATTGAGGAAACCCATTCGGATCCTGAAAGGTTTCATTGAAATAACTTTCTGTACCATTGCATATAGACGAGGCATGCCATCTTCACTATCATAGGTAGCCCACACCTGATCATTGCCGAAAGCTCTTTCTGTGCGCTCTTTGTCGAAATCATGGAAATCTGGGTCAGGGACATCAATTGACACAGGTACACGCTTCTGTTCTGGATTCAATTCATCAGTTGCAGGAATTACAACATCCACATCTTTTGAGCTATATTTCTTGCATTTGTTGATTGGATTGTCAGAGAAGATGCCATTAACCTTTATACTATTTTCGACATGCTTCTCTCTTCTTTCTGCTTTCCTTTTCTCTGCAAACTGGCTAGATGACGAAATATTCAAGCCTTGTAATTTTTCAAGGACTGCTGCCTTGGCTTTCTCAAGAAGAGCCCGGGTGTCAAGTTGGAAAATCTCCCTCAAGACATTAGCTTTCCTTCCACTTAATGCAGATCTAAACTTTTCCCCTGATGTACCATTAACCCTTCCTGCATCAGCAATCACAGTAATACCAGCTGTTGCAGCCAGATTCTCCCCGTCAAAGTCCACAGATGCATAGCCATTATTAATATTCCGCCTCCTTTTTGAATGCCGTCCACGCCCCGATGGATACTCATTGCCACTTGAAAAATAATTGTATATGTAGTTCTCCTCACATTTTCTTTTGGATTTCTCTAAGATCTGTGTACTATAACCATTTGCAGCAACACCTATTGTCTTGGGGTACTGATTGAACTGGAAACTTTGGTTATTGTACAACTCATAAGTGTTGTCTTGTTGGTATGCTCCATGTCCTGTGCCTGGAATGCTTGAGGTTCTGCTTACTGACTGATATGAATGATCAACAGTAGTGTGATTCTTTTGCTGCTGCGCCTTGGTTGTCCAGGTGAATGATGAACTGGTTCCATTGCTGGGAAATCCAGTTCCAACAGCCATGAATGCATGGTTACAGTTTGGGCACAGAAGGTTGTGGCTCAAATAAATTCTCAAATACTCATACTGCATCCTGCAGCGGTTGCATGATGTCCAGAATGTGTCAGCCCCTGTGGGATGAGTAGCAGCCTCGACTTCTGTTGAGGCAGCAGCTGCAGCATTTTTCCGTTCCCGCTTAGTGACCTTCATATCAGAAGCACACAAACCGTTGGTACCATTCATGGCTGAGTGACTTCTCCTCTTCTGATCATAGAGCATCTTCCTGCTCGTGTCAGACAACACACTCCATGCTTCCGAGATAAGTTTGAAGGCGGCCTCTGCACCAACCGACTTGTTCTTGTCTGGGTGCAACCGGAGAGCTAGCTTTCTGTACTATTTCTTCACCTCCTCCTCATCAGCCCAGTCAGTGAGAGACAGTATCCTGTACCAGTCATTCTCCCCATCAATCTTCGACTGAGAAGCAAGGTGAACATCAAGTGTCGAGATCATCTGAGAAATGCCCTCAAGTGTTGGGCACCATCTCCTCCGGGACGGCGCTGCAGATCGCGTCGAGAGCGGTGCGATCGTCGTGGAAGTCGACGTCGCCGGTGTCGACGGCCTCCCAGAGATCGCGCGCCTCCATCTTCAGCTTCATCAACAACGACCAGGTGTCGTAGTTGGTCTTGGTCAGCTGCGGCCACTTGTTGGAGCCGCTGGACTCCCTGAACACCCGCTCGATGACGACCTCGCGTGGTTGTCGGCCTCGGTGGCACGAGCTCGACGGCGAGCGGTTCTTGCGGGTCTTCGGTGGGGAGGGTGAACGGCTTGAAGACAACGCGTTCTTCAGCTTCTCGTCGGTGGTGTCAGATGGCGGCGTCTGCCCGGACTTGCCGGACTTCGGCGGCGGCGTCTGGCCGCTCTTGCCACCCTTCGGCGCCGGCTTCTGCGGCGACGACATGGCGTCGTGGATCGCTGCCGGCTCTGATGCCAATTGTCAGAGTTCACCGGGTGTACTTGACAGCCGGCAAACACTCGATCACAAGCACACACTCAAAACTCAACGCGAACTCCTGGAACACACGGTTTTGGTGCTGCGAGAAAGAGCAGCGTTTTCTGTTCTATTGATTCCCTTTTATTGGTTACAAGCAACAGAGCAATGTCGAGTCAGGCGCACACGTCGCGGGTGTTGAGCGCGTCCATCCCCACGCTCTGCAACGGCCGTCCTCATCTGCATGCTCAGGTTCGTGGCTGAGCGAGTCTCACGCCACGACCTCCTACGCGCGCGGCGTCCACAGGTTGGAGCTCACGCGCATGCAGACTGAAGTTGACAAGCTAACTGAATAAACATGCAAATGCAATTCTAACGGCATGCTCAAGATTACTAACAAAGGCTAAGTGCATCGAGTTCATTGCTGGAGGGTCACGTGACAACCTTGATGCCGTCATGAAGACGGAGGGGTTCAAGCTTCTGATGGTGAACAGCCCATCGCTGTTGGCTGAGCTTCTTGTTGCTGCGCATGGAAAGAAGAAGTGAAATACTTAGAACAATGGATGCTGAATCTGCCGTGATTATATGAAATTTCTATGAAATCGATGCATGGATTATGGGGGTAATACGTAATATGATCTTTGATCAAGGAAATTTTTCTCTGTATAGCTAAATCTTTCTTAATTCCTAGTATCAACAATTTATATTAGGGGCGGAGCTGGGCTGGACCAACGCCTAGGGCCACTCCATGGGCCGGCTGGAAAAGTTTGTTGGGCCTTTTTTGCTACAGCATACTACAGTATGGAGAAATTTAGCCCACGCTGAGGGCCATGGCCATAGTGGCCCTAGGCTTTCCTCCGCCCCTGATTTATATATGTCTTTCAATATTCGTGGACATTTGAGGGAAACGTTTGCACTTTTTTTGTCATTTGACATGAAGCTTTTTCAGATTCAAACATTCGTAATGGCCGTAAATAGTGCAACTTATTTGAGACAAATAACTGTTCGCCACTGCAAATTAATTTTTATAGACAAAAAAATAATTATATTAAATTATAGTTGAGTATACCCTAATGCTACAATCACATTGGCAACAAAGATTATAAGTCTATCCAGAAACTTCTCTTCATCTTCGTGGTACTCACGCAACATTTAGTTCCACTAGTCCATCAAACCGTGCTCCCTCAAGGGCTAATATTTTTAAAAGCTATTGTATTTAAAATTTTACAAAAATTGAATTACTTTCTAATAATCAAAATTGTTTACATACTACTCTTTCAATTTGTCAATACTTCAACATAATGCTCATATAGATGTGTACTTATCTTTTTCATTTATGATTGATTTTTAACTAGTAATTACTCTATACACTTTTTCATCCATATTCACAATTTTTACAATTTGTATCGCGCCTCCATACATTATATTTAACATAAAAATCAATGCATACCGCAATCAGATTAAGCAAAGCAAGTTAATTACTTTAACTTGCTTAGAAAATGATATAACGGTCTTCATCCGTAGCAACACACAGGCAAGGTTGCTAGTACATGTATAAATGGTCTACATGGTGACACTGATGCGTATATACCTTAACTTATTATTTCTATGTTAACAATGATAAATTACCGTAATTTAGAATCATATATCAGTTTAATTTTGGACTTTTCGGTAGGATGCACATGAAGATAATTAGATTAAGATTTAGGTGTTTAGTTTAGGTTATCTTTAATAACAACATACGTGGATAACTTAGATACAAATTTGAATGTCATTTTAAGTTATCCTATATAACGATATGCATGAGTAAATTAGATAAAAATTATGGGGTTAATTTAAATTATTTTTTATAATGTCATAGCTCGATAATTTAGATACATTTTTAGGATTTATTTTAGAATACTTTTATAATGATAGTAGTGGGTAAATTTTTAAAAAATATAATAGACCAATGACTATGGTTATTAGAGTTTACATGATTGACATTTCTGATGTTTTTTCTAGCGTGTGTCGTGAAAACTAATGCGGAGTCTCCAATTAAAAAATTAAGACTACATTCTCCCAAACTTTTATGAGCGATCTCTCATTTGTTTAAATATTCGAACACAATACCTGATTATTTTTATCTGATTGTGATAGATCTTTGTTAGCAATTATTCTATAATGTTTTCATACACAATTATAATCTTTAAATTTTTACTTTGCATCACATGTATGCCATGAATTTATTTAATGAACCCTAAGCTTGAACTACAATTTTAACAAAGAAATCTATATTGTCATCACTTGCCCTATATATTTATAAATGACAACTCACATTATGCGTATATACCAATAGTGTATGAAATACACAATTTAGAATCTTATATTGGTTTATATTTTTTAATTAAGGTGATTTGGACTCCAATGTTGGGTTACCTCATGTTATTTTTAATAATGACATATGTGGGTAATATAGATGAAAAGTTAAGGGGTTACTTTAAGTTATTTTTAGGTATTCATAGTAGGTAATTTAGTTTCAAATTTATGAAGTTATTTTAAATATTGTTTATAATGGCATAATGGGTAATTGTGATGAAGATTAGGGTGTTACTTTCGTTTATTTTATATAATGGCAGAGGTGGGTAATTTTGATATAGATTTAGGGGGTTTGTCGGGGGTAGACCCCCCGGGGTACCCAGCAGGCGGATTGGCCCAACCATCAAAGGGCGGCCCAATCCGAGTACATCTGGATCGGTTTGTCGGACTAGGTGGCCCACCAGTCGGAAGGCCCACCAGTCGGGCGAACCGGATGGGCGCGACGACGCGCGCGGCAAGGAAAGCACACGGCGTATCCCGCAAGAAGATCGGAGATCAAGATAAACTAGCCGGAATTATAGGGAAAGATATCTGTAATCGTTATAGGATCAAATCCTTGTAATTCGGGTAGGTTACGATCTCTGGCCGACTTGTAACTCAAGGTAGCCGGACTATATNCCATCTAAACACGGCCTTTCTCAGGGCAAGCAGAATGTGCATGTAAAGGTAACCTTAGGCTTAACTTTAAAAAAAAAAAGTAACCTTAGGCAATAAATGTTTGTATCGAGCTGCACCATAACCATCGGCCGTGTTCAGATTGGAGGGCAGATTTTTTCACCCTACTTTGACCATTAATTAGGGGTATTAAATAAAGTCAGTTTACAAAACTACCTTCATAACCCCTTGACAAATTCGCGAGACGAATCTAATGAGGCCTTTGACCGTATGATTAGAGGATGATTACTGTAGCATTACTGTAGCAAATCATAGATTAATTAGGCTCGTTAGATTCGTCGCGTAAAGTTGCACTCATCTGTGAAAAGATTTTGTAAATAGACTTAATTTAGTACTCCATACATGCAAGATTTCTTGGGACCATTTTTTTGATCTGGGGCATGCGAACACGGGCTGCATCTTAAGAGAATCTTTCTTAAGGGCACTTTAAGCTTACGGTGCATCACAAGCTAATAAACAAATACTTTCCATCTTCTTTCTTCAACTCACAGCGTCCCACGCTCCCAGCATGTGCGCAGCGGATAGACCAGGATAGACTTTTTTATTTTGAGTGGGTCCCATATCTATTGCTCAACCATCGTGACAAAGGCAACAACTGTGGCCCCTGACACCTTAAGGTTATGTTGCGCATCGCACATTGGCCATGCCCTCATCAATAAGTTAGACCGTGTTTAGTTCACGCGCTGTATATAACATTTTGCGTAACGTATATTTTCTAATATATTTTTTCTCTTTATAAATACTATGCATAACACAAAAATACTATACATAACGCTGCATTTAAACATCCTAACGACCTTCCTCCTCTACAGCGACAGCAGCGTCATCATTGACCTTTCTGGCGTCCCTGTACTGTGAATCTGTGATGTGTACTGTGATGTTGGTAGAAGAGACTGATGCTGCACTGATGATGGTGGTGGTAACTACTGAATGGCTTAATCCTGCAAGGCCCCGTTTGGTTTTCTAGTGCTAGAAACTGTTCACAACTTTGACCACTAATTAAAGGTATTAAATAAAGGTATTTTACAAAACTAACTCCAGAACCCCTGCACTAGGAACCCTGAAGAATCTAATGAGACCTTTGACCGCATGATTAGAGGATGATTAGAGGCTGGTTACTGTAGCATCACTGTAGCCAATCATCGATTAATTAGGCTCATTAGATTCGTCTCGAAAAGTTACGCTCGTGCCTGAAGAGGTTTTGCAAATAGACTTCATTTAGTACTCCATGCAAGAAAGATTCCCTCCGTACTAGATGCTACGCTAGAAAACCAAACGGAGTATTGGAAGCCAGCGTCCCAGTGTGGCAGTTCAGAAGGAGTATTGGAAGCCAGCGTCCCAGTGTGGCAGTTCAGAAGGCGTCGAACGCAATGTTGGATGGCAGATGTTTGTGTTTCCATTTTCCAAGCATCAGGTATGGAATTGCTCTGTTTGTTCCTTCAGCATTTGAAATGATCAGAGAAGCTAGCCCTGCACTTATGAAGTGATCTTGAATGGCGATTACCGATTGGCGTGGACCAGTGAGCCAGTGAGGCAGTGACTGAAGCATCCGAGGAAGATAAAATGCCTATTAGTTTCTTAGATAATGCAAAAAGGGTTCCAGCCTCTGCACCATGAGAATGAGACGATAGAATAGAAAAATGCCAGTGCTTGGTGCCAGATGCCGCCAAGGCGATAACTG
>CM014270.1:46949523-46967252 GCA_004135705.1 Alloteropsis semialata | reverse complement strand
TTTTTAGTGTATATCCAACTGTTTTAGCCTGGTTTAAGTATCCTCTGCTGGCATGATTTGTTTCACATTTGTTAAGCAACTCTAGAATTTATTATGGTGTTTGTTTGATCTCTAATAAGCTAGTTAAATGGTTAGTCCTTGTATTGATTTAATCATGTTTAGGTGCTGTTTTTAATTTGTTGGTGCAGCACCATGATTGTGTCATATTTCTCATGCTCATACTTGCATTCATGGCATCATTCTAATTACCGCATCATTCATTCATTATAGAGAGTGACCGTCCGGAGAACGAGCCCGTTGAGCCCGAGCCCGAAGCCGAGTACGAAGCCGTTTCCGATCCCGAAGAGGACCAAGGCAAGCCGCTATGCATGCTTCTCCTACTTTTGCAATTAAATTGGTTATTATGTTATGTATGGGTTGCATGGGAACTATATATGTATTGCATTTGTTTAGCACCTATGTTGATGATTACCTTCCTTGATTTATATACCTTGACCTTGTCACTCGTTAGTTTGGGGTTAATTCACATTAATTTGCTAAATGCTTAGCCATGCTTAGAGTAGAAGGTTAGGATATATGTTGGGAAGGTTGACTAGGATAATCAACATCGTAATAGTTGGAGTCATCTCTTTAAAATTGATGGTTCTATGAACTTGATGAATTGAAGTAGAGGCATGACTTGAGCGGGGTGGGTCACGAGAAAGGAGTCTCGGTGACATAGACCGCTTGAGTTGTTTGGGAACCGTCCGGTGATGCCTTTGGTTTGAGCACCCTTTTCGTGCTACCACATATCCCCTATTGGGTGGATGAGCTAACTACCTCTTTGATCCTTTCACATGGGGCACGGTCCAAGATGCGTGGTCATTAGGACTTGGTAGGGGACCCTAGAGTGTCCATGATGGGCCTAGGTATCCCCCGCGTAAGTTTGGCGTGGATCCCATTTGGCGGGGGCAACTAGGAAAAGGTTGTCATGAGTACCCCCTTGTTCACTTTTGGCCGGGTGTGCAAGTCGTATGGTCCTTATGTCGTGTGGGGAAAGAAGTATACCCTTGCAAGGTTTTGATCAATTCGAATTGCCGCGCTCTCGGTTATGAGCAAGCTCAATGTCCATTGTTTTCACCAAAGGTTGATGTTGGGTTATGGCTCAAATGTTCACATGATAATGCTCTATGTTTACATGCTATTGTTTATGCTCAAACTAAAATTGGATGTGAGTTTGGGCAAGATTTTAATAAAATATGCTAGCTGTCCATAGGGTATAATTATCATGCTTATGCTCAATTTTAAGGATAGGAAAAGTTGTGCTTTTGCAAAATGTTACTTAACCTTAAAGCCTCATTCCTTGCTACTATCCAAATGCATTATCCTTGATTATTATTTCGCGTAAGTCTTGCGAGTACCTTTTGTACTCACGGCTCTCTCGTTAACTAAGTTGCAGGTAATCCGGAGCCAATCTTTGGTCACTTTTACCCCGCCACTCCCGGTGCGGGTGATGAGTGATCTTGTGTGTGAATGTGCTTCAATGGCGCCCTTGGGCAATGGCGTCGTTGCTCTTTTTAATCTATCTATCCGCTGCAATTTAGGTTCTTTTGTTGCGAGTTGGAAGCTTGGAGAGATACAATTAAACTCACCTTATGCATGTTGTCATTTGAGGGACCAAGACTTGTATTTTGGATCCCTTGCATTTTAATTTCAGATTTGAACCATGTATGTTATGAACTTGTAATAATTGTTGTTGCACTCATGTAATATTTAAAATTTGCTCATGTGGACCACTCGGAGATGTGAGACTTGTATGGTGTGTGCGCTCCATCGTGGGCTTGTTGTGGAGCACATGCCGGGACGACCGGATTTGCTTTCGTTTTAAATAAATTAGTGTTTGACCACGTGCCTTTAGGTGTGGGCTAACACTTGGCACGCTACGTGGCGAGTATGTGTTAGCTCTCACCTTGTTGGAATGGTCGGCGGTTTATTTAAACCGAGTGCAAATTGGGAGGTTCCCTACTGCCCTGCCTTCGGGACATCCACGCGGCCTGGCTGCTCGCCTACAGGCTCCTCCTTCTTCGTCCTCCTCAGCCTGCTCGTCGTCCCCCGGGGCGACGCGCGGTCCAGTGGGCGCCCATCGGCGACGGGCAGGCCGTCGGGCGCGCCAGACTTCCACTGTGGGATTTCGCCGGACTTTCCCTTCCTTCTCCCTTTCTTCCCCAATCCGCATCCTCTCAACCATGGCTCGCGGCTGTACACGTTTGGGGAAGGAAACGAGGAAGAAAAGATGGATGGAGTGGCCGGTTGGGGAAGAAGAGGAGGAAGCAGATGACGTGGGGCCCACACGTCAGAGAGAGGAGAGAAGAGAGGTAGCAAGGGCATTTTGGACCATATGAAAATACATAGGCCTCCGAGTGGGTCCAAGAAAATCAAACACGTATATAATGGCACAGTTCAAAGTATATGAGAAATTATAATGGCATATATGCGAATAGGTGAATTGTAATGGCATATCTCTAAACCGTGCAAATTCTATGGTTACCATATATGCAGATTAATTTTAAATGTGACGAAACCTACAAACAGCTGCAGATTTAGCAAAAAGCTAAGTAATCAACAACCCAGATTCAATTCTATGGTCACCATATAAGCAGATTAAATTTTAATGTGACGGAAACCTACAAACAGAGGCTGACTTGGGAAATGGCAGATTTATCAAAATTCCAGATTTTATTCTATGGTTACCAAATATGCAGATTAGATTAACTTTTTATATGACGAAAACCTACAAACAGAGGCAGACTTGGCAAATGGCAGATTTATCAAATTTCCAAATTTAATTCTATGGCTACCATATAATCAGATTAATTTTAAATGTGACGAAACCTACATACAGATGCAGAATTAGCAAATATCAAAGTTATCAACTACCCAGATTTTATTCTATGGTCACCATATAAGCAGATTAATTTTTTATGTGACGGAAACCTACAAACATATGCAGATTTGGCAAATAGAAAAACACAGCAAATTTAATGATATACTAAAGAACATCTCAAAACATACAAAGTTACATGATGAACATGAAAAAATTACACAAAAAAACCAATGTATAAACTATGAAATATTAATGTAATAAATTTAGGTGGAAAATATTAAGAAGGGAAGAGTATCAAAAAACAATTGCTAATTTGTAATACTTGTTAAGCAATCTCCTGGAACATCTATACTAAATATAACTAGCTAAGACTTAAACCTAAAACTGGAAAATATTAGAAAAAATAAAATTGAAAAATAAAAACTAGAAACTAGTGATAACTACAATATAGAAATAATAAAATTAAAAGAAAGTTACATTCCTGGGAAACAATATGTACATTATAAAATAAATGTAATATCTATGCAAATATAATGTAATGTACCTTATATGTCACAGAAACAGCTTGCGAAGATTTTGATCCTGCAAAATACAAGAAATTCAACTTAAATATAAACCAAGGATACAAATTAAATTAGAAAATTAAGAAATCAATAATAGCAGAGAGATTAATGAACAAGAATTAATTACAAGAAAATTTGAATTTGAACAAATGAAAAAACAAATCTGTTGTACAGTAAACAGAAACGTTTGACATCCAAAAAAAGATTGAAATTATAAAGAAATATAAAAATTAAAGAAAAAAGTAGAAAGCAAGACAAACAAAGCTATCAAATGAACAAAAGGACGAGTAGAATGAATCTAGAAATAATTTTATTAGACTTATACTTCAGATTGAAAGAAATACAAAAACAAGTCTATAACCTAGAAACAGAAGTATATAAATTACAAAAAAAATGGAAAGTAAAAGAAAAAGAGAGATCGAAACAAGAAATAATCATAAACAAGAAGAAAAAAACATAGGCAATCAGAACAATGGAATCAGGACGAAAGGAATCAACTAGAAATAGAAAAGAAAAGTAGAAGAAAAAAATGGCATAAGCATACAACAGACAAGAAGAGATAGAAAAGTAGATCAGGAAAATATAAACCTCGAGCTCTCCAACGAAGGAAGGAAAATGATAGAAGGAAGACAAAGTAAAGAGGAGAGGGAAGTTAGGAGAGCGCGAGAACCAAGGAGACAGAACTGTTCAAATCCCACATCTGGAGAAGATAAGGATAGGAAATAACTACTCCAAAAAGAAATAAATGGGCCAATGTTACATCTAAAAAGAAAAAGCCCATTTACATTTAAACAAAGAACAAGGAAAAGAAAGAATGAAATATAAAGAGAACCCAAATAACACAGCCCATCTAGGCCCATTTGGAGAGAACAAAAGCCTAGAAAAAAATCAACTTAAAGAAGCAATCGGGAGGAGCTTCTTTTCCAACAAGAAACCTCTCGGACCACGACTGGATCCAGGGGAGGGAGGCGATTTCGATCTCGACGAAAGCAAAGCAAGAACACGAGGACAAAATCAATGGATGCAGAAGAAAGAGGTCCAAACATGGATCAAACCACGGAAGCTCCAAAACAACAGGTTCTTTCTTTACATACCTTTTTGGCAGATTACCTTGTCTGGAATCAAATCAGGAACTCATAGGATCCTGATTATCTTGTGTTGAATCACTTGTGAAAAGAAATTGATTGTATTGGAGTACAAATTCACACTGAACACAACTGAAAAAATTAAACACAACATGAGATTCATTAGTATGTAGATCTTTTCAGAACATATACAAAGACATAGCACATGATAGAAAAGAAATTGCATGCACATGTTATATTCTAGATTGCACAAAATTTGAAAATATACTGATTCAAAAATAAAAATCACTAAACCTAAAGAAGATGTTAATAATGAGCATAAACAATCTTTGATCCTGCAGGAACAGGCAGATGAAAGAAGCAGCAACAATGGGATGGCAGCACAAAAATTCTACTTATCAACCAACTGTAATGAAACTCATCACTAAAGCTACACGGACCTTCTGCTAGATCAAATCAGAAACTCACAGGAGCAACCAAACGAACTTCAACTTGAGGTATTTCAGTTTCTAAATTACATATGCAACAACACTTGACAGAATAAAAACAAACCAATAACCATACACTTCTTTGATTTTAGGAAACTACAACTCTTTTGCTCAGGTAAACTACAAAACAATAGATAAACATAGATTTATAATTCATACCCTACAACATTGGAAAGAATAAAAACAAATTATTCTTTTTGCAGGACATGGATGAAGACATGTATACCACAGACAAATACTGGATTGATCAGTACTTACAGGAAAACGGAAGCAGCATTTAGGACAATGTAGGATGCAAGTTTCATATTATTCATAAATAGTACAATAGTAACCATTGTTTTGATGCTTTTGACCGCAAATTGAAAGAAGCAACCTACAGGGCAATGAACACACAAACTATCAGAACAAATATAGCATGTTGAATAGCCAGGTAAGGTTTCAGAACTATTGCATGGAGAAAAATAAAAATCAAAATTCCAATGTGAATGACACGATGTAAGACTTATCTGATTGATTACAAAAATGTAGATACAGATAACACATCCTGTTGATATAGAAGATGCAGATGATGAAACCAATTGGAGGATGGACTTATTCAGCAACATGAATCTACAAGATGTAAACGAAACATTATTACTAATAATAATTAGAATAATGAGAGTATTAGACAGTATACTTAATTAAAATAAAAATTAATAATGGAATTATTCAGAAACCAAACAGTACAACAATGAACAATGAGGAAACAACAAATGATTCGTCAACGGCAAGGAGATCAACAGGAAGCTATAGAGGGGAAAATAGCAATTCAGAATATAGTCACCAAGAACAATTGAGAGAAGGGCAAACTGAAGAAGAAGTAATTGGAAGTCAAAAACTTACAGAGGAAAAGATAGATGCATTCATTAGATCAGAGTTAGTAGCAGCTTCTAAAGGAAATAATGCAGCTCTTGACAACAAATACACGCCATAGATAGGAATGGAATTCAAAGACAGAGATGATGCACACCACTTCTTCACCTTCTATGCTTTCGTAGCTGGTTTTGAAGTTGCAATAACACATGTGGGCAGAACAACTGCAAAAAAAGATCAGGTGAGATATTTAAGGTGGAGATGAAGTGCAAATGTCACGAAAAAGCACCAAAGAAAAAAACAGCAGGAGAAGATGATGAACCTGTAAAAATACAAAACAATGAGCATAACAGAGATCCAAAAAGAAAAACAAATGTTCAGGTAAAAACAAATTGTCCAGTGGTTATGAGCATCAAAGAAGGGAATGGAATATGGAGAATAGCAAGACTAGAGCTAGATCACAACCATGAATTGCATTCAGGAGACAAAAACATATTGTTTAGTGGTCAAAAATACATGACAGAGATGGAAAACACAATGATCAGAACTCTAAATGACAACAATGTTCCAACAAGAATGATGATTGCAATTTTGTCATACTTGAGGGGAGGAATAACAGCACTACCATACAAGAAGAAGGATGTGGCAAACTATAGAACAAACCTAAACAGGGAAATTACTGGAAATGATATGATGCTGGCAATAAACTACTTCAGAGAAAGAAAGGCTGAGGACCCAAGCTTCTTCTATAGATTTGACATTGACAATGACCTAAGGGTCAAAAACATGTTCTGGAGAGATTCAAGTGCACTCAAATATTACGCAGAATATGGTGACTGCGTAAGCTTCGACACAACCTATATGACAAACAAATACAACCTTTCATTTCCACCATTCGTAGGAGTTACAGGTCATGGACATAGTTGTATATTCGGATGTGCTTTCCTATCAGATGAAACAACAGAGACATTCAAGTGGGTTTTTAAAATGTTCCTAGAATCAATTGGAGGCAAACATCCAGAAACAATCATAACCGACCAAGACAAAACCATGAAAGGAGCAATAAAAGAAGTATTTCCAAACACAAAACACAGGAATTGCATGTTCCACATCAAGACAAAATGCTACAACAAGAACTTAAGATGTTTTGCAGCAAACACTGGACTCCCAGAAGAATTTGAGGACGTAATGAATAATTCACTGACCATACAGGAGTTTGAATATCTATGGCAGCAAATGATTGCCGACTACAAGCTGGAGAACAACAAATATTTCAACAAAATGTGGGAGACAAGAGAAAGATTTGTACCTGTGTACTTCAAAGAAGATTTCTTTCCTTTTCTATAGAGAACAACAAGGAGTAAAGGAACAAACAGCTGGTACAAACACATGTTGGACCTACATACAGCGTAATAAGTTTGCTCAGAGAGCACCAGAGAATAATTGATGCCATAAATATAGCTGAAGATAATGAGACAAGCATAAACAAGCAAAAGACTAGGAAAGAAATGGAGTTTGGATACAACATTGAGCTGCAAGCAATGGATATATACAACAGGAATATATTCAAGAAGTTCATGGAACAATTAAGAGCCACAACAACGCTAAACTACACAGAAACTGAAAAGGGAAAACATTTGAGGTGTGGGCTAAATCAAATCAGGTGCACATGGCACACAGAATCAGGAGATACATAGTAATGATCGATCTAACAGAAGGGAAAGAAGAATTCACCTGTATCTGTGGAAAATTCAAGAAAGACGACATCCTGTGCTCACATATACTGAAAGTCATAGTAGAAGAAGAAGTGAAGAGCATACCAGACAAATATTTCATTGATAGATGGAAAAAAGGAGAATTGAAGGCTAACCACAAAAAACTAGCACCAACATCGATGACCAGCGATCTACTGCGTCACAATGTCCTGTCAAGAGAGGCAGCAAAAATTACATCGAAAGCTGCCAAATCAGATGAAGCAATGGCATATGTGATCGAACAATTAAAAAAGATAGCGTAGACCTTGAGTTGATGGAAGCTCCGGAAAACACATCAGCAAGATCGGATCAGGTAGCTTCAAATCAAGACAATGAAGGCATACAGGTGACTAATAATGAAACCTCTGAGACTAGCATTATATTACAAGACCCACTGACCATAAAGAACAAAGGAAGGCCACCAAAAGCCAAGCGTTGGAAAACAATGGTCGAACAAGAAAGAGAGAAAATGAAGAAAGCAGAAAAGAAAAAAGCTTCAAAGGCTACTACATCAAGTAATAATATTTCTTAGTATAATGGTTAAAAAAATACACACTGCAAAGTTTATTGCAGCACTAACAAGGATTAATTTTTGCAGGTCCAAACAAAAAAAAGAAGAAAGCCAAAAATTGAAGAACAACGACAATGTAAGAGGAAGGACAAAAGACAAGAGAATGCACAAGACACAAAAAAAATGAGATAGATATTAGATCCTTTATATAGTATCAAAGTAGCAGAATGAATGTACTATCAAAGAAACATATTCAGTCTATCCCTATTACAGACAGTGGCATTCAAATTTGTGATTTGCTATTACAACAAATACAAATGTTGTTCAAGCTATGAAAGATGCTGGAGCATATTAGACAGTACTAGTCTAAGTGCACAATAGAACATTTTCTACTTGGAGAGTGCCTGTAAGAGAAGAGAAAATTTTAGAACGACAATATAAGTAACGAAATATGAATAATTAAAATAAACAAATACAACCTAACCTTCATGTCAAATGTAATAACTAGATCCTTTCTACCAACATTTCTGTGAGAAAACAACAGGTCACTGGCAATCTTGATTCTAATGTTTGGAATGTCTTTCTGCTCAAACATATTGAATAACATAGTCCTAAGAGAATCCCCATGCTCAAGAAACATCATCACATAGACACCTGGCTCACACCTAATACAATAAATAAAGAAATAAATCAATAAAACATTAATTATATAATTCCATTACTGGTACAAATGAAAGAACTACAAAAAATACATACTCATTATCAAAAGATTGCTGAGGAACACGTGGATACAAAACACCAAATTCGTCAAAAGCCATCTCCACACCAACAAATTTATCCCACCAGAATTGAAAAGAGGGGATCTGTAAGAAAGGAACAAACACTTTTTTTAAAAAAATATCAGGAAAACTTTATTACTTCAAGGACAAATAAAAATTACATTAGAATCTAGACGGCAAAAATAATATGATGACATGTAAGATATGGAAATAATAAAGAAATGCACCATTTAAGCATGAAGCAAAAGTAATGATGCAAAATAATACATACCATTAGATCTCTGACATAAACCTGATACTTGTCACCCTGTCGGAAATAAGAGTCCAGAAAGACAAACTTTCTATCTTTGATATCGACAACAAACAGAAACCAGTGATTATCTGAGAATGTTGGGAAGAAGAGCTTGGAAAAATAAAAAACTGAATTAGAAAAGGATTAACATTTGATAAGAAAAAAGCAAATAAAAAACTTACCAAGTCTGACTTTGCCAAAGGCCTAGTCTTTCCAGAATGACGAAAAGCTTTAGATAAAACTTCTTCATTTGCATCAGACGGTTCTTTGAGAAGATTATCCTAAAGAATGAAGAGAACAATAGTAAGAGAGTAGAAATAATATAGACTATGAACAGAAAAACAAAAAATAAATAAATAAATGGGAGATGAAAATAAATAATACAAAATTTAAAATCTTACAGAAACATTAGAGAAAAAATAATGACGCTTTGATTGCTCTGGATGGCCATTGGGCTTGCAGAATAAATGGTAACAAAAAGTGGCAATAAAAAAGTTATTCACTTGACCATCCGGCTTCAAATATTCACCAAGAGACCAGAAAGTACACCGCACACCACCAAATGAAACAATATCCTCTCTGCAGAATTAAAAAAACAATATACAAGTAAACAACTAAATCAATCAAAATTGACATAATTTGGAAAAATTATCAATCATGAAAATAAAGAAAGGTAATGCTAACCCACTAGAGCTGCCAGAAGCAAGAGAACATATAGCTTTGTAGTTCATAACCTCAGATTCTGACACATGAAACTTCCCATGCTTTGAGACATACTCTTGACCAAGAAAACGAGAAGGAAAGACAGGTCTTCTAGGTCCATGTACAGGCAACTTGCCACCAGAAGTAGAATCTCTAATCCTAAAATCAGAACGCTGGGCAGCAATTTGAGGATCCACAGAAGACTGAGTAGGAAATGCATGTAACTTGGAGCGACCAGAAGCAGGTGTTCTGTGAGCAGAATCATTAGCATCAATATTTCTGTTGTAAATATCTTCAGATTTCTGAGACAACTTGCTGCCATTAGAAGGAATAGCTCTGGACCCAGTAATTTCAACCTCAGGAATCTACATAAACATAACAATTATAAATTAAAAAATAATACTAACATTGAAAATACAAGAACATAAACATTTAAACTACACATAGGAACTTATAGATTCGATACATACAAAATAAGCCTTGTTCTTCAAAGATTGAATCTTTGTTCGTAACGTAGAAGACTTCGTCGATAGACTTGGAGTTAAACGATGACAATCCGAAGGAGTGAAAGGTATGGTTTGCATTATTAAAGCATCCTAAAAATTCAAAACTAAGAAGAAAAATAAATAGAATAATGATTAATTTAAAAAAACATATGTTTGAAGAAAAAGAAACAACCGAAATCACATAACTAAAAAAGAACATAAAAAATCATAACAACATATTAGAACAAACTAACCTCCTCTGATGCAGCTTCACTCTGAGTACAACAGTCAGAAGAAGGCTACAAAATTAAAAAGAATAAGAAAAACAAAAAAAATTATATGTACATCCATTAAGCAAATTAGAACAAGCAAAAACATATACCTGATCTGAATTAAACAAAGGTTTAGGATGAACAGGAAGAGATACACGGTTAGGGATGACAAGGTTGTCAACATCAATTGGAATGACATCAGAATGATCATCATTAAGCTTCAAAACAGACACAGATTTAGAAGCAGCACGAGATAAGACATTCATATTTGTGAGATCAACCAAAGGCTTGCGAACTGAAGCTTTGAAATCATGAGGAGAAACATTTTGCTGATGTTTAGATAACTTTTGGATTTTGAAGACAACAAAGGAGCAATTCCTAAAGCAATATAGAAAAATACATTACAAATCAGGTAAAACAAAAAGACATATAATTAAGAAACTGTAGAATAAAAAAAAACTTACTAGATGGTAGGTCACCAAAAGAATGAAACTCAAAATTCTGACTAGGAATAGCTTGAGATGAGTTAGGAACTGGAACTAGAAAAAGAAGAAAAAAATAAATATATATTAAATCAACATGGAAAAAAATAAGGTACATCGATGGTTATGAATGCATACCATCCCTGGCCAAATTGTCACTGACTTTATCAACACCAACAGACTTAAACTGCAATAAGAAGTACAGAAATGGAAACAACATGAGGAATTGATTTAAAATAATAGAATTAGATAAAGGAACGAACATAAAAGCAGTAGAGTAAATACAGATATATACATTGTACAAGGCACTAGAAGACAAAACTGGACGATCAGCTGGAACTTGAGAATGAGGAGGTAGATCGGAATTCTACAAGAAAAGATTAGAATAAATAAACAAGAAACTAATAATAATAAATGAATAAAACAAATTAAAACATATTAAAATATGAAAACAAACCTCAGGATTTGATAAATTATTTTGAACTATAGGAACTGCATAACAGGAAAAAAAAGGAATTACTAATAAAGAAACAAAAAATAATAAAACATTAATGAGGCATACGCATTAAAAACATTTAATTGAAATCAACAACCTTCAATTCCAACAGAAGTTGAAGCAAACGGGCGAAGGCTTTGTGAAGAAATGTTGATGTGATTAGAAGGGGCAGAAGGGCACGCATCACGAAGATCAGAGGGCGAAAGATCAGCAGCATCAGAAGGATCCGATTCAGTAATAGCTTTCATTAGACCAACAACCAACGACTTTGTTCGGCTATCAATGGAGTAAGCATGGTTCAGAAGAGTGGCAACACATCCGCTTGAACTTATCCGGAATATTTGCAAGACAAGTGGTATCCATATCAAGAGCCAATCCAGATTTATAACAGTGATCTTTCACCAACTTAGATATATTGCACTTCAATTCAGGGGGCAACTTGCAATGACAGACAGATTCAGTTTCATCAAAGAACTCATTCTCATCATCATCTAATTGATCAGCCCTCTTGAAAAGAAGATACTACAACATAACATTCAAGAAAAAAATTATGATAACAAATACAAGGATGTACGACAAAACAGAAAAAAAGAAAATAAACTAAGCTTAAATTTAACATACCTTAGCATAACAAGTAGAAGCATATTCAAGAACAGGCCTGAACCCATAAACTCCAGGAGATTTCATGTCAAGATCAGAATAAGTTTTGATCATATCTATCTTCCAAATAGATATACGAGGAATGTTTTCAGACACTTGACGATGGCAAAAATCGACATGATCCAAGTAAAGGACCTAATACAAAAAGTCAACAAACAATTAACATATATAAATAAATAGTGCATAGAAAAAATTTAACATATCAGAAACAGAAATAAAATAATAAATAATGATCAACATTAAAAACATTCAAAAGATAGTGCTAAAACATGGAAAAAAATGTAGATACACGTACAACAAGATAATAAATACAACCACCGAGAGCTTGGCGCGGCTTCGACTTGGAAGATCTTTCACCATTGAATGCTTTAATAGAATCCAGCAACAACTTCAATACACAGCCACACCAATCATACTCTCTAGCATTGCCAATGTCATAAAAAACACCAAAAAATTTGGGGCTTGCAAGGACTGATGAATTAGGGCACAAAAAGCTATTGAGAGCAACAATCAGAAAGCATACAAACATATCCTCATCACTCATAGGAACATGCTTCGTAAGCTTCTCAGCAAAGTACATGTTGACACCAGCGGTGGCAAACAGAAAGTTCGCAAGTGTTGACGGTCCTTATAACATAAAATCCGACCGTCAATAGGCTCAGAAACCAATAAAGATCAAGGCATAACTTAGACATTAGTATTCAAATAATGGTATACCATGCATATCTGGAATATATTTGAGTACAGGGACTATGGTGCAAAAGATGGGCAAAACTGGGCACAGGCCCAGGTCGGCCGACCTGGCTTGGTCGGCCGACCTGGCCTGAACCCCGATCAAGCTCAATTTCGACACAGGTCAAGAAGCACACTGAGGAAGGATCATGGACGTTGATTCATCGTCGGTTCAAGTCAAGGGTGAGGATGAGCCACGTGTCACTCCTATGGATTGAAGGGCCCACACATCAACACAATTGCACCCAAATGGAGTATACCCACCTGGAACCGTCATGAGGACCCACATGGAAGTCTACCAGAGAAGAGTGGGGCCGAATGGCGGTGGAACCAGGTCGGCCGACTCAGCTAGGTCGGCCGACCTGGCCCTGCGGCCATTTCGGTTCCCCCTTGACCAGTACCTGTAAACCGTCATCAGGAGTTCATCAGAGCCATGCGTTGCTGAAGACGGTGGATCCAAGGGTCGGCCGACGTGCGGAATTCGGCCGAGCTAGGCCCACCTCCAAACGGCCTCAACCGCCTCTGGCTGGCCCCAACCGCCCTTGTGATGCTATAAATACCTGCAAAGGGCGTCATACTCAACACACACCAGAAGAAGAGCTCTCCTTTGCTACAAGCTTAGTCTTAGCCTTAGTAGTGATAGTCATAGTGTTAGATCTTCTGAAGGGCTTCTGGAGGAGTCTTGGTAAGTTCTAGAGTTCAGTTCTTGTATTCTCTTACTTACTTGTAATACTCTGAGCTTAATGGAAATACCTTCATACTTATGTTGTATGCTTCAGTTATACCTTATCTACTTAGTATACACTACTTATGTCTTACACCTCAATCAAGTGAATGTATGCTATGGCATTGGCTCAATGTGCTTTTTGGTTGCTCTATTTATTAACGTGATAGATAGAGTTGTATCTCGTATTGCAAACATGGTGTTTGGGATACGGTATACTATTGAGGGTACCGCTGCCCCACGGATTAGTAGAGGTAGGCGGCAGGTGGTGACAGCCCTGTCCATCCTTTGTAATCCTCCACGTACGGGAGTGGGTATTAGGCCTTTATGATAAGACGTCCTACTGTCGTCCCTTGATGAGGGAACCACTGGATACCTCGATGTGTCCTCTTACATACGATCATTGAATGAGCTTGTATAGGGTATTGTAGTATATCCAAGTTCCATAAGTATGATGCTAATGAACCCTTGTTAATCTTCACTAGTGTACTATACTAACTAAGACTAACATAATGATGAGCAATGAACTTCTGTGTGTCAACCCAATCATTCACTTCTATATCTTTTACCCCTGTTTAGATTATGGTACATTAATACTGTTGTACATAAGAGCATTGGATGGCACATCTCTCTTTTAACTAAACGCTTTCCCTGCGGATAAACAAATAACGATACTCTGGAATACTCCCGGGTGAAATGCTACAACGTACTTCTGTGCGCTTGCAGAATATCTGTAACGTCTAGATTTACGATGAAGTATCTCTAGTACCATTACTACTCTAAGTAGTGATGCTAAGAAATACCAACAAGCATTTCCGGCGCCGTTGCCGGGGAAAGCAAGTGGTTAAAGAGATTTGAACATCCATGCATTTCGTGCAACAAAATTATTTGCCAGTAATCTAGCAGGTTTACCCTTTTCGCTCTGTTTCTCTGTGATGTGAAACAGGGTAGTGCATGACTGGTTTCCAACTACCATCCAACTACGTCGAGAACCCAAATACCATAGGAAGGAGGGTACGCTCTCGTGTCGTAATCCCTCAGGTGTTCTTGTCGGAAACCGAACCAGTCATCGGAGAATCCTCCAACCAAGGAGAACAACCCGTTCCCGTAGCACCCCAACCGGAAGAAGCCATGGCCGACAAGACCATTCATGACTACTCCACTCCGTCCGCTGCCCAGATCCCTACGGGTCCAGCAGTGGAAGTGGGGGATCATGCTTTTGAGCTGAAGGCTCCGCTTATCAACATGGTGCAGGCTAGCCCTTTCTGTGGGAAAGCCAATGAGGACGCCAGTGCTCACCTGCAGCACTTCCTGGAGGTGTGCAGTACCATCACCATCCGAGGGGTGGATCAAGAGGCCATCAGGCTCCGTCTATTCCCGTTCTCGCTGCTGGGTAGAGCCAAACAATGGTTCTATTCCAACCGTGAGGCGGTGAATACATGGACCAAGTGCTCCAACGCCTTCTTGGCGAAGTTCTTCCCCATTGGGAAAACCAATTGCCTTCGAGGAAGAATTTTCAGCTTTCAGCAAGAGTCCGGGGAGACGGTCCCGGAAGCGTGGGATCGCTTTCAGGATTACATTCTGGCGTGCCCCCACCATGGCATGCAAGAGTGGCTCCTGCTTCAGAACTTCTACCATGGGCTGTCCCAAACAGCCCGTGAACACATGGATGCTGCTGCTGGAGGGGCATTCCTCTCCTTGACTGTGAACGCCGCCAAGCTTCTCATCGAGAAGATGGTGTCAAACCAATTCTGGAATGACGACCGTCTTCAGGGACGCAAACGCGGTATGCACACCATAAAAGAGGTGGACATGCTGGCCGCCAAGATGGATCTTATTATGAAGCGCCTTGATGACCGCACCAAGGATGGAGGCGCCGACAACGAAGGGCCACTGGACTCACACATGACGTGTGAAGTCTGTGGAGAAACTGGCCACTCGGGGAACAACTGCCCTGAGACACAAGAGGAGGTACAGTTCGTGAACGGCAACAACGGGTACCGGCCTCAAGGGAACTGGAATCAGCAACGCCCATTCTACCAGGGAGGTAACAATAATAACTCTTTCTCCAATCAACCTTCCCTTAAAGATCTTGTCCTTGGTTAGGCCAAGATTAATGAGTCTATCTCCAAGAGGCTTGCTGTTAATGATAAGGCTCTGGAGGGCATAAACTCTAAAATAGAAAGTTTGTCCTCCACCTTCCAAAGCCAGCTGAGTTTTAATAAGATGTTAGAAACCCAATTAGCTCAGTTAGCTGCCGCTGTTCCGTCTGGTGATAAGGGGCGAATTCCCGGACAGCCGGATTCGTCATTTGAAAATGTTAAGGCTGTGTCCACGAGGAGCGGAAAGGCTACTCGGGACCCGGTTCCCCCTAACCATGCAGAGAAAACAGCAGCACCAAGAAAGGAGATCCCTACTGTGGAAGAAGAGCCAGAAGCCGAACTAGCACCAGCTGGACAGACCGCGCCGCATGAGTTTTACGACTCCAACGTCTTGCCATTCCCGCAGCGTCAAAAGAAACCATCCGCGGACGAACAATTCGCCAGGTTTGTAGAAGTCATATAGAAATTGAATAAACATGTGCCTTTGCTAGATGCTATGCAGGTACCGACCTATGCAAAGTACTTGAGGGACATTCTCAACAACAAACGTCCACTCCCAAGTACCGAGGTCGTAAAGCTGACTGAGGAGTGCAGTGCAGCGATCCTAAATAAAGTCCCGGAGAAGAAGAAGGATCCAGGATGCTCCACCATCACATGTACAATCGGGACACAACACTTTGAGCATACGCTCTGCGATCTAGGAGCAAGTGTCAGCGTGATGCCAAAGGTAGTTTTTGACCGCCTCAACTATACTACCTTGTCCCCTACTCCCATGAGACTGCAGTTGGCCGATTCCACGGTTCGCTACCCGGAGGGGATAGCTGAGGACATTCCGGTGCGCATCCGGGATTGCTTTGTTCCTGTCGACTTCGTGGTACTGGACATGGACATGAGCAACGATTCATCGCTCATCCTTGGGCGACCCTTCTTGAGCACGGCAGACGCTCACATTAATGTGGGTGCTGGAGAGATCCAGCTCAACATTAATGGAAGGAAGGAGAAGTTTGAGTTCAGGCCAAAGGTGGAGCAATGCTCCATGATCAAGATCAAGTACGAGAGAAACAGTCAGAACGTCAAAGAGGTAGAGGTGACGCCTCCGGAGAAAGACAGCCTAATTAAGTTCATGGAGAAGTTCTGGGAGAAGGATTTCCCCATCCGGTATTATGCAAAGCACAACAAGAAGTCTACACAAGGTGCAAAAGCACAGACGAAGAAAACACCGGAACAGGCTGTCGACTGCCAGAAAAAGGGAAAACAGGTATGGCGGGTTAAATCATATGTATCCTCATCTCCAGGGTCAGATGCTGCTTCGTCAAGTTGAATCCTACAAAGGAGACGTTTTCGCTCGACGACGTAAAACACGAGTCCTGTGCCGACAGGTACATCGGTGTTAACAAACTA
This sequence comes from Alloteropsis semialata, assembly GCA_004135705.1. Taxonomy (NCBI): domain Eukaryota; kingdom Viridiplantae; phylum Streptophyta; class Magnoliopsida; order Poales; family Poaceae; genus Alloteropsis; species Alloteropsis semialata. Next base: position 46,950,009 of record CM014270.1, on the reverse strand, counting down.
GCTTGGGGGAGGACCCTCCTCCAGGTAAGTTCAGGTAAGTATGATTGAATAAAGTTTTTCGTTCAAATAAAGTTAGTAAATGAGAGCCATCTTTAATAATCCTATAAATGTTTTAATTCTATGCTTAAATCTTTTCCTTTGGATATGATGAAAAGTAGCTCTTATTTCTCTCTTGTACCTATGTTTCAACCTGTTATTCTCTTAAGTTTTGAGTTTGCTGGTCGAGTATGATCTTTTCTGTTATCTTGTCTGTCTGTGGGTAGCATAAGCATGCTCTGGTCTAGGTTGTTGTTAGCTAAGATATGATAAGATCTGAGTGCCCTAAGATCTTACTAAGCTGGACTTGATAACCGGAGTTTTCTCTTCTAAAATAAAACAGAGAGTTCCTTATGGTGATTAAATTCCCTACCAAAGCTCATAATGTTTTGAACCCCTACATAAGCAACTTGTTTTGCAATGAGTTTTGTCAAGGTCACTGTGATTCTT
>CM014270.1:46930954-46948523 GCA_004135705.1 Alloteropsis semialata | reverse complement strand
TCTAAAGAGAATGACACACACAATGAAAACTAAGAAAAGAGCAATAAGGGCCTATTTAGATCGGTGAGAAACTTCGAGAATTTTACTGTAGCAATGTAGCAATTTTAAACCGAAGATTAGGAAGACTAAACATGATCTAATTATAAAACTAATTACACGGATGGACGGAAAATCGTGAGACAAATCTATTAAATCTAATTAGTATGTCATTAGAGATTGTTTACTGTAGCATGATATTGTCTAATCATGGCCTAATTAGGCTTAATAGATTCGTCTCACAATTTCACCGAGGCTTATGAAATGGGTTTTGTCAGTTATCCACGTTTAATACTCCTAATTATTAACCAAGCATTCTATTTTACTGTAGCGATGAAAAAAATTACCGACTAAACATGGCCTAAATAAAGAGAAACACACAAATAAATAAATGAGAACTAAAAAAGAGTTATTTCAACATAAAAAATAATTGTCTGAGCCCAGGTTCGAACTGGGGACCTTTAGTGTGTGAGACTAACGTGATAACCAACTACACCACCCAGACGATCGTGCCTGCATCGTCATGTAAATCTATAAAACCTAAGCTTTTGAAAAACGCAGAAAACCTATCCAACATAAATATGGGCCTCCTACGGTGTGGCAAAGCCCAATAACATTGCGTTTATGGGCTCAGCCCAAGACGAGCGTACCTTCTAGTCTCGTCCCGACTCCTCTTCCGCCGTCTTCCACCCACGCCGCGCTCTGCGCTCCTCCTCCAGCAAGCATCCAAGGCACCACCTCCATCTATCCATCGGAACCTTTTGCTTGGCAGCGATGCCGCCGGTGGTACCGAGATCCGACAAGATAGTTCGCCGGCGGTCCCCCTGAGTGGGGTCTGGTCCACCACAGCCTGTTTCTCGGCCGCTTGGTTGTCAGCTCCCTGTCCCCCGACGAGCTGTTGTTCCCCGATGGGCTCCTGTTCGGGAACTTCTTTCCCCTTGGCCTTTGACCGGTTCTCAGCTGCTCGGGAGGTTTCAGCCAATGCCCCCTTAGCGGGTGCCTTTGGCTGGCTCTTTGTCTTTTTCTTGGCAGGTTCGGCAGCCTTGGCTGGTTCCTGCTCGCGACTCTTGATCATGTCCAGGGTCTTCATGTCGCACTGGACCGCGCCCCTGCGATCGCCACAGACGGTGATCGGGCCCAGCGGCCCCGGGACCTTGATCATGGAGTACGCAAAGTGAGCGACCGCCATGAATTTCTTCAGGAATGGCCGACCCAAGATGCAGTTGTAGGCCGACGTGATGTCAGCCACCTCGAAGGTGAGGAACTCTGATCGGATGTTTTTGCCCTCTACGAGGGTTACCTGCAGATCGATCCTCCCCAAGGGATAGGCTTGAATGCCTGGTATGACCCCGTAGAAAGGTTTCTCCACAGGGGACAAGGACCTTCTCGGGATCCCGAGTTCGTCGAAGGCGTTGACAAACAGGAGGTTGAGGGCGCTTCCACTGTCGATCAGGGTTCGCCCGATCTTGCGGGGCCCGATCCATGGTTTGATGCACAGTGGGAGTAGCGGCCCGTCGTAAAGCGTCTCGGGGTGATCCCTTTGATCAAATGAGATCGGGATTTCTGACCACCTCAAGAGTTGCTTGCAGGGCTCGGTGCTGTTGATCTGCCTCTCGATCAGCTTGAGCTGGGTCTTGGAGGTTCGGGTTGAACAGCCACCGAAGATTGTGGCGATTTCTAGATCTTCGGGGAGATCTAGATCATCATCACAATCCATGTAGTTTGCAGCACGAGGGTTGTGAGCTGCCTGGTCACGTGGAGCCCCTTTCTGCTGGCTCTCCTCCTCCTGCTTCTGCTTCTTGTACACCGTACAGTCCACGAAGTGATGCTTCGTAGATCGGTGAATCGGGCAGTACATCGGGAGGTTTTCTGGTTTGCCTTGACGCCTGTACGGGGGCTTGTTGTCCACTGCCATGACTTCATCGCCCTCGGTCTTGCGCTTCTTGTGTTTATGCTTATTCTTCTTCTTGCCTTCCCCGGCTGGCTGGCTCTGTTCGGGCTTTCCGTGAACCCGTGCTCGGGCGTCCGCCATCTTGGCGGTTTCTTCCAGGATCCCGTATAGCTCTGCCACCGTCTTCGGGTTCTTCTTGGCAAGTTCCTCCGCCGTTCGCTCGTCTTTGCAACCTTGATTGAAGGCCACAATCACCCGATCATCCACCATGTCGGGGATGGTGTTACGGGTGTCGCTGAACCTGCGGATGTAGTCCCGGAGGGATTCTCCAGGCTTCTGCACACAGTTGAGCAGATCTCCCTCATGTCCGGGGCGTTTGTAGGTGCCTTGGAAATTGGCTTCAAACGTCTCCCGAAGATGAGTCCATGACTTGATGCTTGCTTCGGGCAGGTTCATGAGCCATGTTCGGGCTGATCCCTGCAGAGCAGTCGGCAAGTAGTTGGCTTTGACGTAGTCGTCTCCCCCGGTGGCGTCGATGATCGTGGAATAGATCTGGATCCACTCGCGGGGGTTGGTTGTCCCGTCATACTTCTCGATGCTAGTAGGACGGAACTTTTCGGGCCACCTGACCTTGCGCAGGGCTGGGGAGTATGCAAGGCATCCCCCCATGCCTGGTCGGGAGTCACGTGGCGGCGATTCTGGATAGGACCGGTAGTAGCCCTCACGTGCTCGGTAATCTCGGTTGTAGTTGAGAGTTTCCCGAGCGTCGCGAGTGCGACGATTGCGTTCGAGCTGCGGCCTCATGTCGCGCCCTTCACGCGGGCGATAGTGCGGTCGTCCGTTAACAGATCGGGACCGAACCGGTTGTGGTTCGCGTGGTCTGTTTGACGGAGCCGGTGGTGCGGCAGCGGCGGCCTCGATGTGCTCCTTGGCTTTGTCCGCTGCTTCCCGAGCCCTCTTGGCTATGGTGGCCATTGGAGTCCCTTCGGCCATTGCTTCCATGGTCTCCAAGAGGGTTCGGATCTGTAGATTGTCCTGTTCGACGGCCCGGAAATCGTTGTTGAGATCTCGGGGAGCCAAAGAGGACGCAACATGTTGTGTACGGGTTCTAGCCGTTTGAAGCGTTGGTGCGCTGTCCAAACGTGGAGGAGGCACGGATCGACGCGAGCTAGATGACTCGGCGGCGGCCCCTGTCCCGTTTGCATTCAGCACATGGATGCGGCGGTCTTCAGATGGTTCTGACCCATTGCTAGATCCACTGTAGTCGAGATCCAACTGCGCAGTGCGATCTGCAATGTCTTCAGGAGTTGGCTCCGTGAAGGTGGCGAAAACTTCCCGACCGGCGCATGTGAGATCGGGATCATGGATCCCTGTCAACTTGAGCTCGTAGTCGCCCTGGTGCTCGAACACAAGATCTCCGAAGCGGATCTCCCGTGCAGGCACTTGGTGGCGGCGAGCGTAGAGATCGGAAGCGGAAGCAGAACTCCCGATTGCTCCCGACTTGACGGAACTGGGCATGTAGGGCATCGAGGAACTCGACGCGTCGGCGAACCAGATTCCGTTGACGATCGGCATGATCTTTCTTCACGCAAGGGCCCCTACCTGGCGCGCCTCTGTCGAGGTTGTACTCGTCAGATATTTGTCCGGTAGACACCCCGCTTTGTGCGAAGATTGATCACGGTGATGAACAGAAAGACACGGGATTTTTATACTGGTTCGGGCCCTCGAGATCGAGTAATAACCCTACGTCCAGTTGCTGCTTGTATTATTTCGTTGAGTACAGATTACAATGCGTAACGAGTACCCTCGGGTGGATTGTGGAATACAAACTTGGATGTTCGATACCCTCTACACACAGAACCCCGCTATTTATACCCAGGGAGACGTGCCTTACAAGACAAAACAGACCTAAACCTAGTAGGACTCGAACTGTCTTCGGGCTTCCCTCCTGCGATCTGGTTGTCGTGTCTTGTTCGGAGTCTTGGTCGTCTTGGAGTCGGTAGTCGGCAATCCTCGTGGTCGGGTACCCTGGTATTATGGCCTCAACAATTTTCTTTTTCCTTTTATTTTTTTGATATTTTTCTCACAATGAGGAACACCAGAAAAGGAGCCACACAAAATTGGAGCTCAAACAGAGATCAGATGTGGTCTACAGAATTTCTGGAACTATCACGAAAATCCCTGAAACAGCTTGTGAATTTTAAAACTATTTTTCCTGATTTTTTTTAATTTTTTTGAGAACGGCCTGACCGGCAAAGCGGAGCACCGAGCGAAAAGTTATGCCTGTTTTACTGAAGGTATCTCAAGTTATGGTTTTGAAGCGGCAAAACTCGGCAGAAAACACAGCGGCGGCTAGGGCAAAGCTTCCCTATCCGATCACGGCTGAGCAAAGCTTCTCAGCAATGAAAACCAAGGGCAATGTCTTCCCTGGTATGCAGCAAGCAATAGGTATTCGCCAGATGAAACAAGATCAGGTATGCGATGCTAAAAGGCAATCAAAGCGGCTTGCAACCTATCTAGGGTTTGCGTGGCGAGAATTCACACAAGGCGGCTAGCGAGGGCAAGTCGAGTAATGGGGTGGATCGACTTGTAATCTGGGTAAAGGTGGAGTAGGACAGCGGCGGAAACAAACACACAGCGATGGGCGATTGAACTACGACGACGAACACAACCTAAACCAGCAACAAGACTCGACCACGGACACAAACTCAACAAAGCGAATCTGAAAACGAAATTGCAAGGCTAAACAGGCAGTAGGACAGCGGAAAGTAAATATTTTTAGGGCTTTTTGTGGACTATAGGGGATGAACACGAATGAATCTAAAGGGCACACGATAATACCTCACGGGCAACCTGAATCCTGATACTACTTGATAAGGTGCTGGCCGATCTTCCGAGAGGTAGATGATAAGTTCGATTGGTGGAGAACTCGACGTTGGCGATCCGGCTTCAAATCAACACGATTCGAACCCTGCAACCGTTACACCACAGTTCCGTTGGTTATCAACCAAGCACAACTTGATTGACCTCGCCGAGAAGGCTTTTCCCTGCAAGCGAATCGAAGAACACAAGCAAGAAAGTAAAGCGCGCAATCTGAAATTGCAGATCTGTATGAAGCGAAAAACAATGGTGTTCAAGCTCTGATCAACAAAGGACTAATCGCCACAGGGTTGTAGAACAAGAACGGGGGCCCTGGATTACTGTAAACGGACTTGTCGCCACAGTTACAATGAATCTATCACAGTTTCGACTTCGAAAACTTGACTAAACAAAACCCAAACCTAAAGTGACGGCGGCTGAGTTTAATACCCTCAAGGGGCGAGCTAGGGTTAGGGGCGGCCAGGGGGGCGCCCACAACTTGGGCTTAAGGCCCGACACGATACAAAGGCCCAACATGGCCCAAAAAGGTGATGCAGCACCTTGTCGTGGTCACACAGAATGATCCACGAACGTTCTGGAGCTAGGACCAGAACCAAAACGACGGCGTCATCGTCCTCTTTCCAATGCATCAAAGATCTCATATGAAGGAGATATCGCCGAAACCGTGCAGAAGTATCGGCTGAATCCAAGGCGAACGTGGCAGCTGAGTTGGGGACGAATTGCAACTTGGAGAAGACCATGACGCTTGTATGTTTAGCATGGTGATGTCCTCATCAATGAAACAAGTGACCTTCCAAGAAATTCACAAGTGCCGGAGGTGCTCTTCCTATCAATCTTGCAACCGGCATAATCCAAATCCGAATAACCAACCAATTCAAATTGAGCAACCTTGGGATACCAAAGACCAATATGAGGTGTGAACTTCAAATACCTAAAAATCCTTTTAACAGCGGTTAAATGACATTCTCTAGGAGCAGCTTGAAATCTAGCACACATGCACACACTAAACATGGTATCAGGCCTAGATGTAGCAAGATAAAGCAAACTACCAATCATTGATCTATAAAGCTTTAAATCAACCGGTTTACCTCCCTCATCAAGATCAAGATGCCCATTTGTAGCCATAGGAGTTTTGATTGGTTTTGCATCTTCCATTCCAAACTTCTTCAATAAATCCTTCACATATTTAGATTGGCTCACAAATGTGCCTTCCCTCAATTGCTTGATTTGAAGGCCAAGAAAGAAGCTCAATTCACCAATCATAGACATTTCAAATTCCTTGGACATCATTTCACCAAATTCCTCACAAAAATCTTGGTTAGTAGACCCAAAAATGATATCATCAACATAAATTTGACAAATGAATAAATCTTCACCTATAGTCTTAGTAAACAATGTAGTGTCAACCTTACCAATCTTGAAACCCTTTGAAATAAGAAAATCTCTAAGCCTTTCATACCATGCCCGAGGGGCTTGTTTGAGACCATAAAGAGCCTTAGAGAGCTTATACACATGATTTGGCTTCTTAGGATCTTCAAAACTAGGAGGTTGCTCACTAATCTTACCATTCAAGAAGGCACTTTTGACATCCGTTTGATATAACTTTATGATGTGTGAGCATGAAAAGGCAAGAAGAATTCTTATAGTTTCCAATCTAGCAATGGGAGCAAAGGTTTCACCAAAATCCAAACCTTCAACTTGTGTATAACCTTGTGCTACCAATCTTGCCTTGTTTCATACCACAATGCCATCTTCATTTTGCTTGTTCAGAAAAACCCATTTAGTACCAATGACATTGTAATTCTTTGGCCTTTCAACCAATTCCCAAACTTGATTTCGGGTGAAGTTATTCAATTCTTCATGCATGGCATTCACCCAATCCGGATCACTCAATGCTTCATCTACACGGTTAGGCTCAATAGAAGATACAAAAGAATAATGTTCACAAAATGAAGCAACACGAGATCGAGTTTGGACACCCTTACTAATATCACCAACAATTTGATCCATGGGATGATCCTTTGCAATAGCATGATGAACTCTTGGTGCAACAATAGGCTCTTGTGTTGGTGTGGAAGATGAGGTAGAAGGAGATACCAATTGATCTTGAACTTGAGCATGATTCACATTTTCATCTACATCAATTGGTTGATCTTGATTACTTGGAGTAGAGGATGAGGGAATAAACCTTAATGAGATATCATTGTCATCATCTTCATATTCTTCTCTAGGCTTGATATCACCAATTGACATACCCTTGATAGCTTGCCTCAAGCCTTCATCTCTCACATCTTCTAGATTTTCTTTTTCATTTTGGGAGCCATTTGTTTCATCAAAATCAACATCACATGATTCTTCAACAATACCAAGGGACTTGTTGTAAACCCGATAAGCCTTGCTACAAGATGAATATCCAAGAAGAAATCCTTCATCACTCTTGCTTTCAAATTTTGATAGCCTTGTGCCTTCCTCAATATATAGCACTTGCATCCAAAAACCCGAAAATAAGAGATATTTTGTTTTCTTCCAATGAGCAGCTCATATGGAGTTTTCAACAAGAGTCTATGACAATAAAGCCTATTTGAAGCATGGCAAGCGGTGTTGATTGCTTCCGCCCAAAAGCTATCCGAAACATTATAATCCGAGAGCATTGATCTTGCCATATCAATCAAAGTTCTATTCTTCCTTTCAACAAGACCATTTTGTTGTGGAGTATACTTGGTTGAGAATTCATGCTTGATCCCTTTTTCATCACACAAGACATCAACTCTTGTATTCTTGAATTTGGATCCATTATCACTTCTCACATTTTTGATCTTCTTCTCAAATTCATTTTCAGCCCTCATCATAAATTTCTTGAGAATATCATATGTATCGGCCATATCATGAAGAAAGAATACCCAAGTATATCTAGTATAATCATCCACAATGACAAGGCAATAACAATTTCCACCAATGCTTCTATAGGTAGTAGGACCAAATAAATCCATATGCAATAATTCCAATGGCCTACTTGTTGACATGATACTCTTGGATGAATGAGAGCTAGGCACTTGCTTTCCGGCAACCCAACAACTAGATCATGCCTCAATAAGCGGTTGAGTTGCTTCATACCAACATGAGCAAGCCTTATATGCCATAACCAACCCAAAGAGGACTTGGAAAATAAACAAGTTGACAAGTTGGCATGGTTTGAAGTGAAATCCACAAGATATAAGCTCTCATGCCTAAAACCTTTGAAAATGCAATCATCTCCATTCAAGCTAGTTCTACACCATCACTAGTGAAAATGCACTCGAAACCAAGATCACATAATTGAGATACCGACAATAGATTGAAATTGAGATAATCAACCAACAACACATTAGAGATGGAGTGATTATTGGAAATAGCAATTTTACCCAAACCTTTCACTTCACCCTTGCTATTCTCACCAAAAGTGATATTATCATAACCAGCGGCTTCTTCATCAAAGGAAGTAAACATATTCTCATCACCGGTCATATGTTGAGTGCACCCACTATCAAGTACCCAATGTCTCCCACATGCCTTGTAATTCACCTACAAAGACAATTAAGATCTTTTAGGTACCCAAATTTTCTTGGGTCCTTGCAAGTTAGTAACCAAGACTTTAGGCACCCAAACGGCCATCTTCTTCTCAATACCAAGAGATATGCCTATATATTTAGCACACATTTTACCCTTAGTATCTCTAGTAAGAACATAATGTGAATCATAAGCATTTGAGGATATAACACTCTTCTCTTGGCAATCCTCTTCCAAATGACCAACTCTCTTGCATCTTTCACAAAACTTCTCTTCATTCTTGACAAAAGTAGTTTTGCAAGGAGCAAAGGCTTGCTTCCTTTGCCTATGAACATATCCAAAACCTTCATAATTAATTGAAAACCTTTGTTTGTCCTAACATTGCCATAATCAACTTTGACTTCCAAGCCATTTGTTGAGATTCTTGTTGAGGCAACAAATTTCTTCTCTCAAGATGTTGTTCTCCATGACAAGAGAACCATCACAAGAAAATCCACCGTCATTGGAAGAGGTGCCACTTGAGCTACAAGATGGGTTAGTTGAACTAGAGCAACATGGTATATCATCAATTAAATCACAACCAAAACCAATGCTAACTTTAGCCTTCTTGGTCTCTTGTGCAAGAAGTAAGTTGTGTGCTTCCTCAAGCTTCTCATGAGTTTCCTTAAGATTCTCACGAGAAATCTTTGGCTCCTTATAGGATTCTTGAAGAGATTTGAGTTTTCTCTTCAAGACCTTCATCTCCTCGGTGTTTTTGCACATGAGATCATCGGCCGCATTTATCATACTAACAAGGTCATCACAAGAATATTCAACATTATCATCATCATCATCAAGTGATACCTTGGTGTCACCTCTTGCCATTAGGCAATGTGGAGTGGAGAAGAGGGATGGAGCCTTCTTGATGGCGATGCCGGCAACCCCCTTTGATTCTTCTTCATCATCGGAGTCGGAGCTATCATCGGAATCCCACTCCACATAATAAGTTTGGCCATTCTTCTTTTTCTTAAAGAACTTCATTTTCTTCTTCTGGTCACCATCCTTCTTGTCCTTCTTCTTTTCTTTTTTGCTTGGACAATTGAGGGCAATGTGCCCAATTTCTCCACACTCAAAGCACTTTCTTTATTCAAAGGGATTCTTCTTTGATGTTTGACCCCTCTTGCCCAAATTCTTCTTCTTCATGAATTTGCTAAAGTCTCTAATGAATAAGGCCATCTCATCATCGGTGTCACCATCAATCCCACAATCTTCATTTTCATATTCATTTGTCACTTGAGCTTTCAAAGCCACACTTTTCTTCTTCTCATCAAAAGATGTACCATGGACCTCTTCTTGTGACTTCTTGAAAATATCATGAGTTGTTACTTCACCAAGAATTTGAGTAGGAGTCATGGTCTTCAAATTTGACCTCACTAGCAAAGTAACAATTGTGTCATATCTCTACGGAAGAGATCTAAGAAACTTGTGGGAGAAATCCTCATCCGGCACATCAAAACTAAGACCCTTGAGCTCATTCAAAATATCATTCAAATGGTTGAATATATCAGACACACTTTCATCTAACTCACTAAACTTTCCTTTTGAGACATACAACTTGGCTTCTCTTATGGTTGATGTCCCTTCATATATCTCAACTAGCTTCAACCATATCTCATTTGCGGTGTCAAGATTCTTGATGCGGTTGAATTCGGTGACACTTAGAGCACTATAGAGCACATTCATGGCTTGATCATTCAAAGCAATATTCTCATCATCTTTGGCGGTCAATTGCTTGTCATCAAGAATAACAAAGCTCTCACGAACAACTCTCCACAATTGCCTACTCATAGCCTTGAGATGAACCATCATTCTAGTTTTTCAATAGTCATAGTTTTCTCATCAAAGAATGGTGGCTTCCCCACATGATTATGATTATCATTAGCCATATCCTTACTCCAGGATGGTTAAATCCTTGATAAAATGGAGTCCCTAGCTTTGATACCACTTGTAGTATCTAGGATACCGACTAGAGGGGAATGAATAGGCGGTTTGAACTAAAATCACAAGCACTTAAAATTTAATTAGTAACACAAGGGGTAAAACTATTTCTACTCTTTTTAGCCTATGTGAGGGTTTGCAACCTAGGGTGATAAGCAACAATTCAACTCTATGAAAGTAAATTGCTCAAAGTAAATTGCAAGAATGTAAATGAGCAATAGAAATAACTGATGACAAGAGAAGAATTTTTCCCGTGGTGTCGATGACTGGCTGGTCACCCCTAATCCACGTTGAGGTGGATTCTTTGTTCCAACCACTCCTCTATCAAGGCATCGCTTGATTTTTGAGCCGGCTTGGACCAAGAACCGCTCCACACCTCGATTCCACTAGAGTTGCTCTTCACCACTCCGACAAGGTGAGCACAAAGACCTCTCACAAGAACAACCGGGGCTCCTTCACAATATCCTTTGAAAGGTGTTGGTATTTCTTAGCATCACCACTTAGAGTAGTGATGGTACTAGAGATACTTCATCTTAAATCTAGACGTTACAAATATTCTGCAAGCGCACAGAAGTACGTTGTAGCATTTCACTCGGGAGTATTACAGAGTATCGTTATTTATTTATCCGCAGGAAAAGCGTTTAGTTAAAAGAGAGATGTGCCATCCAATGCTTTTACTTACAACAATATTAATATACCATAATCTAAGCAGGGGTAAATGATATAGAAATGAATGGGTAGGTTGACACACAGAAGTTTATTGCTCATCATTATGGTAGTCTTAGTTAGTATAGTACATTAGTGAAGATTAATAAGGGTTCATTAGCATCATACATATGGGACTTGATATACTACAATACCCTATACAAGCTCATTCAATGATCATATGCAAGAGGACATATCGAGGTATCCAGTGGTTCCCTCATCAAGGGACGACAGTAGGACGTCTTATCATAAAGGCCTAATACCCACTCCCGAACATGGAGGATTACAATGGACGGACAGGGCTGTCACCACCTGCCGCCTACCTCTTCTAATCCGTGGGGCAGCGGTACCCTCAACAGTATTCCATATCCCAAACACCATGCTTGCAATATGTAATACAACTCTATCTATCACGTTAATAAATAGAGCAACCAGGAGGCACACATTCACTTGAATAAGGTGCAAGACATAAGTAGTATATGCTAAGTGGATAAGGTATAACTGAGGCATACAACATAAGTATGAAGGTATTTCCATTAAGCTCAGAGTACTACAAGTAAGTAAGAGAATACAAGAACTGAACTCTAGAACTTACCAAGACTCCTCCGGAAGCCCTTCAGAAGATCTAACACTATGACTATCACTACTAAGACTAAGACTAAGCTTGTAGCAAAGGAGAGCTCTTCTTCTGGTGTGTGTTGAGTACGGCGCCCTTTGCAGGTATTTATAGCATCACAAAGGCGGTTGGAGCCGGCCAGAGGCGGTTGAGGCAGTTGGGAGGTGGGCCTAGGTCGGCCGAATCCCCTAGGTCAGCCGACTCTTGGATCCACCGTCTTCAGCACTTCACGGCTCAGATGTAATCTCCATGGCGGTTTACAGTTGTAGGTCAAAGGAGGGCCGAGTCGGGCGCACGCGGAGATCGGCCGACCTGGCTGGGTCGGCCGACCCCCTATAACCGCCTTTAGGGCCCATCTTCCTCTGGGAGACTGATATGTGGGTCCTGAGGTCGGTTCCAGGTGGGTTCTATCGATTTGGGTACACTTAACTCTGGTTGTGGGCCCTTCAATCCATGGGATGGACATGTGGCTCATCTTTCACCATTAACTTCCACCGACCATGAATCAACGTTCACGATCCTTCCTTAGTGTGCTTCTTGACCTGTGTAGGAAATGGGCTCCATCGGGGTTCAGTCCAGGTCGCCCGACCTGGGCCTGTGCCCAGTTTCGTCCATCTTTTGCACCGTAGTCCCTGTACTCAAATATATTCCAGATATGCATGGTACAACCTTATTTGAATACAAATGCCTAAGTTATGCTTTGATCTTTATTGGTTTCTGAGCCTATTGACGGTCAGATTTTATGTTATAAGGACCGTCAACTACTCCCCCAAGCTTAACCTTTGCTCGTTCTAAGCAAAGACTTAGAACTTTTAGGCTCAGTGGATCAGGAGTTGCTTCCTCATTACTCCTCAAAAGTACCAGTGGTTCAGCAAGATATTCTACCAAGAATTGAATAAGCTAGTAAAATAAACTTTCCTTATTACCTTGGCCTTTCATGGGGCTTGTAGCTTCTCCTTGTCTTGGGCGGTTGGTAGCTAGAACGACTTAGACCAAGCACCTTGCCTTCTACCTTGCTTGACAATCAAACCGGAGGTTTTGGGATTTTTCAAAAGGTGGAGTTCCTTAGGTGGTACTCTCAAGTCACTCATGGCGTATTTCCTTACCCTTTTCCTCTCTCAACTCTCTTGTCACTCATTGAAGTGGAGTTTGTGCTAGGAGAGCTATATAGCATACTTGTAATGCAAGATTCAAGGAGAAATAAATCATACCTTCAAGCCAAGATGTGCACGTGTGTATGTGGCATGGTGAATGATAGCTCTCTCTTTTTTTTTATACAGGCTCCTCTTCCCTTAAAGAGTTGCTTTTAGAGACATGGCTTTACTGTTTGAACCTAGAGCCTTTATTTGCTCTCTCTTTTTATCTCTCTCTCTTTTTTTTCATCAGCTCCATGTCTCTTTTTGCAATAAAGTTAGGGAAGAGTACCAAACCTTATGTAGAGCTTTTATTTTGTGGATGGATGGGTGTCATGTTTACTTCCAGAGTAGAAGTATAACATGTGTATGGTGGCGTGTACGTGATCTTGGCTTTAAAAGCATGAAGTAAATCTCTAAGAATCACAGTGACCTTGACAAAACTCATTGCAAAAGCAAGTTGCTTATGTAGGGGTTTAAAACATTATGAGCTTTGGTAGGAAATTTAATCACCATAAGGAACTCTTTATTTTATTTTAAAAGAGAAAACTCCGGTTATGAAGTCCAACTTAGTAAGATCTTAGGGCAACTCAAGTCTTATCATATCATAGCCAATAACAACCTAGACTAGAGCTTGCATATGCTATCCACAGATAGACAAGATAACAGAAAAGATCATGCTCAACCAGCAAACTCAAAGCTTAAGAGAATAACAGGTTGAAACATAGGTACAAGAGAGAAATAAGAGCAACTTTTCATCATATCCAAAAGAAAAGATTTAAGCATGGACTTAAAACATTTAAGGGATTATCATGGATGGCTCTCATTTACTAACTTTATTTGAACGAAAAACTTTATTCAACAATACTTACCTGAACTTACCTGATTGAGGGTCCTCCCCCAAGCTAGTCTGTTGACACCGATGTACCTGTCGGCGCAGGACTCGTGTTTTACGTCGTCGAGCGAAGACGTCTCCTTTGTAGGATTCAACTTGACGAAGCAGCATCTGACCCTGGAGATGAGGATACAGATGATTTAACCCGCCATACCTGTTTTACCTTTTTCTGGCGGTCGACAGCTTGTTCCGGTGTTTTCTTTGTCTGTGCTTTTGCACCTCGTGTAGACTTCTTGTTGTGCTTTGCATAATACCGGATGGGGAAATCCTTCTCCCAGAACTTCTCCATGAACTTAATCAGGCTGTCTTTCTCTGGAGACGTCACCTCCACCTCTTTGACGTTCTGCTGTTTCTCCCATACTTGATTTTGATCATGGAGCACTGCTCCACCTTTGGCCTGAACTCAAACTTCTCCTTCTTTCCATTAATGTAGAGCTGAATCTCTCCAGCACCCACATTGATGTGAGCATCTGCTGTACTTAAGAAGGGTCGCCCTAGGATGAGCGACGAGTCGTTGCCCACATCCATGTCCAACACCACAAAGTCGACAGGGACGAAGCAATCCCGGATGCGCACCGGAATGTCCTCAGCTATCCCCTCCGGGTAGCGAACCGTGGAATCGGCCAGCTGCAATCTCATGGGAGTAGGAGACAAGGTAGTACAGTTTAGGCGGTCAAAAACTACCTTTGGCATTACGCTGACACTTGCCCCCAGATCACAGAGTGCATGCTCAAAGTGCTGTGTCCCGATTGTACATGTGATGATGGGGCATCCTGGGTCCTTTTTCTTCTCCGGGACCCTGTTCAGGATGGCTGCACTGCACTCCTCAGTCAACTTTACGACCTCGGTACTCGGGAGTGGACGTTTGTTGTTGAGAATATCCCTCAAGTACTTTGCATAGGTCGGTACCTGCATAGCATCCAGCAATGGCACATGTATATTTAATTTTTGTATAACTTCTACGAACCTGGCGAATTGCTCGTCCGCGGATGGTTTCTTTTGACGCTGCGGGAATGGCAAGACGTTGGAGTCGTAGAACTCATGTGGCGCAGTCTGTCCAGCTGGTGCTAGCTCGGCTTCAGGCTCTTCCCCTTCTTCTGGGATCTCCTTCCTTGGTGTTGTTTTCCCTGCATGGTTAGGTGGGACTGGATCCCGAGTAGCCTTACTGCTCCTCGTAGAAATAGCTTTTACATTCTCAAAGGACGAATCCGGTTGTTCGGGAATTCGCCCCTTATCACCAGAAGGAACAGTGGCAGCTAGCTGAGCTAATTGGGTTTCTAACATTTTGTTAAAGCTCAGCTGGCTCTGGAAGGTGGAGGACAAACTTTCTATTTTAGAATTTATGCCCTCCAGAGCCTTATCATTAGCAGCAAGCCTCTTGGAAATAGACTCATTAATCTTGGCCTGACCAAGGACAAGATCTTTAAGGGAAGGTTGATTGGAGAAAGAGTTATTATTGTTACCTCCCTGGTAGAATGGGCGTTGCTGATTCCAGTTCCCTTGAGGCCGGTACCCGTTGTTGCCGTTTACGAACTGTACCTCCTCTTGTGTCTCGACAGTTGTTCCCCGAGTGGCCAGTTTCTCCACAAACCTCACACGTCATGTGTGAGTCCAGTGGCCCTTCGTTGTCGGTGCCTCCATCCTTGGTGCGGTCGTCGAGACGCTTCATAATAAGATCCATCTTGGCAACCAGCATGTCCACTTCATTTACGGTGTGCATACCGCGTTTGCGTCCCTGAAGACGGTCGTCATTCCAGGATTGGTTTGACACCATCTTCTCGATGAGAAGCTCAGCGGCCTTCATGGTCAAGGAGAGGAATGCCCCTCCAGTAGCAGCATCCATGTGTTCACGGCTATCTGGGACAGCCCATGGTAGAAGTTTTGAAGTAGGAGCCACTCCTGCATGCCATAGTAGGGGCACGCCAGAATGTAGTCCTGGAAGCGATCCCACGCCTCCAGGACTATTTCTCCGGATTCTTGCTGGAAGCTGGAAATTCTTTTCCGAAGGGCATTGGTTTTCCCAATGGGGAAGAACTTCGCCAAGAAGGCGTTGGAGCACTTGGTCCACGTGTTTACCGCATCACGGTTGGAATAGAACCATTGTTTGGCTCTTCCCAATAGTGAGAACGGGAACAAGCGGAGCCTGATGGCCTCTTGATCAACTCCTCGGATGGTGATGGTGCTGCATACCTCCAGGAAATGCTGCAGGTGAGCACTGGCGTCCTCATTGGCTTTCCCGCAGAAGGGGCTAGCCTGCACCATGTTGATTAGCGGGGCCTTCAGCTCAAAAGCATGATCCCCCACTTCCACTGCTGGACCCGTAGGGATCTGGGCAGCGGACGGGGCAGAGTAATCACGGATGGTCCTGTCGGCCATGGCTTCTTCCGATTGGGGTGCTACGGGAACGGGTTGTTCTCCTTGGTTGGAGGATTCTCCGATGACTGGTTCGGTTTCCGACAAGAACACTTGAGGGATTACGACACGAGAATGTACCCTCCTTCCTATGGTATTCGGGTTCTCAACGTAGTTGGATGGTAATTGGAAACCAGTCATGCACTACCCTGTTTCACATCACAGAGAAACAGAGCAAAAAGGGTAAACCTGCTAGATTACTGGCAATTAATCTTGTTGCACTAAATGCATGGATGATCAAATCTCTTTAACCAATGCTTTCCCCAGCAACGGCGCCAGAAATGCTTGTTGGTATTTCTTAGCATCACCACTTAGAGTAGTGATGGTACAAGAGATGCTTCATCGTAAATCTAGACATTACAGATATTCTACAAGCGCACAGAAGTACGTTGTAGCATTTCACCCGGGAGTATTCCAGAGTATCGTTATTTGTTTATCCGCAGGGAAAGCGTTTAGTTAAAAGAGAGATGTGCCATCCAATGCTTTTACTTACAACAATATTAATATACCATAATCTAAGCAGGGGTAAATGATATAGAAGTGAATGGGTAGGTTGACACACAGAAGTTCATTGCTCATCATTATAGTAGTCTTAGTTAGTATAGTACACTAGTGAAGATTAATAAAGGTTCATTAGCATCATACATATGGGACTTGGATATACTACAATACCCTATACAAGCTCATTCAATGATCATATGCAAGAGGACATATCGAGGTATCCAGTGGTTCCCTCATCAAGGGACGACAGTAGGACGTCTTATCATAAAGGCCTAATACCCACTCCCGAACGTGGAGGATTACAAAGGACGGACAGGGCTGTCACCACCTGCCGCCTACCTCTTCTAATCCGTGGGGCAGCGGTACCCTCAACAGTATTCCATATCCCAAACACCATGCTTGCAATATGTAATACAACTCTATCTATCACATTAATAAATAGAGCAACCAAGAGGCACATTGAGCCAATGTCATAACATACATTCACTTGAATAAGGTGCAAGACATAAGTAGTATATGCTAAGTGGATAAGGTATAACTGAGGCATACAACATAAGTATGAAGTTATTTTCATTAAGCTCAGAGTACTACAAGTAAGTAAGAGAATACAAGAACTGAACTCTAGAACTCACCAAGACTCCTCCGGAAGCCCTTCAGAAGATCTAACACTATGACTATCACTACTAAGACTAAGACTAAGCTTGTAGCAAAGGAGAGCTCCTCTTCTGGTGTGTGTTGAGTACGGCGCCCTTTGCAGGTATTTATAGCATCACAAGGGCGGTTGGAGCCGGCTAGGGAGTGGGCCTGTGTCGGCCGAATCTCCCAGGTCGGCCGACCCTTGGATCCACCGTCTTCAACTCTCCATGGCTCAGATGTCATCTCCATGGCGGTTTACAGCTTCAGGTCAAAGGAGGGCCGAGTCG
This sequence comes from Alloteropsis semialata, assembly GCA_004135705.1. NCBI lineage: Eukaryota > Viridiplantae > Streptophyta > Magnoliopsida > Poales > Poaceae > Alloteropsis > Alloteropsis semialata. The sequence continues at coordinate 46,931,008 of CM014270.1, read as the reverse complement.
GGCGCACGGGAGGATCGGCCGACCTGGCTGGGTCGGCCGACTCCCCATAACTAC